>JAFMTC010000101.1:1466988-1538215 GCA_018845635.1 Nicrophorus orbicollis | reverse complement strand
TTCTTTCAGTAAATAAAGTTTGCCTCTGGTTTGTTGCGCTCGATCTGTTCCCCGCTGTGGGGGTTCAGGTCTTGCTGCTGGGTCGGGCTTTCCAGAGGTGGACCAAACAATAGAATTTCACAGCATAAACAATAAAACTTGTCTTCAACAAACAATAGAAATTGATAGATAATTAGGGGTGGCAATTGATTATCTCTCATAATTGTCCAATTGGGCAGTTGTGACAGTATAATACGATTGCAAGAGGACTAATTAATGTAGTAAAGTGCAATTTTCTATAGTGATCAGTTCTCTTTAGTTCATTTTGCGCTGTTTGTAATACGTCCATTTTGCGCCCATTCCTCCAAACTCTCAATCCCCCAAAAGAAAAAGCTAAAAAAAGTTAATAAACAAAATTATTAAAAAAGCAAAAACAGAAAAAAGATAATATAATTAAGAAAATACCAAAAATAAAAACAGAAATACTTAAAAAAAACAAAATAAAAAAAAAGATAAAAAATAGAATAAAAAGCTAATCACCCTTTCCGAGGACTCTCCATCCCTTCCCAGAATCGCCGAGTCTCCGGTTCGAACATTACCTTATTCCTTCTGTGTATCCCTATTTTGCCCCCATGTGTTGCGCCTGAGGAATGAAATGGGTCGTAATTATATATTTGTAGATTATTGTGAATAGCTTAACTGCGAAAATAGCACAATTAGACTATATTGTGCAGCATTGCATTACAAATTGATATAGAAAAAATATAAACAAATACAAAAAGAATGTAAGAAAAATGCAATGGAAGTATTATAATTTATTGTAATTATTGTCGTTTTGTATATGTATATGTTTGTATTCTCTTTCAGGTGTAGTTTTATTTTGTTTTTATTTTATCCTTTTTGGTCACAGTATTTCCTTCTATTCCAAACATTCCTTATAATTAAGGTGACCAGATTTCTGAATTCGGGACGTTATATATATTTTTTTCTTTTTATATTTTTAAATAATGATATTTCCTTTTAATAAATCAAAACGCATTATTCATTTAAACAACAAATCAAATATATAGATTTTATACATATGCATTTAAATATTTACGTTCTTACACTACTGTTCTTCGGGATAAATGCCACGTATGGTCACCTTACTTATCATCTTATCCGGGTGTGCGGTCATGCGTTTGCTCTTATTTGCTGTGATGGGAGAAACGACTTCCACGTGGCCGCATGTCAGGTGCTAAAGGTACATCATATTCTTTCGAAGTTGGTAACCAGGAGTCAATTCAAGCGCAAAACACAGCCTCTAAATTGATGTGCAAGAGCGAACGTACACATTTACCTTCACGAGGGTGCACCTGCTTAAAATCTGAAAATGTGGCGGATCGCTTCTTGACAGTATGTTTAAGTTTGTCATTTACAGAAGCCGTAATTTACAGATAATCACGTAACAATAAAATAATACAATGTTATTTGAATATCTGTTCAGTTACTTCTTCGGATTTGGTAACATTATATATACTCGTCTGTTAAACATTCTTTAAAAGTTTATAGTTTTAGTTCAAGCAAATATACACTTGCACCGCCTTACAAAAATCCACATGTTTATCTTTAATAAAGGATAGTCTTCTGAAAATAAAGTTTGTATTATCATTTAGATTTAGAAGTAGAATTATTCGACTTTTTTTACGGAGATTATACTGATCCAAATAAGTTTAATTATTGTTATATATATTAGTATTTGTTTAAACTTCTAATAATAGTGATTTACTAATTGTAATAGTTTAAAATTAGTAGAGTGGTAATAAAATCCTTCTTAGATTTTCTTTTTGCTCTTCAGCATAACATATGTTTTGTAAGTGTCATTAATAAAATTTAGTTAATTAACTTTTTTAGCATTCCAGTCTGATTGCAGGATTATTTGTGGGTATGATAACACTGACACTAAGTCTATACTTCTAAGAATCTTATTAGTTAATGGTAGTGTAAAAGTATCTAAATATTAACAAATTATGAAATATTTAATATAAGAGTAGATGATATATGACTTAATTTCAATTAAATTTATGCATGTATACAACATTTAAGCTTTAAACATAAAAATTTGTTGAAAAACATACGAAGAAAATTGGATTATGAATGTTTTATTGAGGGTATGTAACTTTGTTTTGCTAAATAGTTACCCCGGAATCTCACTTGGAACGCCACTTGTTTTCAGAAGTTCCAAGATAGGCCACTGCAGATTGTTACCCCTGCATACAAACCTGAATTACTGAAAACGGTAGCTGTACTTTCAGTTTCATGTTCAATCATCTTTTCAGAAAACAACTTTTAGATGGCGCTAAAATGATAAAATTCAAATTCGTAATTTATTTCATAAATTTAATAAAAGTATGTCAATAAAAAGAGACAAGAATTAAAACAAAATCTATAACACTTTTGTTTTACTGGAATAACTATGTTGTTAGTTAAACTTTAAAAGTTTCTCATTCACAGCGACAATTAACAGAACGCAACACTACATGAGAACTTAACATACAATTAGTTTTACATAATATTAATTAAAGATTAGTTAATGATTAACTTTAACGAATCTTATTTATTGAATATAATATAATTTAATCATATATTTTTATATTATGAAAATTACTGGAAAAAAAAAATAAGAAGGTGTGCAACCGTTTGGAAACAATCAAGTTTTTGACACGTTGAGCTATATATTATTCTTTTTCTATCATGATAAAGTCACTCATGAAAATAAATTTAGCTGCTACGTATCACCCAGCTAGAATCTAGATATTATCGCTTTCCTAATTTCCACGTGAGGTTCCATCTCATTTGTATTCATTAAAGAAACACTTCCGCTAAACTCGATTAAAATGTATAAGCAGCAGATTTTATTACATGATATATATTTACAATATATATCTTCATGAATATTTTATTAAATGAAATATGAGCATATTTTGTATCAATATTAATATGAAATTTCGACAGCAATTGTATTTTCTGATTAAGTTTTGTTATAAAAATAAAGGTCACAAAAAAATAAAATTTCTAAAATCGAATGACATTTGCACACAGAAAATTTAGACAAAGAAGATGTTACGAGAAACTAGACAGCTAGAAATATCTTTCAGCAAGTTTAGAGTATACAGGATACCATCCACGTGAATTTCATTTTCTTGTTCATTTGAGAATATACGAAGACGAAATTGCATGTTGATATTTTAATAAAAATGAAAGTGGGATCTTCTTTATTCGAATAAACTATAAGGCAAAACTTATTTTGTACGTTATTTTGTAATATTATTGTTATTTAAGACAAATTTACAACAAAATGATAATTAATGGTAAATAAGTAAATGTTGATCAATTTTATATGGTAATATATAAAATATATTGAATAGTTGGTTATAAATAACATGACCTAACCCACATTGCCGAAGCTATAAAAGGGGACAGCTAAATATAAAGGGTACGTTTTAGTGACATAATTTGGGCAGTATTAAAATAGACATAATTTATAAAGAGAAAATCGATACGGCCACAAAACGTTCTGAACCGTATATTGGAGATACTGATAAATTTTATGATTAAGGGCTATAGTCAATAGTCCTTTGTATGTACAGTTAGCATATTATTACTTTATAATTGCACTAGGTGTTAACCAAATTATTTATATATTATCATTATCTTCATTCAATATTAATTCCACTTCATAATTGTACTTTACTGTGAAAAGAAATATTTAAATATAAGTTTATGTTTTTAGATATATTTTGTTACCTAACTGTTGCAATAATTACAGATTTTTTATTACATTACAATTCAATCTAATTAATTAATTATCGTTATGAAATGTTATATATTTCTTTATTTAGATAATCAAAATTGTAGTCTGTATTCATAAGGAGAAAAACACTTTTTCAAGGGTTATTTTCTTCACGCTTTGTAGAGAAACACACTTGAGCATAAATTTCGCTGCTACATATCTACAATCTAGATGCTATCACTTTACTAATTTTCACGCAAGGTTCTATCTAATCCCCTTTTAATATACAAACTCTCCTACTTGATTCAACTAAGAAGTGAAATAATTAATTTACCTTATTTTTAGGATTAAATTTTGTGATATAATTATAAAACATAAATCACTTTCACTGATTGATGATCGTATAAAATGTATAATTTATATATTTAATTATAGGATTCTTGAATAAACTGTAATTAATTATAATTTATAGTAATCAATAAAATGTTATCGCATACATCATAGAGACAATGTATTTTGAAATATTTTGGGGATGAATTACTTTTGAAAAACTGTTTGTTATACGTTTAGAAACACACTTTAGAATAAATTTCATTGCTATCTACCATCAAGATGGTAGATATCCCTTGTCTAATTTTCACGCAAGGTTCTATTTTATCTATTCTCATTTTCAAGAGCCGCTTCTAATCATATATATTTAACATTGGAAAGAAAGACAGCTTTCAAGGAAATCATAAATCATACTAATGATCTTTTGCAATAAATTTGATTAATTTTAGAAAAATAAGGTTTATTTTTATGATTATCTATTGCATTTTTAATCTGTTATTGTTTATTAATTACTTCTTGCCTTCTAAACTAATTGGATGTTACTTAGAATTATTGATATTAAAAAGAAGATGTACGTGAATTGAAATATCAAACTTTAATGCATATTGCAGTAGTTGTAAAAGAGAACCCTTTAACGTAACGGACACGTTTTAGTGACAGCATTTGGGTAGTATTAAAATAGAAATTATTTATCAAGCGAAAATCGATAAGGTCTGCAGTAAAATGGTGTGAACCGTTTATTGAAGATACTGATCATTTCATGATTAAATTGGGTGTGAACTAAATTAATTAACTATATAAACGATGCAGAAAATACATTATATAAACAGACTGCAATAAACATGAAGGTGTTAATGTTTTTGTTTTGCGAATGTAGGTGCTAATGTGTATGCTTTTATGCGCTTTGAATGAAAGAAAAAAGCGAAGAGTGGTTGAAAATAGTGGGTATTGTTATCCGCGTAGCTGGGGTGCGAAGAAGATGATAGGCCGGGGAAAGATGAAAGGTGGCGGCGTCGACGCCGGCGCCAGATATGACCACATGGCCGCGCTGCGCCGTCTGAGGGGTGGCGCGCCATGTGGGTTGCATAGTGCAGGGACCACATAGACATCAGCTGTTCAGTATGGCGTGTGACTTCCTTGTGATCAGGTCACGGACGGGACCAGCTGCAGCTCGAAACATGTTCACGTCGAGGATGGCGCTCGCCGATTTCGCCGCCAAGTTCCTGTGCATCCTGCTGGTCCTAGTCTCTGCAGAGGTTGGACCCACAGCCCAGCAACTTGTCATCAACGTCCGTAATCAGGTAAACATGTAATCTGTGTTGCATATCGCCCACCTTTCGCGGGTTTTATTTTCACGCGTGACGACCACTCGACCGTAAACATTCATCCACTATCGATTACGCACGTTGTTCTTTCAACATTCAATACGCATTCCACGATTGTAGGCTTATCGAAATGGCACCAGGTGCGATGGTAGAAAATTCAAATGCTCTCAACTTCCGGTTAGTTAGCATTTTGGCGGGAGAACCGGTTTCTGACTTTCGCACATGTAAATCACCGGGTCGAAAGTTTCCCCAACTTCATTACGAATTAATAATGCAAATTCCGAACCGAAATACCCACATCCAACTGACTCTGGAATTTCAGAATTTGAACTTGAACCGATTAGAACTTCTAATCTTCATTAATGTTTACCCATACAGTTATATTATCAACTCAACTCAATTTGAAGTATCCTACTTAATAAAATACTTATATTTTAACAGAGAATTATTATGTAAGTATTACAATAATAGAACTTTAAGTTGAATTGTTTTAAGTCGAGATTTTAAAAAAGCCCTTTAAATAAATGGAATTATATTTTTTTCTTATTTTATTGTGTATAACAAGAAATAGTTTTAATTAATTTTCATCTCAAGAAAAAGAAGCTTCGAAGTTCAAAGATAGTCCATGATATTTCTTATTTAGCTTCAATTCTTATTAATGAGGGAGATACTTAAATATAGATCATAATATACAATATAAACTCGTTGTTATGAATATTCTTTGAAACTTGTTCGTACATTTTTTATTCCATCCTAAAACTCAGGACATAAAATTATTAGGGCGGAAAGACCTACGGTCAAAGGCACCTTGATGTGATGCATGTTTTTTTTTATATCATACCTTTATGTTGCTTGTAATATATGTTCTTATTATGAAAATGATTATTAATTGCTACTTGTAAGAGTACAGTTTTACTAATTGATATCTACTACATCATTTCAAAACATTTTTTTAGTAAATATATATTATCTTTATGATGATATGATGTACAATGTTTTCTTTTTGTTATCTATTTCGTAATTTTATTATAATATACAAGTTATATTATTTGGAACATAGTGCATGAAGATCTATGGTCAATAGCCCATTGCAACAGTGTAATTTATTTTTTCTTAGCATTTCTTGTTATTCCTCTTTTGTAATTATTGTTTATACATTTTTTGTGAGTTTGGTTCATGAAATCAACACATTTGTTTTATCCACTAATTCACAAATTTTAGTAGTTATACTACTTTAGTAGTTTTTCTCTACAGTATTATTTTATGTTGCATAACTACTGTTAGAAATTCGAAATTCATGCATTTAGTTTTAGGTAATCAAATTGCTATTGGGTCGTAACTTAAAAGTTACCGCATAAATCTAGCCGTTAAATGTCAACCTTAATGTTATGCCATTTTATGTGAATCCAGTGTAGAAAGGGCTGCAGAATGAAGTTTCCAGCTGTAAATTATTGTTATTACACTTAGATGGAAACTTGGAAATATGTATATTAAGATGATTAACTTCAATGATATTGTAATAAGGGTACATTGAGCTTTTTTATACAGTTTTATTGTTATTATACTATTATATGTATTAGTTTACATTTGATAATAATAGACACTGAATTTTATATTTTTTTATATATTCTAAAGTATTCAGATTCTACAAAAAATCTATTAAAGGGAAGAAAATTAAGTATCCAGAAGATTGATACTTGAGATAATTGGAGTTGTTTGCTTAGCCGATCGAAGCACCTGTCGGGATTCACTACTTACGATGAAAAATTCTAGATAAAGAATGAAGCATATAAAATACCATTCTTATAGAAAAGGCGAATTTCATTTGCTTGTTGAAAAATAGCATTTTGATATTTTAATTAAAGTAAGATTGGATCCTAAGCTAGAACAGTAAAGAATTATTAATATTTTTCATACAATTATAATTTATTGGTCAGAATATATGAAAAAGTAATAAAAATACACTTTTATTAAAAAAAAACTTCACTTTGCAGAGGATACCTTTAAAAGTCTAGAACTGGAAAGTGGTGCTGTATGATATCATGTCATTATTTTCAAAAATTTTGGAGAGAAGAAAGACATATATGTAAATTAATAAGCAATTCTTAAGCAAAACTTAATATGGCTTAAAATGTATTCGTATTGTCGTTACAGTTTGAATTCGCTTTTGATTCACAAATAATGCAAATTCAGTTGTAAAATAATCTCTAAATTATAAAGTATTCATGTGTTGCAATGGAAATCTTGTTTGTTCTAGCTAATGTCTTTACTGAAGCATGCAATGAACTCATACACGTTTTGAAACATCCGCCCGTGATGGTTGATTACTTTCCTTGATAATATCGTTAAGTACCTAATATTTGCAAGGAAATAATCACAAAAATGCCTTCCTGAGAATTCCATTTCGAAACTACTTTGCATGACCGGCTTCAAATAATGAAATTATAGAAAAATACAGTTTTAGTAATTATATTTGTTTTAAATAGTAAGTATAAGAACGAAATGATATTTTTCTTTATTTCCTGTAAAAGGATAATTACAGTATTGCAAATAATACATTAATAACAAAAAGTTTAGTGTATATTTGTTAGTTTGTATGTGATTATTTGTTTGCAAAGTTTCATTTGTTGCTTTTAGTAAAGAAATACTAAAACGTTAGATTAACTACTTCGTTTAGTTTCATTGCAATCGATATTTCTTCTAGGAATGCGTTCAAGATAAATTGAGTATTGCAGTTTATGTTGTGATAGTACATCACTACATACGAAACGTGTGTATATACTTTGTAAAATTGTATAGAAGTTTGTTCACTTTTTATGGTAGATTGCATTTATTTTATTCATTTCTTATTACTGTATCGTCGTGTTTTTAATATATATTTCACGATTTATCATAAAACTTTTAATATTATTTTTTAATTCATTCACAACTATCAGATTTTGTGTAAATTTGCCGAAGGATATGTTAGACGAATATAATTAATTATTCCAACAGGTTGAAATATATTTAATTGTCTTTGATATTTCAACATAAGCATAGTTGGTAGCCTTTGTATTTCCATTGAAATTGCAGATATAATTCTCTTCAAAGTGAAAAGCTTTAACAACTGTGCTGACTAATTCAGAAGGGACGTCAGAAAGATAATTATATAATTAATATTGGTTGAGTTAACATTCGATTATAATAATTGATAATAATTCCGTTTTTTTAAAGTAAAAATTAATAATTTAAATTTAATAATTAAAACCGATACAATTGATAAAATTAATAGAGATATGAGTTAATTAATTTCATTAAAATTTATAGGTTAAATAAGAGAAATATTCGGTTTACGAAATGTTTAGAATGAATACAAATCGGATAACGAACAATTTCTAGATTTTTATGATAGAAAAACGAATATCCTTGTAAAATAGTTTCAGTTTTAAAATAACAGTTAGTCGATAACTGTGAAACCAAAATATAATTTTAATTGATTTTGATTGAAATTTGATTTTATTTGCATAACGTGATATAATAATAATATTTGTTGTTACAGTACCGTTTCAGCAAATACAAAAATTATAACATATTTATATTATAGTATTGATGAAAAAGCAATTAACTACTGTTGACTATACAGCTCTCGTTCCACAGTGAAATATTATTCAACGATCTTTTTTCAATATTCCTATTAAAATAAATATGTTTTTCATTAAAATTGTACGAACATTACTAAATAAATGTTATATTAAAAAGAAAAATCTATGGAAAAATAATTGTTAGAAGAAGAATTACATATAATAATAAGTAGTTGAATTAAGCAAAATTTCGTAATGATTTTGACTAAACTTAATGATAATTCTTTTGTTTGATTTTGAAATGTCATTATTGACAAAACAATTATTTGCTGGATTAAATGTTTCTATTTTATTATATAAACTTTGCAATTACTGCATCGTAACAGATGTAATGAAGAAACAGAATTGTAACAACTTCGAGTTCATCTATCTCTGAGAATATTAGTATCTTTGTTAGAAATAAGTTGAAGAAAATGATTTTTTTTTCACATTTCAATTTCAAATCTTATAGAGAATTTCACTGAAATAGAACAAATATGAATGAATATTCTTGCCTTAGTCACTCGAAAAGTTTTGGAGTTCAGGAAATACATATTTAATTAATGATTCGTTGAAAGTCTAATTCATAATATTTTGATTTTATTTATTATAAATTGTTAATATATTCTATTGGCAAGTGAAAGACAAAATATAATTCTAAATATAAATAATAATAATTAAAATAAGATAATTCAAAATAAGTAAACAAAATAACAGAAAGGCTTGCCAAAGGGCTATCGACCATTGGTCTTTCCGCCTATAAAATTTTACTTTTCGTTGTATATGGAATATATAAAAGCCTTGTGTGAATAATAAAATATATAGGTATATAGAAACCCAGTGCTTATTTTAGGGAAGTGGTATGTATTTACATGGTCCCACGTCCAGCTTTAATGGCAAAGAAAACATTTTCGTAATGACTCGGAAACTTTTTTATGCGAATGCTTGCCATTGTTTCCGTTTCCTTGCCCATTTTTTTTTCTGTGCACCTCTCTTTCGTCCTTTCTTGCGGGGAATTTAAAGTATATAAAAGGGGAGTTCAATTTCTTAGGACACGGAGTGCTGCAGCCCCGACGGGACCCTTTGAGACGACGGCAAACCGATTACGAGATTATAAAACGGTGTCGAACGAAATTAAAGTGGGCTCATCGTTGAACTTAAACAGAACTTTTAATTACACATTGAAATGTCGGCAAGGAGGGAGTGGGGTGCGGAGGGTAGCGAGACGACCTCTTATTGTCTGCTATTAATTGAAATTTTCAGACTTTTCATGGACGAATAATGGGCACTGTTTGCTCCTCCGTCAACGGAATTATTAATACCGCCACCCGGCCGAAAACAAAACTTTATATAAATCATTACGCAACTAAAACTCCGTTCTTCCCTTCGCCGCCCACGCCGATGCAGACGTCACTCGCCCACTCCGAAAGCGCGACTTTGCATAATGGATCCGTTCTGTTTCGCTATAATTTAATACCGGTTTAAGTAACGTTCATAATTTTATTTGTAGCCCGAGGATTCACGGTTAATACACTTTGGTCTGAATAAACAAATTGTTTACGCTCATTCGTTTACTTCAGTTTATCCGAGCGTGCGGAGGGTTATTTGGTTAGGTTGAATCGATAACTCATCAAAATATATTTGCTGTGGAATCTTAGTTTTACATATTATAGTGCACCGATAAGTGCTATTTCGTATACCGGGGAATATAACATCTACATTTATATACGTAAAAATCATAGCGAAAACGACACATACAACATAATTTCAAATTAACTTACATAATATTTATTGTAATAATACCAAATTTAATACATTCTCAACACACGTCCATTCAAATATTTGATATTCAACTAGAAACAAAGCGTTGCATAATTAAAATAAATTATTGCTTTTGGTATTACAAAATAATTGTTCTTAATATGGGAACATTGACCTGTAGTTCTATAATTGAATGTTAATAAAAGCATCACGTTTCTGTTAACGACTTACACGAATTATCCAAATGAATGAACTTAATAGGGTTAAACTTTATTCGTTAGATTACATTTTGGAATTAATGGGAAGTTAAATTGTGGAAATAAATATATTGAAGATGGTGTAGTTCAATAATATATATATGCAAAGCTAAATGTTTAACAATATTGTAATATGTTATTTTCGATTTGGTTTTTATGAAATCAAATAATATCAATTTAATAGTATTCCAGGACAGAAAGATCTATGGTCAATAGCCATTTGCAGCAATGGAATTTTATTTTTCTTCATTTTTATTGCAATGAGTTTAATTTTTGTAATTGTTGTTGCAATAAATGTTATTATTATTGGTATTTCTATTCCTGGAACATCAGTTTGGATTTCGCAAAGGGAAAAGTAATCCACACCGCACTCGAAGAAAAATAATACTGTTCTGCGGCATTCCTAGATACTCGCAGGCTTTTGACAAAGTATGACACCCTGGACTTCTTTACAAAATCAAGAAATTACTTCCGCACCCCTTCTTCCAAATAATAAGATCTTACCTAACGGACAGGCTATTTCAAATAAAGTTACAAGAAAAAAGCTCTAACCTGTTTCCAATTGAATCTGGGGGGAAGCGCAGGGAAGCGTTCTTGGACCAATTTTATATCTTATCTACACATCTGATCTGCCAAAAACAAATAAAATTACCATTGCTACGCTCGCTGATGACACAGCACTATTGTCAACTGACAGTAATCCAGATATTGCGTCACTAAACCTGCAAACAGCATTGAATCAGATTGAACACTGGTTCAGAGACTGGCGAATTAAACAAAACGCAATCTACCCATGTCACCTTTACTATGAGAAAGAAAACATGTCCACCAGTAACTTGAAATCACAAAGTACTACTACAAGGGGAAGACGTAAAATATCTTAGAATGCATTTGGATAGATGACTCAACTGGAAGAAACATATATGGACTAAGAGAAAGCAATTAAGTATAAAATTCAGCAAACTGTATTGGTTGCTTGGAAGAAAATCAGTGCTATCACTAGATAACAAACTACTAATTTATAAATCCATCCTCAAACCAGTTTGGACATACGGAATACAGTTGTGGGGTTCAGCAAGCAACTCCAACATTGAAATACTACAGCGATTCCAATCGAAAACTTTGCGCACAATTACCGATGCACCCTGGTATGTTCCCAACAGTGTTTTACATAGTGATCTACAAATCAAAACAGTGAAAAGTGAAATTACAAACTATAGTGAAAGGTATCAAGGAAGACTCCAATCACACCCAAACAAACTAGCTGAAATCTTCTAGTAAAGCAAATATAAACATACAGACTTAAAAAGTGCAACATTCTGGACTTACCACATAATTTAATTAATATTATTATATTATATAAAATTATTATAAGTTAATGTTTATACATGGATACTGTTGAGTTCCCCGTCTACATGACAATTGTACCGCCAACAAATTTGCTTAATGTCCTATTTGTGATAGATGAAATATGTGTATGTGCTTCAATGTTATTTAATAAATGAAATGAAGCAGATAGGGCACCCGAAAGAATCTATCGCAAATTTCTTCGATATTAAAAGTTTTTACTGCAAACTATTACTTTGAAAGCTTTTTTCTACCCGAATTAAATTGACTTTAATAAAGGAGAAACACGCGGGTTCGCGGTGGTGCTCCACCCCCGCCGCACTTGTTCTGGCGCTCCTCTCTCGATCTATCTCAACCTCTCATCCCTTTAATGGAAAACGCGAATTTTCTGTTAAACTCACAAAAATGTGGACAGAATGCGAAGCCCTCGTGTACTACAATCTATTATGTATGTGTGCTGTGTGTTTGTGTGTGTGTGTAAAACACCGCAGGTGGTAGATACGATCTTAATCCGCCCCATTAATATTAATGGAGCTTTAATGAAAAAGCTTTATGAGTTAAACACGTGAGATGCGGTCCGGATCCGCCGCTGGATGTTGAATGCGTGCCTTTCAGGTTTGTCTGCCCGCAGCCACATATCACCGGGGGCGGCTGTGTGGGCGGCACGGGGAGGTGTGTGGGCCGCCACATTCATAAAACACTAGCAAGCACTACACTACAACCAGCCAAGCAGTGGCCTCCGTCCGCCCCAACCGAACTGTTCCGCACTTAAAAAACAATTTTCATCCGAATGCCTCGCTCGTTTTCCACGTTTATTTCAAACTATATTTAGCCCTTTAGGTCCAACCGGAAACATCTTCTTTACCAGCCTTTTCCGAATTTACCACACCTTTTACAACATTTCTTACGCATCCAATGGAAGTAACATTATATATATGTTAGTTTTAGGTCATATATCTTTATTCATTAGATACATTGTATAATGTTTGAATTACAAAAATTGGAATGAAGATATAAATAAAATAATATATCATTGTTATTAAATTTATTTCAACAACTACATGAATAAAATACAAACTAAAACAATGCAAATACACATAAAAGACTATTAGTCTTTCTGCCCTTAAAATAATAATATTAATATTAACATTTAATGCAATAGATACAAATAGACAGAAAAAGTACATATATTTATGCAACAACAATATTTAAACAAATACACTCATACCTCGCTTTACGGCCTAGATACGTTCCACGAAACTTGGCCGCAAAGCGAAAACCCGTATAAGGAATCAATCATTGCGCTTGCAATGATATATCGACATCGAATTTTTTTTTGCCGTTATAACGAAACATTTTAGGCCGTAAAAGTAAAAACGTGTCTTAATTGAAGAGGGTCGTTATAGCGAAATGCCGTAAAAGAGCAGCCGTATAGCGAGGTATGGGTGTATAGAAACAAGTGTTATTGACCGCTTTGTCCGTTCTAGAACATTTATAAACATACAATAATAATTGAAAAAAAAAATAGGGAATATTACTATTCACTACAATGAGAAATACTATTTCAAATTTAATCTACTAGTTCAATTGTACATAACACCACATGATTCCGTAAAGACGTTTATTTTATAAGTGGTTTTTGATCCGTTTTGATACATTTACTTAGTATTTTTATTTAAGGAAATGCGCATATTCATTAAATCCGAATTGTCTTTTATTATTTGAATTTGAAAACGATACTGCTCGGCGTTAGAATTTCAAAATTTCTTTATATCTCATATTTAGTTTTTGAGAAGTATAAATATTAACATAATTTTACTTGCATTCGTTTTCGTAAAAAGTAGGTTAAAGGACACTCCATTTCATTCGATGACATTTGCTTTCAGGCTCTTTGCAACTTTAATACGCTCGCATTTACATATTTATAGAATTGAATTACTTATTTATTGCAGTAGCGTTGACATTACATTTATTTTGATAACTCGCATTTATGTAATCAAAAATTTACTAGTTACATTTACACAAACTAGAAAGTACTCGTGCAAACAAAAAATACCAATATAGATTATTAATTGTCTCCATAATATAATAACTTCATTTATTGTAACACAAAACTATACTTTAGGCCAAATGATTTGCCCTCCTTTATTAATTTCATAGATTATTCGTTTTGAAATTTATTCGCATATATTTTGAATTTATATTCTTATTAAAAACATAATTTTTATTTATTTCTTTATTTAAACACGTTTATTGGATTGAAAGTAACAAATCTCACAATAACATACAGGAGTACATGTGTTACAAGGCTATAGTAGTCATTTACGAGCGAAACTTTATATAATTTTTCAGAGGAGTAATGGTATAAAAGTTATGGAAAATGTATGTGCAGTTACTGCATAACATTATTAAGAGTCACCGAGGGGCCCCGAATATCCTACTAGTTCGAGGAACTCTAAACTGTGTATCCAGGTCAGGGGTCCTCTTTCAAATTTCGCTGTGGGGCTCATTTGAAGCTTCACCGTTGTTGTAGCGTTACAGTTTATTGTTGCATTGCACGTCTCTAGATATTTCTACTGGCTCGTTAATGTTGCTTTTTTTTGCAATTATAAGAAAAGATATTTCATTTACATACCATTTATGCTAATACTCTCCAAGACATTTAAATAGCTGACAATTATATTTTTTTAGTTATATTTAATTTACATTTTACTTTTATTCAATAGATTGTATCATTTATCTATTTTTTTGATTAGTAACATTTACATCTATTATTATGTTTTTCTAGAAACCTATCTTAACCAGACATAATCTAAGTATATTAGATAAGTATATAATTCACTTTACTTCTAATTAACTATTTGGTTGATGTATAAAAGTACGATTATTTATGTTAATTAAATACATGTTTCTTTTTTTTATTACAAAATATATTGGTTGTTGGTCTATAAAATAATAATACATTCTTTACAACGTTACAAAAAAAGGAAAATGCGGCTGTCATTAAATGTGCCTTATGTGTCGAAGTACTTGTATATTGGAAGTAATGGACTAAAAATAATTTATTTTCCTATCCATCGGAATAATAGCTTACCCATTATTGCCTAACGTAATAAAACGCATGCAATCACAATTTTATCGCCTTTGTCAATTCCCAAATGGCTTTCATAATCTGATGAGCACTACTCTATCGATTGATTAAATAAGAACCGATTAGTAATGAATTTAATAATAGAATTCGATTTTCCTATATAAAACTATGGATGTTCCTATTAGAATGAATGTAAAAATCGACATTAAAACAAAACTGGTAATCAGATATTAGTATTTGCAGAGCATAAGTTATTGAATATTTACCTAAAAAATAACAAAATATTTGTTTAATTGAAATTATAATACAATAAATGTAATTTATTGTTTACATGCATTTACATTGTCTGCTTTATTTCATACAAATTCCATGCAATTGTATATACATTTATGCTTATTTAAACTAGTATTGAGTAATATTATTTTAAATGCAGGTTCATTTGTCAATTGATCGAATATTACTTTCATTTTAGATATGTTTTATTTGTGCTTTTATATGAAACATATTAGTTAAAGTTTGTTAAATCGTAATTTGTATATCTTGTAACACAAAAAGTTTCAGAGGTTGCAAAGAAAAAACACTCTGTGAAAATCAAATGAACATGACTTTCTTTCCTCGTGGAGTGAGAAAAAGAACCTATAAAAAGGAAATTAAATTGAAAATTCCTTCTTTCAAACTAAAATAAATGAGACAAGTGAAAGAAGAGACACATTTAAAGAGTTGGGAAAATGGTATAAAAAAGCTGGATGTTAATTGTTTCAATATTATATTTTTAGTATTGTTTTATATTTTGTTGATGTTCAAATTATATAAATCTATTCTGGGTCAAACGGTTAATGGAACCGTTTTTCTTAATTTGAAAACAATTATTTATCACCGGGTACAAATGAATTATTGAGGTTGCTTTAATGGACTATTTATAATGTGTCTTGTGTGAAATTTAAATGTTTCTCGGCAGGTCGGTCGGTCTTTCCTAAATGAATAATTTGTTTGAAGGGGTTTGGTGTTTATCTTAGCGTTTTAGGTGTTGGTAACGATATAGATTTTGTTGGCAGTACCTAAGTGGCGGCAAACAATGTAACGCTTTCTCACTAAATTATAAAGCGCCCATGAAATTAGGCTACGCTGACGGAATAATTTACCTCAAAATTATATTCGTCTCTGGATAGGGCGCATTATTGAATAATTCAAAACAACGAACAGATCGCAATCACCAGAACACTTATTTCCAGCTTTCCTCTTCATCTTTACCTCTCCCATTCAGAAATTTGGTTGTTTCTTTTATTCTTTTTCCACTCGAAGCACTAAAACCTAATTGGTTTTCGCGAAACGTATATGCGATATACAAATTTAAGATGCAAATAGGCGATTAGTATTGATCAGGGCGTAATTATTTCCACCCATTATACTCTCATACTGTGCATACTATCCGGCGTTTATTGGACACGCGAACTATGCGAAACGTCCAATAATAGCTCGAAATTACCATTTTTCTCTATTTTCTGTTCATTTGCCTCTTTGATTTTTTATCCTGATGATTTTTGCTTAAACGGATCAGAAGAAACCGAATTAACGTTTCATGGCTTTCCAAAATAGGAATTGTTTGGTGTTTACAAATCAACGGATTCCAAGTAAAAAACCAATAAATGATCAATTATATGATGTATGCATTTTTATTGGTTTACAACAAAATTACAGTTCAAAACCAGTTACATATTTTTGTTATTATTACAATTTTTATTGGATATTTTAGTATGGAAATATTGGTATTTTTAACATCAAAATTCATCTTTAATGCCGATATTTGGGATTTCGTTATAGTTATACTATGAATATTGATATTGAAACTACTTATTTAGAGATTTAATCAAAGGATACTTGATACTGAAACGTGTTATATCCTTGCGTTATACACCGTTATTGTTTGCTTATAAACTGTACAGCTTATTATCACTTAACACTTGAAATGTTACATAAGTACTCAGTATATTTATTAAAAAATTAGTTAAAATGCATTCATATAAAGCGAAACACTAAGAAATAATTGTGTTGTTGGCCAGAATTATGCATTTTTGAAATGTAATTAAAACATAATTATTTATTGATTACATTTAATTACAAAATTATACTGGTTTTAGTAAAATATACATACTACTATTAATTATTTATATAAAATCGAGTCGAGGGTAATCAAGTACACCCATACGGCCGCTCTTGATACGGCATTTCGCTATAACGACCCTCTTCAATTAAGACACGTTTTCGATTTACGGCCTAAAATGTTTCGATATAACGGCAAAAAAAGCTTTTTTCCATATTGCAAATCTTGCGCAAGCGCAATAATTGATTCCTTATACGGTTTTTCGCTTTGCGACCAAGTTTCGTATCTAGGCAGTAAAGCGAGGTATGGGTATATTTGCTGATTAATTTTAAATAGAAGTTAAATAATTTGTGTTCGATTTACTGCAATAATAATAATATATTATATTATATAAGAACGTTTTAAGTAAATTTTAGTTTACAACAAAAGTACAGACCAAAAGGAGTTGACATTTTTATATTTTCAGATTGTTAACGCAGTTTATGTATAGTATTGATATTATTTATTACTTTTTAATTAAGAAGTAATACAAACAAAAGTGTAATGTATTAAATGAGAAACATTTTAAAGGAATGCAATTCAGTGGACCTACTTTTAGTAATTAATTAAATTCCGTTTGTCCATCTTGAGAATTCGTAAGTGGTTAGTTATACTGGAAGACTGTTCGCTCTCGTAAAATGCAAAAACAACAAACTGGGGAACAGAAACAATCGGGACTTTTTGCTCCAGTCCTCCTCCTATTCTCTGGTTCTCTTCCTGTGTGTGTATGTGTGTTGTTTGTTTGTTTGAAATTGCAAGAAACAAAAAAGTTCTCGTGGATCCGAGCGGAACTGAACTCTCGAGCAATCGTACTAATTGGTCTTAAATTGATTCCACTAGGAAATTTGTGCGATTCCATTAAGTCTTCGCAGTTTTATTATTTGATTATGGTGCGAGGCGTTGAGAAATGGAATTCACTGGATCAATCCAGTGTCCTGCCTCTGACACCGTCCGGTAAACACAATTTCGATCTGTCCAATGCAATGCAATTAAATTAGAACACAATCATTTGTTGGACATAATGAAAGCGAGAGCGAGAGTGTTGTTTAAATATGTCCGTTTTAATGTTTGCATGCGCTCATCTGAACTGCGCCCACTTCTGTAGCGGAAGTTCAAAGTATAACTGATTGGCTCCGTCTTGGCTCCATTATGAAAAGGGATCTCAACTTTAAGAGGGCCTTTGAACGACTTCTTTCATGTTACGAGTAGTTCGAAAATGAACTGCAGCTCGACATCAAATACGCGTTATTAAAACTAAACTATATATATATATATATATATAGGTAACAAGTATTTTTATATTAACCATTGCTTTCGTATATTTTTTTAAATTTATGCTGAAATTAACATATATTTTTATAAAATGTTAATATTTTATAATATTTCTACTTATTTCACGAAATTACTTCGGTATATAAATCTTCATTTTCAGAGAAATACATACAATGAGTAGAAAGAGGATACATACCTTTATAATTAAAATGGAGAGCAAATATTTAGTGCTGATTGGTTCTTTAATAACACTTTTTTCTAAATTCTGATGATCAAAGTGAAATGTTAAATAATAGCATTGTAAGATATATCAGATAATAGTTTAGGTGCTTCTGAAGGATATTTTAAGTTTGTTATTGCCAAAAAATCCTGTTATTGCCTAACATTGAATAAATATAACATATTTTTAAATTATATGCTTCGTACATTCAATTCAGATATTTATAAGAGAATCAATACATTCTACAAATAAAAAAAGTATATAACTCAGAAGACGTCCGATGCATCATTTAATTCTATCATTTTAATTTCAAGTTAGTAGCAAGACGCATCAAGTAGGCTGTCTACCCAAGAAGATTGATCATGACAACATTTTACGAGATCCCGAAGCGTAGAACTGAGTTATATTCTCAGAGATATATTCACTTCTAGACATATAGAAAGAACCATATGAATGTGAAACTCGGTGTATCTTATCGTAATTTATAGGATTCATATGTATACTTAAAAAATATACTAGTAGTATTAGTAAAATTAAGAATTTATTTTGTAGAATGTTATTGTTTAAAACAAAATATATTCACAATATATTATTGATGAACACGTATCAATAATTTATATATCTAATATTACACCAATTATATATTATACATTTAGGACAAACCAAAAATCAATACTAGTATATAAAGTACATTATATTTTCAAGGCTGAAATATCGGTATTGTTATTATTAAATTATAGTTCTTAATTAAAATTTATTATTTTCTGAATCTCGATATTTGTGATTTTGTTATAGTGAGACTATGTACATTGATATCGAAAGTACCTATATAGAGATTTAATCAAAGGATACTTGATGCTGAAACGTGTTATATCCTTGCGTTATACACCGTGATTGTTTGCTTATAAACTGTACAGCTAATTATAACTTAACACATGAAATGTTACATAAGTACTCTGTATATTTATTATATAATTAGTTAAAATGCACTCATATATAATTCTAAATATTGAGAAATATTTGTGTTGTTGGCCAGAATCATGCAATTTTTAAAACGTTTTAATATATCTAATTAAAACATAATTATTTATTGATTGTATTTAATTACAACATTATACAGGTTTTAGTAGAATATCGATGATAATCAATTATTTGTTGCTTAATTTTATATTAAACAATTTGTGTAAATTTTATAATTAGATGTTAAAAGAGACGATTATACTTAATCTTATTTTGGTTTATTTAAATTGTGTTTCGAGTGTGGTACATATAATTGGTTCCGCTCTTAAAACAATTAGAATTCTTTAAATGCAAATTTCACGCCAGTCGGATTAAGTGCTGGGCGGAAGGGTTTCATTTAATTTTATTCATCGTAATCCTATTTTGTATCCCTGTTCTATTTTTTTCTTCTTCTAACTTTTATTTGCCGACCGAAGGAGAGATAGAGACAGAGAAAAGAGATGTAGGGTGAATGAGAACGTGTATGTGTGTGTGTGTGTTAGAACGCTGGAAGAAGACCCGAAATGAAATTAGGGAATTGGATTCGGCGTCGAGGAAGAAGGTTGGCGCCGTCGCTGCCGCCAGTGGGGGTGGATTGCGAAAGATCACGGCGATGTCGCCGTATTTTCCGGTGCGCTCGTCGCCCACCAGATCGACTCCAACATACACATTCATCCTTACACCCCATACGTACACACGCGCACCCATGTGTATGTGTATACAGACGGAACGTGGGCGTCGCGACGCCGGGCGCCCCCAATTTCGCAAACCATGATTTATACAAACGCTGTTGCACTCTAACCCTAGAAGATTGATTTATACAAACACACTCACCCCTCGTACAGGCGAGATCAAATACACGGTTTCATAAAGTGCTCGCCAAGAAATTACATTAGACTAAAATAATATTGACTAAAAATCCATCCATTCAATTAAGAAGCGCGGAATGTGGGTCAGCTGCTGCTGCGGAAGGTTTTTTTCCGGTTTCGGTGGCGGCGGCAGCGGCGTTGGGTTTTGGGGTTGGTTGATGTATCGGGGACGTCGTTCGTCGGTCTGATAGTGATCGGTGGCCATTGTGTTGGATCAATTGCATTGCCTCCGGCAACAAAGAGCCGTCAGGTGACTTATAGCCCTAACAAGCACAGCTTCCGGTCCGACGTGCTAATATACGCACAGCGGAAAGCCTACTTGACACTCTGCATGCTAGTATTTTCGAATTGATAGATTGAATAGATTCCAATTTAGATTGCAGCACAATACCATGTGATTGGCGTGCCTCACGAATATTTGATTTCCTAATGCCATTGAAAGACGTCGTACATGTCAATCAATGTTTAGAAGCATATATTCATACCATGAATAACCCGTATCTCTAAGCAGATAGATAGACTTGAACATTGAATCATCAGCTTTCATAGGAACATAAATTTTATAACATAAAATAGGTACCTGATTATATACGATATACGGATTAACGCATATGTGAAAAGCATGCTTGTTATAGTTGAGATTTTTTGTGAGTAAAATGTTGCTGCATCCAACTTTCGAATTGTATTAAGATGGCTAAAGTGCATGCATTAAAGGCTTAATACTGTTTGGAACTTTATTTAGTTTGGTAAAATCACTAGTTTCCTAAGATTCGACTTTGAGAGTTTCCTCAGAAACTCTACTTCAACGTAAGAGATAATTGTATTGTCTATAATTTTGACAGTAAATTAATATAAACTTTTACTTTAATAATTATATAACCACTCATTCAATATATTATAATATTTGCAATAAGTAAGGAAGTATTGTTTTTTTTTCATTTTCATTCATTGCAAGTAGTTTCAGAATAAAAATAAACTGTCTGTATTGGAAATAAGCTCATTATCAATTACGTTTATAACGATAGAATTATATGGTGATAAATCAACAGGACAATTCAAATATGTGATCATAGTGATTAGGAAAAATCAATCATTGCTGAATAAACTTAATCATAGCCTGTTAATAAAATGACAAGAATGGAAAGCAGTATTGGAAAATTGCCAATAAAGTGATTGATGAATTTGACAAATAAACGAATCCAATTAGGGTGTGTAAACGTTGTGTAACCGATTTTATGCGATGATGTTCTGCTTTGTTTTACTTGTTCCGTTCTTATTCGTAGCTAAACTAAAGCGCTTTGCGTTTATGGTGGGATTACGTAGTTCTAATAATTGAATGCAAATCAAATATTCCGCAGAACCATAGCGCAGATCAAAGCGTTCCTGCGGTATTTACCGAGTTAATTATGCGTCCGTTTGTGGATGATTGTGTTCGCTCTGGGAATAGTTTGTTGATGATTTTCTCTCAGGTAAAAGAGCACCGGCACGTACTCATCCAATCTGAATGTGCTGCAAACAACTATTTTAAGCTCCTCTAATAACTGAAAAGCCAACTGATTACATCGGACACGTACGAACGGCAAGCGTCCACCGCCCACCACCCTCCAAAACCCTATCCAACCCGCATAGCCGCCGCCTACGTTCATGGTAGATGGAAACCGTTCCGCATACCTAAACATCGCAGGGATGGCCCTTAACCTGATGATATATATAGAGATATACATGTATAAATTTAAGCGATTCTTTGTTCCGCTTAATTAGTAGCCCATCGGAGAGGTGTGGCGTTTGTAAATAAATTTTGGGAGAAAATTAACACAGCGTCGCGACGCTGCTTGTTATTTTAAAGCGGGAACGTCATCCGCACACTCTCGACGGAGATTTTAAACACAAAGGATTATGGAACGAACAGCCGGGATCGTCGGGCTTTTGTACACAAGGGGCGCTAATATGCATCCCGCCGGCTTATTGAACTTTGAGGATGCCATTTTTTCCTCCACTCACGTACTCCATTCAATGGCCATACCAAATGCGCTTCATCGATTTATATCTCTCTTTTTCTACGTGCTTTTTTCATGCTGCTCCACGAGCGCAGACATAAATACCGATGACATTGCCTATTCCGAGCGCGAATATCAAATCAACTCGGCTGTACCTAATCCTCAAAAAATAACACCCATTGTGACCATCTCATGAATTGTAATGGTATCATTACATTTAATTATATAAAATATTTTAGCCACATTAAACAGATTACAGGATATCGGATTCAAGGCGGAAAGACTAATGGTCGATAGCCTTTTGGCCATCCTTTTGTTTATTATTATGTTTGGTTTTATGTTTAGCATTATATTTTGTTTTTATAACTCGCCAATAAATGATATTATATTTTGGATTCAATCAGCAATAGTTTACCTGAAAAATGAAAAAATATGTAAACTTTATATTAATTTTGGCGACTCATAGGCGTATGTGGGTTCGATCCTGATACAACACTAAGGGATTAGTTATAAATGGGCAACAATGCGTGATTTGCTGAATGTTTGAATGGATAGGTTGCAAATATCGTTTTATATTATTTTATATAATGTCTATTATACATCGTTAAATTAGATAATAATTCATATATTTAGACTTTATTATTATAATTAGCAGTTGTGTACAATGAGTATTGTTTCTATTGTTATTATATTTTCTATAACAAATAACTTCTATAATGTAAAAAGAAAATATAAATTAATTACTGAGAATAGGAATTTGAATAAACTTTTAAGTATAATATTATAATATTTAACACTAGCATATGTGTTTATTAATTTATAAATCTAAATTTTAATTTAAATTTTATATAATTCAATTTAGTAATTGAATAGTTGTATATGTTTTGTAGATATCTTTTTTAAACAATCTATTTTACATGTTTCAAATATATCGTATAATATATAACTTTATGTACATAATTTAAAGGGTCGGTTCTACCTATCTGTAAACTATTACTCTCCGTTGGGACTATATACGAGCTGTGAGTAATATTTGCTTCAAAGTTACAATATTACATTTCAGTGTAGCATTTAAATTGAGTGAATCTATTAAATACAATATTGTGTGTATACGAATCAATACAATAAGAAACATCTAAGATTATAACCCTTTACACCAATGCGATTTTCTTTGCTATTTCTTCATTTTTATTGTATTGAGTTTGTTCTTTATTGCATGTTTAACTCTATTTTAAAATAACACGGTTTTTTACATTTTTCTTTATCCTGAACATAAATTATACGACTTTAAGATTAATGATTGACAATAGCATAAAATTTGTTATAAATAATCATAATAATAAAGAAATTTAATAAAACAATGAAAAATGAAAATTCTGCTAAACAATTTTCAATTTAATAAAAAAATACATGGAAAATACGGCAATATACTAAATGAAAATTGGAGCAATATGGTTCAAGAAAGTATGTCTTTACTTTAATACTTGAGAATATTGCATACTATTGATTCCCGCTTTCCGTGGACTAAACGCATTTCTCGTTGCTGCGATCTCTTCCTTCCCCTGTCTTCCACATCCTTCCATCTGCACTTGTTTAATCCTATATATGCACATACACACGAAACTTAATAATTTTATAAAGTTCTGCACAAGTCGCGTGAATTCATGCACTGATAGCTGCTAAAGTTTTGATTAGTTTGACACGTCATTATGCTTTATTTTTACCAATTAAAATTTCGAATAATTCAGTTCTTTACAATTTAATTTACATTAACAATATTATGCAAAATATAATTTTAGTGCAAAAAGAGAAATGATTGGCAAGATCATTTTGTCTGATAAATTTGCTAAAATAAATAGAATTTTATTAACATTAATGTCCATTAATGTAATTCTCAATTAAGATAATGGTAAAAGATATCATTATTTCATTTGTATGATTTCCCATAAGCTTGTCAATTATGATAAAAGTGAATAATAATGTATGAATGAAAAATTATAAATTAAGTTTATATTCATTAACTAATTGAAAAAGTGATGGTTCAAAGAGGTAATTTAAATGATATATAAAATTTAGTGTAATAAGATGGTATGTGAGATGTAATAAATAGTTAATGTATGACAATTTTCAATATAAGACATCCATTGAGAAAATTTAGGTAACAGCAAAAAGCACTATGTAGTAAGAAGAAGATGGGTCTAATAATACAAAGTATTTTATTGGAAATTTAAAGATTGAAAATATGTAGATGAAGTCTATAAAGGAATGAGAGGGCAGGTAGTAAATCCGCCGTTGTTGTAAAACTTAGATGAAATGCAAATAGCATAGTAGAAATAAAATTAGTGGAAAGTCTGGAGATCCGTCGATGGTTCGGAATTGAAGTGCACAAAGGGAAATGGAAAAGTGACGTAAATTTGGCAGACATGCTTTCCCCCTATCTTTACTGCAGAATGAAAACCAATCCAATCTTTCCTGGGCTACAGGATTGAGGTGTTTGGAATCAAAGGCAGTCGGTATATTTTATCGAAACAAAAAGTGTGCGTGATGGGCGTGTGCATGGGTACGGGTTTCGGTGCGAAAAGTTTTCAATTGAGTCGCGACCGGGTTTTAGCCAATTTATCTCCACCCCAAAAGTTCGGAGCGACTCTAATCGATTGTTTGTTGTGCCAAAAATTTCTGAATGGAATTCAATTCGAAAGCGTTTGGCATGCTAATTAATCCGGCTTTAAAGTCTCACGATTTATAATTCGGAAATAAGGTTTTCCTTTCGGTGATGTTTGACGTCGAGCTGTTGTCGAGTGGCCTGTGTGTACACAGGACGCGTCCCTTGATTGCCCTCGAGGGCAGAATTTACACCTACCTAAACGCCAGAGAGCGCTTACGTTTTCTTTGATGGCAATAACCTTAGTAACTGGAGAAGCATTTCCCAGTTCAACCTCAGGTTTTATTCTGATTAGTTGGTGGTGGTTGTGCATACTGGTAGAACATCCAGTTCGTTTGTATGCGCGAGATCTAGTGGCAATTACCCTGGACGTGTTTCCGGTTGGTACTTCGATTAATTCCTGGTAGTGACCGTCGCGGCTGCTGCAGTCCCAGATAACTTCAGATAACGGTCCTCGCATACTCCTTCTCTAAATCTCATTATCTGACTCGGACGAGTCCCCGACGATCCTTTTTTACTGCCAGGATTAGGAGCCGCATTTTCAGGAATTACTTTTATCTACACGACCGTCACCTTTAACCACCAACAAAAACTCATTTTAATGTTCTTTCGAACTTCGAACTCCCACCCTCTATCACACTTATACACGACCTTCTTTGATACCCTTATAATTACATCTTTATTTACTGCTAATACTTTTAAAGCTGATAATTTCTAAAATAAAGTAAAAATATCACTTTACAATCGTTTTTGGTTACATTTTTGATTTTTCGTATCAACTTTATTTTTTATGAAATACATAAATATAAAACAAATTATTACACAAAAACATATACTATTTTTTACTTTTTGACATAAGTAACCACTACTTATGTCAAAATATATTATAGTTATTAATATAATTAATCTATATATGATTTTTCATAAATTAGTTAATGTTAGAAGTGTTCAAAGTGTTCAATAAAGATAAATTGTAAACAGAAACAATAGGAAAGTATCTATTTAATGTTTGAAGCATGTGCAATCCAATTAAATGTTTATAAATACACATGTTAGTAATTCAGACAATCTATCAGTTGCAGATCTTCAGGGGCGACGTGCAATGCAATAGTGATTTTTGTTTTATTATTTAGCTGGGTCATCGGAAACGGTCGAAAGTACCTGTGAACAAGAGCTAAAAATCAATTACTGTTTCTGATTGGATGCGGATCGTCGGAGGCCGTTGCAAGGGTCACTGGGTATAAAGCTGCCCTCCACAGATGGTTGAGATATGTCCATGTAATGAAACGCGAGCTCCTAATGCGAATTACGGTTTCAGTACTCGAACCTGGATGTTCGCAGGATCATATATATATATACACACACATTTATGTGGGTGAAGGTGAAAAAAGACCTAAAAATGGGGTCTCCGGAATAAAATGGGTGAAATACAATAAATCCCCATTTGCTCACGTTACGCCAACTTACTCGGACTCGCTACGATGATTACAGTTCCAGTTTTCATTGTTACCGAAACTACTCCGCAGATTCACATATTTTTCTCACTACTGAAACCGGCCAGAACTGTACCAAGCTTATTTATTATTTAATTTTCTGTACACTCACGTACTGCACCGTATTTACGTTAATGTTACAGAATATATAATGTGATGACGTTTTATAGCAAATACACTGGCTACGAGTGCAGTATCAAACAAATCTTCGTGTTGGCTCGACGCTATGGTTGGTCGTACAGTATTTTGCAGTATATATTATGTTTTATGTTAATTAAGTGAGTATATCCAGTAATTTTAGTACTATTTTACAACCCGAAGACAAAGTACTTAGTTATTTAAATTAAAATTGTTAATTTCATTTAGAAATGAGATGGATTAGGTAATAATCACATTTCTTACAACAACAATTTAAAAAAATAAACTCCTTACAATGAAGAATTACAAACAAAATATAACTATATTGAATTATTGACCAATTTTTAAATTATGAAGTAGAATATGAAAAATTGATAATGCTTAATAATTAACAGAAAAACTTATCATTAATGTTTCTTTAAATAAGAGAAGAAGAAATTTACGAAGTACACAAACTTGAACGCTTAGGTTATATATAAAAGCTTGTTACAATTTAGATATATTTGTGTATACATACATCATAGTGGAGCATCGAGATAAAGAAGAACGCAATAGCGTTATGCAAAAATGATGACAAATATCTTCAATAAAATATGTGGCAATAATTCATGACACGTTTATTCAAAATAAAAAAGCGGAATTTTCATGCTGTAGAAATTTGAATATTGAGTATTTCAATTTATTAAGCTGACAAATGCAGTATTTTGAAATATTTTTTTTATTGAAAATAAATATTATTTCCTATAAAAATGTAGTAGTCGATTTGCTTGTTTGTACGTCAATAAAAAAATATTAAATTAAACATTCTAGTAGATACATTAATTTGCCCGGCGCATTCACAAATACGTTGAATAATTAAATGTAGAAGAAAAAAAAAACAAATACAGAAAATGTTAACAATATGTCTTACCATTTGCCAGGTAAAGATATTTCAAATTCAGGTCAAATAATTTATATAGTAATTTACCCGGCGCATCCACCATAATAAGTATAGAAAAGTGTATATTTGTTACATAATGCATTAATTTATAAGAAAATGTATAAACTATAGATCTATTTCAATCCAACAATATGATGGTAATGATATTATTTATTGTAACAATAATTACAGAAAAAACTTAATACAGCAAAATTCAAAAGAAATATAAAGAAAATGTAAATTAATTCCATTGCTGCAAGGGGCTATTAACCATCAGTCTTTCTGATATATTATCATACTTTGTTTAAAACCATTTTAATATTTATATATAATATATGTACTAATCGTCCGTCCTTGAAACATCTAAGTTAATGTTTGATTAGAATCAATTTGAGGTATACCAGGTTTTTTTTCCAAACAGAAACTAAATTTGATGAAATATTTTTTCTTAAGAGAAGTTCTCAAAACGGATGATCCGTGCGCTATTAATCTGACTTAAATATATCTTCATGGGTCTTCCTGAATTATTTCCAGACTATAAATCCGGCGCGAGTCTCGCTTGTGAATTATTTATGTACTGCAAAAAATTAGCATCCAGCGTCCAACAACCGCGGGTCAATTTGCATTGTATCAACATTTCGCAAAGAAATCTTCCATCTCTCAGCACTATTTTCTTGGTAGTTTTTCCCTATTCCGCTTTTCCACGTTCATGCTATTCCGGCGGATTTCACTTATTTAAGTTACAAGCAATTTAGTTTTGAGTCGGGAGGAGAACGAAAAACTCGACTGAAGAAGTTGTTTAGTGCAAACACGTTTAATAATTAATTCCGCCAGTTTGGAGAGCTGCCGGAGTTCGAAAGCCCGTCTTGTCGATAACTTTGAGAAGGTTCTAAGCGCCAGAGAACGAGACTGCCGCTATCGTAAATTATAAGACCAAATTCGTTACGAGTTAATTGGCATTTCGCAATATTGATTTCCATCAATTTCCTTCATACTTTTCTTCTCTATTTTTTTCGCCGGAAAACCGCTCGAACCTGCGAACTTTTTCCGCCTCGTGTCGCAGAATTTTATTGTCCGGATTTCTGATTTGCACCCAGCATTCAGCGATGAAAACTAAGCTGCATTTCGTGAGGACTCTGCAATATTTTCTACATCATTTCTTATCTTTCTTTATGGAGGGTAAATGAAAGCTACGGACGAGTGTTTTCCGAGTAATAACAGCTTTTAGAGGAAGAGAGAATATCAAAGTTTTTTTTCCTCTCTCTTTCTTTACAACATCATGTTTTTTGTGTGTTTAATCTGCGGTGGAATATAGGAGGAACGTATCATAAATCCGTTGTAATTGCGAACATTCCATGTTGGCTGTGGGATTGAAAAGAAACTCCTTTCCTTTCCTCCTCCGGTGCGCGGTATTATTAATTTCGTTTTGTTTCGTCTCGGCTTCGGATAATGAATTTTTCTTGTTATTGCTGTTGCTCATTCCTTGATATCTCAACGTACAAAAAATATCTAATTTTCTAACATTACATTTATCCGAAGACGAGAAAAATCGCTCCTATAATTTATTGCCTTATACATTCCATAATGGGTTTCTTGGATACAAGAACAAAATATAAGTATTTACATCAACATTCTTTCTAAATGTTTATTACTCTTTTTTGTTAATTGATTCTGATTGATTATAAATGCAAATATAAAAAAATGTTCGTGGAGACTTATTAATTAAATATAATTCTTATAAAATAAAATTAGTGTAAACTTAACAGGAACAGAAATCATCAAATTTTGAACAAAAGTAATAAAATATGAATGAAAATTATACTATATTGTATTTTATGTGTAGAATAAGTTTAGTCTAGTTTAAAAAAATGGGTCAAAAAGACCTATGACCTAGTCTAAAGTCTATAGTATTTGTATTGCAGTTGTTGTTGTAATAAATGTTATTATTATAAAAAGTAACATATAAATGTAAAGCTCTATCAAAGTATGTAATAAAATTTGAAAACAACATAAATAATGTAAAAATTAACACAATGTTGTGTTCAAAGTGAATTAAGTGCATAAATTATTAATGAGTATGTGAAAATAATTTGATTAGATCAATAGCTTATTCATATTTTACATTTATTTATTTTGTTAAGGTATATCAATCATAAGCTATAGCCCTTTATTCATTATTTAAATGATTACTTTTAAATTGTAAAACATCTGTTTTATCCAAATTGTTGCACAACTTCCTCTAATTACTTTTACTGATCCATCATTTATAAATTAAAAATAAATGTGACAAAATGACCAAAACCCTAATTATGTAATATTTATTAAATACAGTTTTATGCGGCAAAATCTCCGTAATTGCGGCTACTCTCTATACGGGTTCGCACATATAAATCCAGTACGAAGTTAAGCAGGGATTTTGACGGTTGTTTTGTTTTGTTCGGTAGACTGATTGGATATTTGCATAAATTACTGCGGGTCGGGTAAAATCACGGGTCACGTTTTAATTAAAATCGGCCCAAATATTTATTAATCCCAGAAACACGCAAAATCTAGCTTAAAATTCGTTCAATTTCTGCTAATCCAACGCAGTAAGGAATTCCCGCTTCACCGTATCGTAAAGAGTATTCTTAACCTGCGAATCGGTAACTTTTCGTAAAGAAGCACGCAAAAAAAAACGTACAAAAAGTTTTGTAATATTCGCGGAATGCTTCAATTTGTAACTTTTTAATAATACTTCTCTCTTCTTCTACTTGAATACCTCCGTTCAGTGGAAATTTTAAAATATCTTTAAGAAATATAAATAAATTATTTTTTTCCCACGGTGAGATTCAAAGCAATTTGACTTGAGTGCACAAGGATTATAGTTGATTAAACGATATTTCAGGCTTATATTAAAATAATTTAAATAAAGTCAAATAAAAACTCAATTTATTTATTTTTATTGTAAATGAAGAAACTCATATAAACTAAAAATAACATTCAATTGCTGTCAATGTTTATATTAATAATCGTAATAACCAATATTTCAGAATTGACTTTAGAAAATCAAACAACGAATGGAATGTTAAGAATCAAGAAACTCCATAAAACAATCACATAACTTTGAAGAAGAAAAAAATACTTGTTAAAGACATTTGATTATAAAGGATTTTCTATATTTCTTTTTATGTATATAATAAGTGTATATGAAATATATCCACAAAAATACCGAAAAATTCAAAATCTTTACATTTCAAGTTACCACAAGTAGACTAAAACTCAAGTTTCCATGTGTAGTAGATTATATTTTATATGTTTCTATATAATATAAGTAATTTCGTTATTAATGCACAAATGATTAGGTTATTGAAATTGTACATATATAGCAAATTTAATGTACTTGGTCCATTGTTAAAGAAGTATCTTTATGTTATCGGTAAATATGTTTTCGTCTGAGAAGTTTCTTTCACATTTTGTCAAGGACCAAAATAATCGATAACCTCTCTCACCAAGTACTTTAGGTGAATGAATCCACAAAGAAACTGAACAACATTCAAAGCTAATACCAATTATATGTGAATATGTATTATTGATCAGAATAGCGAATGTACTGTAAACATTGCAAATAAGAATGTAAAACTGATTTTGTGAATGGTTTAAAAATAACTAAGCAATGGTATTAAAATTTAAACATACGAAATTGGTGATAACAAAATTTTGATATAATGAATGATTTTAAGCAACATTAAACATTATATTAAATCAGTTTAAAGCCAACGCTTAACAATGATGATCATCAATTGATTAACATTTCAAAATATGTATTGTATGTTAAACATATTATTAGATAATCAGTATTTTGGTTTTTAATCATATTTTGTCCTTGAGTTTTAATATGTACTCAAAAGGGTAGGTGTTAATTCCCATGCTTATCAGGTTGGTCACGTCCAGAGGCAGCACCGAATTCTTCATAATTGTATAACACTCAAGTAGATTTAATCGCGTCTGTTATCTGCGACGGTGTTTAAGTCGTCGAGTGCCGAGGTTTCGTATATCTTATATTTAAGCTTGGATAGCTTTAAACTTGAGAGACTCGGGACACGCTGGATTCAGTGCAGAGAAGTAATAGAAGAATAAGAAAAAAAAAGATGAATAAATTGCATTTCATGCGCACATAAAGTTGATACGATTCAAGAAGTACCGAGTAAAAATTCCGGGCATCGCGTTTTCCCGACTTTCCCGAAACACATCTAATATATTCGCCTGCATATTTTTCATTTACAACTAACCGTGTTCTTATTATCGTCATCATCCATATTTAAGTCGCACATTGGAAACACTCTGCAACAATAAAATCGAATCGTGCGCTTCGAAATCTACTTCCAACCATCCATCCGCACTTCCATTCCCTTCACGGTCGTAACTAAATTCGGCCAAATTGGTTGTAGAGTACAATCGTGGAATTTTCGCCGGCTTCATATAAATGTGTCAAAATATCTACCGGAATCTGTCAACTGCATCAAATTTATATGCGCCGTCTGCCGCATAGCAAATATTCCGCCTACTGAATTATTAACAACGCGAATATACGCTTATTTCACTGCGAAACGTGTTAACAAAACTTTACCTTTTCGCAAAATTGCATATTTTTATGTAATTATATATTAACATATATATTCGGATTCACAAAAATCTTTTGAATTTATAGACGGACCAAATCAACTACACCCATACCCTAGGCTTTACGGCCTAGATACGTTCCACGAAACTTGGTCGCAAAGCGAAAAGCCGTATAAGGAATCAATTATAGCGCTTGCGCAAGATTGGCAACATGTAGATATAGCGAAATATTTTAGGCCGTAAATCGAAAACGTGCTATGCCGTGAACATGGCCGTTATAGCGAAATGCCGTATAAAGAGCGACCGTATAGCGAGGTATGGGGAGGTATATACAATTGGAAGTTAAGTTTTGACAACTATTGATTATGAGAACGAATTTTGAATTGAGAATAAATTACTAATTTATAAGATATTTCCCAAACCAGTATGGAAATATGGTATCCTACATATTGGAATTGAATTCAGTAAATCGAACATTCAAATTAACGAAAGGTTTCAAATCAAATCGTCTAAAGACATTATTGAGTAAAATAAGAGTATAATAGAACAATAAACACATTAAAAACGAACAATTCATTTCGTTTTCGTTGTTGCAGTATATGAATCTTTCTTTGATAAACTTTTGATTCAAATCTATGTTTCATTTAACTGTTACAATTCGAAATTTACATTTAGATGTCTATTATTGAAAGTTTAATTATTGCTTTATATATCAGTTGATTGAATTCCATTTTATTTACAATAATACTCAAACTATCTTAACTCTAATTACAATTGTTTTCATTAAGTTACAACGTTATTTTTGGCTTAAAAGCGAAAACAGTTATTTTATATAATTGTATAAATATTTGTTTATGTTATGTTATATTAATTATTAATGTTATTTTATTTTACATTGGTTTCATTTATTATATATTTTCAATATTTTTCCTACGTTTATTGAATATATAATTTTTTTATGAAATATTTTCATCCGTCTTGGAAAATGTAATACAAAAATATTGAATTTCAAAGTAACTTTAATATAATGAGACAATTTAATTTCAAACTATGCATATTTTCAATGTGAAATATTATATCATTAAATAGTCTCCTGTGCGCGGCGCAATAACTTCAAACTGTTCGCTGTAAACTTTTATTTTCGAAAACAAGTTGCTAACGTAAATATCCTACATTTTGCCTTCATTTGTTTTGTATTGAAAGTACATCTTTATGTATAAAATAGCACACACAAAAAAAGTAAACGTACGATATCCGTATAACGTAGAAAGTTTTTAATTAAAAAATCGGAATAGCATTTCATTTAAATTCCACTACATTTTCTCTCAACCAATTCACTGTTAAATTACGTTGGATATTTAAGATCGATACCAAGTTTAATTGAAAATGAAAAATTGAATTTCTCTTACATCCAAATTACACTTTATTACACATATAAAATAAATAAAAAAGAGGACAGAAAGACTTTGACCTAAATTGTAGTCAATTAATATATTATTTTTAGAGAATCGTTATATTAGTTTATGAATAATAAGTATGCTTTACATAACCGAACCTCGATTAACGTATACACCCATACCTCGCTATACGCCCGCTCTTTATACGGCATTTAGCTATAACAGTCCTCTTCAATTAAGCCACGTTTTCGAATTACGGCCTAAAATGTTTCGCTATAACGGCAAAAAAAACTTTTTTTCCATGTCGATATATCAACATATTGCCAATCTTGCGCAAGCGCAATAATTGATTCGTTATACTTTCTAATGCTTTCTAAGAAATGATTAGATAGAATAATTATTTTCTATGAAACAATGTTATTTAGCATTTGTTGAATTACATTTTATTATCTTCTACTTTATTTTCTTAAATCTATTTTTATAGACATGGAATTTCCAACCTTTTTTTAATCAAATCTCATTAAATCGACCAGAAATGTGACCAATTTTATATAATATCAAGTAAACAATAAATATTAAATCAATGGATATATTAATAAAAATCAAACATATTATGATTATTTATAACATTATGAAGTAATAATTGTACAAAAAATCAGATGAAATTTATCGTTGTATGAATACGTGTACTGAAACATGTTCCACAGTGGCATTTATTTGAAAACTCGTAATATTTTCAGTTTTCAGGAATGCCGTAAAACCATTGTCTGCAGCGAATAAATAAATAAACATAAAGCACTGTCCAACTTTTGTTGCTCTGTGTTATTTGTGTAGTTCGGAATGTTTGTATTTGCCATAGCAACAAAATAGGAAATATTTCCAGTCGATCATTAATTGTGATCGCTGTTTAGGATCCCCCCCCGCCCCTCCCTGTTCGCGTTTCCGAATTGCTGCCAATCGAAAAATACGCAGCATACTCTAATTGTTAATGGTAATGCAGTCTACATGAACGGCCGTAGTTTCAGAGGGGAGAGAGGCTTTAATTACTGGAAATAGTTGAAATTAATTACGCCGGTCGAACGTATCGACGGACAAACAAAATTTCCGCAATGGAGCGGCCAAAAACGACCACTCAATTTCATCGCACATAGATACTCCATTTGCTTTTTGTACAAAACTGGTTAATTTATTGCAGAATCATTAATTCGTGGAACGCGCATTATTAATTAAATGAGAATCATTCTCGTATTTTCATCAACTCTATTTACAGTTAAGTTATTAAAATAAAGTTTATATTGAATGGTTTTCAATGCAGTATTCATAAATGGATTACTTTTTAGTGAATTAAAAACGTATATATATAAATTTGCAATACTGAAATAGATCTTATATTTACTACATCATTATTGTACAATAATATATTCACAACACAAAATGTGTATATAATTAGTATTTCCAAGATGATTTACTCAACTAGCAGAATTTCAATCTAATCTGAAAATTAATGGCAGTATAAGAAAATGTGTTTTAAAGAGATCAAATATTGTATAAGTTGAACAATCGTTTGAAAATACATTTTCCAAATATGATAAAAAAGGAATGGGTGTTTCTCATTATGATTACAAACATGAAATTACATAAAACTAAAGTGCATTGAAATTTTGAATCCGTTTTTTTTTAATTACAGTGGTACCTTAACATACGGGTTTAATTCGTTCCGTAACCTTGCCCTTATGTCAAATTGCTCGTATCTCACAGCAATTAGTCTGTGTAGTGTACGATTCCTCGTATCTCAAATCTTGCTCTCATCTCAAAGCAAAATATCGCTCGCTCGGCGGCTCGTATCTCAAAACACTCGTATATTAGAGCACTCCTATATCGAGGTACCGCTGTATTTCGATTTAATTTTTATGTTGTTCTGAACCGAAGCTTCTGCTAGAATTTTTGAATTTACACTTAAATTTATTTCGAAAGATTCCAATTTATCCTTTCTCTCCAAATTTTGTATCTCTCCGAATCAAATAATCCATTCCTAGTCATAAGTATCATGTTGTTATGTCCCAGGATGGTTTTAAGAGCACAGTGGAAGATTTCTTTATTGTAGTTGGACGTGGAGCCTTATTGGAAATTTTGAGTAAATTTGATTGGTTTAATGGTTATGTGGTACTCTTCAAAGACAATGTTCTTCTTTGGATCCCCAACTAAGACTATTGTTTATTCCTCGGATCCCCAATTAAGACTAATTCTAAATAAATATTACAAATATAAGATCAACTATGTTAATGGAGGGTGGGAGTTGCGATTCGGTGAGGAGGCCTTTATCCATAACCTGCTGATTATGCATTCCTATGGGAACGGTTCGTTGACCGGAGTCGATTCGTGTTGCAATTCATCTACTCTGCATCTTCTGGTGATAACTCTTATCTGCAGGTGCATATGCGTATGGGAATATCCGGTACAGTTTATATAATTACAATGGTTGGACAGATTGTCAATATCAATAATAGGTATTTTCATACAGTATAATTCATTTAGTTTATCTGTTATTTGTAAATAGTTAATTATACTATACTTGTTTCATCTATATTTATCATCTAATTCAGTTTATCAGTGTTTCTTAAGTTTTTTTTTCTTGTTTAGGACCATAGACAATGACCATAGTTGTCGATGTCACTCAAAAAAAAACTTTTATATTATATTATCTGAAATTTAATAATTGTATAGTATTTTATCGATTATGTAAATTTAGTGAAGTACCATTCATTACGTCGATAAATTAACTAATATAACGGACAAAGGAGGCGCGAAATAATGTAATTTACCATAAACTGCTTTTCATTAATTAATTCACTTTAGAATAATGCATATAATCAATCGTAGTTGGGCAGGAAATGAAAATAACAATGCGAATTGGCACCGAACTGGAACATTAATTGAAATTGCGGAAATGGATAAATTATTTCTAACAGAAAACTATTTCGACGTACAGTGATAATTGTTTGTTGCTGCACGGAGACTAAATCGATCCGATAATTCATAAGCAGCATGAAAATTAATAATTAATAAAGTTTTGAATGGAACGAACGGTACGCGCATTGCAGTATCCGACGAGTACATAAATAATATCCATCGAATTACCGCGTTCCATCGTTTTGCACATTTGACTTATTTATTTTCCATTTAGTTTTGTATAAGCGAACGCACGGGATTTAGCATAATGGAATCTATTATTGGAGTTACAACAACAATATGCGAAATAATAATAACAGTTGCGGACGGGATGCGAGAGTATCTCCGAAATTGATACAATTTTGGGACAATATTTGCTTTATTTCTCGGTACATGTGAATTAATTGATTCGCATTATATGCACATGCTGCATTGCATCGAATTTTTATTTTTTCCAATTAAAATTTAATTTCGTATTTCCGATTTTATGAAATGATATTTCTGTAACGATATATTAAATTATTAATGCATAAATTATGTATTTAACGAATACATGAATATGCTCTTTTATTTGTAGCGGCTTCAACTCTATACGATAATTCATATAAATATAATTATTTTGGGAATTGTTGTTTTAGCGATTTAAATTCAAAATGTTTTAACTGTACTATTATGAATCAAGACCATTTGAAGCAACACTATGTATGTTTGCTTTATCTAATCTTTTTCTAATTTATTTTTTTTATTGAGTATGAAGGTCAATGAATCAAAATCAGTGCATGTTACTTTCACCATGAGCATAGACTACTGCCCATCAATGACTATCAACGGAAAAACTATACCGACAGATAGGATAGAAGATTGACCTGGAAAGATCACATCCAAGCAAAAAGAGAACAACTTGAAATCAAGTTCAGGAAGCTGTACTGGTTACTATGAGAAGACTCACAAATTTCAAGAGAAAACAAGTTATTGATTTATAAGGTAATTTTAAAACTAGTCTGGACCTATGGAATACAACTGTGAATCTAATATAGCTATTATACAAAGATTCCAGTCGAAAAGCCTAAGAAGAATCATAGGAGCTCCATGGTACATTACAAACAGGATAATTCACGAAGTTCTTCAAATAGAAACAGTGGAGGAAGCCATTATGAAATATAGTAGCAGATACCAAAATAGGCTAGAAAAACATCCAAATGACTTAGTTATCAATATTCTTGATAATAGCTTAACAACTAACCGACTGAAGTGATGTAATTTATTGGATCTTCCAATGAGTTTTAACATCTAACAATTAAGGGAAAACCGCCAGTGGGCGCTTTCCAATATTAATTTGTCATTTGTCAACCATTAAACCATTTACTGAATGTTTTGTTGAATTAAAAACAGACTTAATACAAAAATCTACTTAATTAAAAAAAATATATAATATTTATTATAATAAGATAATCATATTTAAGTATAATAATAAAGAACAAAGGAGGATTAATTATAACCCGCCCATTTAAAAACTGTTTTGTACAATGTATTGTATTTTATGATATAATTTGTCATAAGACGAGATTTGTATATCTCTTTGAGGAATTTAACATTCAACATGTTGAAAATGGATTATATTGTATATATATTAACATGAGTTTATGACACATTTTACGTTTTTGAGACTGTTTAGGTCAGCTAAACAAGCTAAATTCCAAAATGAAAGGATTAAATAAGAATTTTACAGAATCAAGGAGGATGGAGATTAAAAAAGGTTGAGAACTAGTGGATTATCAATACTATGAGGAAATGAACAAATGAAATAATATCACTTGTAGTTTATAGAAATGTGTGTTATTAATGTAGTAAATCGTTGGAACGGAATTCTCGGGATTCGCTATTCAGTTATTTATCAAGTTTGGTTGGTGCAAGTCTGACGAAGGGAGCAGAGCATAAATGATAATGTACATGATTTGTTCGGAAAGTTGGAGTGGGAATTCAGCGAGGGAGATAGATAAAAGAAGCAAGCATGCATTTAAAGTTTAATGCTGAAAGAAGACTGTTGGAGCATTCAGTTGCACCATCGGGACATAATTATTTTCGCCGTTTCGCAATTTAGCTGTGCATTTTTAAAGAGTCCGTCGCTCGTTGTAAGTCCTCTTCTGATGCATTCTCTAGAAAAGAGTAAGTCGTAATTTCACTTGTTTCGCAATTTGGAGCGGCCTCCGCCAGAGTCATTAAATATAGTGTGCTCGAAGATGAATGTAATTCCGAGAGGAAAACATGGAACGCGACAGTCGCGCGACGGGCACACGTTTTTTGCTTTTGTTTTGAAGAATTGAAGAAAGGGCGAGGAGGATACAAGGCTGCAGGACGAAGAGAGAGATGGAGGGAGCAAGGACGAGCTGGTGCAACAAAAACGAGTGGACAATGCGGGGGAAGAAAAAGACTCGCCGGATGGGTGTGCGGGTGGGGAGCGATTAATTAACATGCATGTGTCCGTCATTAATTAGGGCGGGAAGCTTCGGGGCTAATTAACGCGCCGCGTGCACCCGGAACAACCCCGACACCAGGCGCACCAGGCGCGTGGCCAAAATGTGCAACAAAAATCTGCAGAAAATGGACGAAGATTCAAAACAAAAATTCCATTCTGCTTGCACAAATATATATGTGTACGTGTATATACATCTATATACATATAGCACCCTTCCCGAAGCACAAAAAGCCCTGCAGGAAAAACGGTCGCAATTAAATATGCATCATGCGGATTACATTTTAATTTGCATACGCACACACACACACACACTCCGAACATGCATACACCCAGACCACCAAGGTTTTTTTGCCTTCTCCCTGTACCCTTCCACCGCCCGCGTTTGCAATTAAACTGCAGGGGATTGGTTAAATATGGAACATTTTAAATGCAATTTTCTTTATAAACTTTAATTGTAATTTGCATAATTTTTACATACATTGCTACAATCGCATTTGAGACTTTGCTTTCCTACGACTTCTAATTATGATTGCATATATATATAAAAAAAGAAAGTTCTCCCTTACTTTTATTGCTCAAATCTAGAACAAAATTTAAATATTTCTATATTATTCATGTATGATTTATTTCGAATATTCAGGATATTGTGTTAATTGAATCATTGTATTTCTTTTATACAATAATGACTATATAGTTCAATCAACCCGGATTCACCCCATATTTCCATTTAAAAAAAAGGAAAATTAACTACATTTTAATAAAAATAAATTTTAAATAACTTTTATTCATAAAAAATATATTTTTTATATGTACAATATACCCAAATATTTGTTGGGATGGAAAAAAATGTGGTCAGTGGACTTAATTATGATTTTGTAGCTACAATAAATATTATTATTTTCATGTACCGTGTATTATAGTTTTCATTTTGGTTAATATTACTTTTTATTGAATTTTGCGTTTCTTATAATCAACAGAAATGTTCATATTATTTTCTTACTGTTATCAATTGATTGATTTATTTTGTTCTTAATGAAACTAGTTGAAAATGCATAAAATGAAAATAAACTAATGTTATGAATAAAATCATGTCAGCATTTGTACATTTCACAAATCATATTGAACGACTGTTCTCTTAAAGGTACGCTATTGATCCAGTTCTCTTTCATTTTTACGTAAATGCTCAACTCCTCAATAACTCGAAATGCAATTGAGATGGATGGTTCACGTCAGGAAACGAAGTTTTGCTTATTGCATTTGTAATAAAATGGAATATAGTTCAGAATTGTACGTTTCAGGCGAATCAAGAAATATACAGACAAACAATTGAAAAAAAAAACAAATAAATAATTATTTGTAATATATAAATAAATATATGGGGCATAATATTAAAATAAACGAATTTTGTATTTTAATAATTGCAACAACAACTACAAAACATCTAAATACAATAGTAATAAAGAAATACAAATAAAAATAGATTGTGTAGTATTTCTAAAATTATTGATGTAACATTGTAATTATCTATTATCAGGGTAAAAGAAATATTTCAAAAGCGAATCTGTAGAATGAGACAAAAGTTGAAATATTTTCCAAATAGAAGATTCCTACTAATAAGTTAATATTTGAAATCATCATTATCGAACTTTAGTAATTTATTTTATTTTTTTACATATAGAACCATAGCTTATGTGAAATTAAACATAGACAAGTATAGAACTTCTTTTAAACACGTTTTTTTAGAGTAAAATCGGTTACGAGTTAATTGCAAATCGTTGATTCCATTCGGTTACAATTGAATAAATGTTATTGATTAATTCCTTAAAAGTTTGTAATTCGGAAATCCTGATAATTAATATAACAGAGTTATCTGTATTAAGCGGCTGGAATGAACTTACTAATTACGAGTTACGACAATGAAGTTCGTGGAATGTTTGCTTTTACTAATGAACTAGTCGTCCTTTCATTCATCTCGAACACAAATAATATACTATTTCACTAAATTATCATTGATATTTATCAATTAAATATTACATTTGTTCTTTGATTTAAGTTTATTTTATAAATATAGTATAATCGTTTAACTTTTTTTATTATTTTTATTGTAAATGAAATAGTTAAATGTTCCTTTAATTTGAAAATTAAACTATTTGAAAAGAAATGTTTTTCTGAAATGAATTTCTTTATATTTTATATGAATGAGCGGATTTACCAGACGTATAAACAGTATTTTTGCAATGGCTTGGTGATTACATTTTGCTTGAAGTACTACAAACAAGACTGAAAAAACAACAATTGCATTTAGCTTTCCGAGTTTACTCCGCAAATTACATGCACATACCTTGTTTGTTTAAGTTTTCTTTACTTTTTCATTGCTAAAAACGTTACAGAAAAACGTGTTCTGCGCGTTTATAGAGGCAATTAATCTCGGCGCGTACACATTAAATGCAAATTGCTCTCGAGATATGAAAAATGATTTCTGCCCGTGTCCTCGTTTCCGAGGGCCGCGCACTGCTTTGATTAAAGAGATTCTAACCCCTTGTGGTTTCTTTCTATTTTGCAGGGAGGCGAAGTGCTCCAAGAAAACATTTCCGCCAATGTCAGCGACGACACGGTTAATTTGGAGTTCCAGAGGTCTGACGGCACCCTCGTTACGCAACTCATCGATTTCAGAAATGTAAGTCCCATTGAAATGCTAATTCCAGTTGTTCCAGCGTTTCCGTTTACAACTTTTCGATCTGCTGTTTCACGAAACTTTGCATCCTTCATCGTCTGTATTTTAAGCAATCAGCCGACAAACAATCTCAGTTTAATCCTAGTTACAATACTAATATAGTTTGGAACAAGATGCTACATGCTGATTCAGGTGGTGAGGATTTCAATAATGATCGCCACTTCTTTTTTTATATAATGGAAGAAACTTATATTTTATTGGCAATAAACAAAAAAAACTGTCAGCACTTAGGATTTTAGGTCTAGCCGAAGGGAGATATATCTGGCTTAGCCCTATAGCCTTCGACTACCAAATAATAGTATTACAACTACCACTAAACACGACCGTCTTTATTGACGGTCGGAACACAACTCTCCAATCTATTTCTGTTGCTCGTACATTCTTTACTTTACATTCTTTTTGCAACTATAATTAGTTCGACTTTTACAAGGTAACAATACATAACTGAAGTTATAATAATGATATTCAAGCTTATCACACAAATAATGTAACTAACTTGATAATCGGAAGCACTTGTAAAGAAAATTAGATAATATTCTAAAATTCCGGAGGAAATAAGAAAAGAAAATTAAATTAAAACACCATGAAATGTAAATTAGTAAACTAATTCGTATTTAGAATTAGTCTCAGTGAGACTAATGGCTTTTTTTTATATGCAAGGATATAAAAAAAGCCCAAGACGAAGATAAGACTCAACGAACTACATAAACTTAAGACTACATAATGAAGTTGTTATAAAATGAATTGGTTTTACTTAATTCCAAACTACTAAGACTCTACAGGGCCGAAAGACTTAGGTGTTTATTATTATAAGGTGATAATACCAGTCATTATTCCACTTTGTCCAGAATTTTGGCCCAGGGAATATACATAAATGAATAAGTATTGTAAAAGGTTGTTTTGCTCGTGATAATCGTAGCGCATCCCTCTTAATTCCAAAAAGAGTTTCTGTAGTACTTTGTTTTCAAGTGACTTGGATGTACGTTTTGACATGATTTGTCGATTCGATGAAGACGCAGAGAGTACAAATACAATGGTTGAAGATGTGCCGGTTGGATGTTTTCATCGCTGTAGAATTAATTTAATGTAATAATTTTGGTTTGAAATATGAATGAGTCGCTTCGAGCGTCAAATTTATGTGCCCCCAGTGGCGGAGGAGGCGCCAACATTGCCTCAGGGGGTGGTGGATGCGGGCGATGCCAGCGACTCTCCGACACCTATTGCACCACTCTAATTAATTTATGTTCTTGGGTGATGAATGAAAATTTTCCATTTCACCCTTTACTTTCCTCTGATCGCAGAATTAAATTTAATTACGGTTTCACCGTCGCTCTTTTTTCCCTAGCTGCTCTCCTCCATCATCGCACTACGTCTTTTTTTTTCTGCTTCCCTTATACTAGCACGATATTCTTTTTGCTCTCGTCACATCAAAAACATCCTACGTTATTACTTACGTTTCCCACAATGATTAAAAGGGTAATTATTCGAGCGCACTGTGAACGCTCCAACTTACATAATACGGGCGTATGCTAGTGACACTTTGCCTCTGTAAAGTGAAATTACATGGTGAAATTGTTATTTTAAGAAAGGATTTTATCCGAATATTTTGTTTACATGGTATAATTCTCGATGAAATATGCAACAAAACACTTGGATATAACAGTGTATTTGAACGAGGCAATTTGTGCAAAACAATGGGCTAATGGAAACTTAATATTTGTTTGCAATTATACTCTAACAATCGAGAATTTGCTCTTTGTTTGGAGAAATTGGATTCCTATTAAAATACGCTTAATACAATAACATTTACTTATTCGTTGCACAAGCTTTTTCATATTATAACATTCAATTTTTAATATGCATTGATCAGATATATTCTATAGCAATTTTGAATTGTAAGATTGAAAAACTCTTCTTAGAATCGATGAAGATGAAGACGAAATTAAAGAAGTTAATTGATATTGAAAATATTTTTTAATTTGTATGAAAGTGAGGAAAAAGTATTATTGTCGCTTAATAATAATATGAATTATAATTCCCAATTATTTAAATTAATGTAAAATAATCACGATGAATCAAACTAAAATAGCAACAAACCTTGCATATAAGTTTTATATTTGTGTAGAATAACTATTTTTCTTCGAAAAATAAAACTTTTTATTTTCTTTTCGATGGAAAATAACCAATTCTGACTATATATACTTAACTTAAGTAAATATATGGAAGACATGTTCGTAAAACGAGTGAAAATCAATTATAGAAAAAACATATATTTGTATTAAAGTGAATAATATTTCAATATTCAATTTTTACAGTATTTTTATGCTCAAAAATTGACACGTTACTAAAATCAATTCCAGCCAAAAAAAAAAATTTTAGTAATAAAGTTTTCAGAAGTGTTTCGTTTAATAAAAGTGATAAGAAGATATGTTTTAAATACTTTTTGAAGTTTTAATTTGTTTGGAATTGAAAGAAGTTGAAATATTTGTGTTGTAAAATCGTATTTCGAATTACCATTTATAAGATTTTCAAAGTTAAACAAAGTTGAGCAATATTTTTTCGGGTGAAAGTTGTTTCGCAGGTCTCTGGATCTGTATACATGAATGCCTTTGTTCGAAAGAGATAAGTGATTTCTGATGGATCCTCGATTCCGTGATTTATGTAACTTATGATTTATCTGTTTATTCCGAAGCACCGCAGAAGATGGATATATAGGCGGAATACAGAAAGGAAGAAGGGAAAGGGAAGAAGTACAGAACTCTTTTCGCTTTCTTCCGCACAACGGAGAGAGAGCACTCTGGCGTTCTTTTTATCATTTAAAATTCCCTTCTCCCGGTATCCATCAAAGTTTTCGAAACCTCCCTGCGATTGAATATATTTTTACCCACGTCCTCCGTGGGGAGCGCAAGGGGAAAATATAAATAAAAATCGGATGCAACAATATTACGTAAACGAACTGCGATTTCCAGTAAGTTTTATTTGTACCTGGATGGGATTGGTCGAATATTTCTGTCAACGGATATTTAGGGAACGCAAATTTATGTGTATTGTGTGTAAAATTGTACGGATGTACGTATATACGTTTGCGTGCAGTTACGAAAATAGGATGGTGGGCTCATATAAAATGATTTATTAAGGGGACTTTAGGAATCTACCTTAATGCATAAGCCAGGGAGAAATATGATATGCGGCTCCGGCACCGACACATATTTCACACGGAACGAGCCCAGACAAATTACAGATATCTATATAGTATGTACTATATAGTTATATATATATAAACGGGAGCTGCACTCATCCCAAAACGGCGGCTAATTTCGAATTTATCACAGACCGAACAAACCCGATGCTCCACAATAAAGATAGAGGGTGAAAGAGAGTGAGTGTGTATTAATATTGGAACGCCTACCGCCCCCGCCCCCACGGCCAATAACTCTCCTTATTTATATCCCGACAACAAAATTTATCGAACACACTTTAACTTCACCAATTCCTATAAATAAAATATCATCCATCGGTCTTCCACTTTAATATGTTTTTTATTACAAACTCACATACGAAAATATCCTTAATTAAAATTAATATTATCAGCAGTTAAATTTATTCATTTCATATATACATAATCATTACATACACAATAATCATCCAAATGTTCCATTGTTAATCAGCTTTTGACATAATCAATACTATGATACGATTATATACTGTGATAGGCTTCCGTTTGCTTCAATATTCGTAGTATTAATATCGCTCATGTCGACTGCTATTGCTACTTATACAAGTATTAGCTAAATGCATACATTGCATCACGTACAACTAATCCGCACGGATCTTGAACTCAATATTGCAAAACGTGCTCCTAAGTCTGCTGCAGTATCTTCCACTTTTATCCGAAATAGAACTAATGCAATGACGTGATCAATGTTTCTTATATACTGAAAAATCGTAGAAGTTAGAACCATATTTTTGATTTAAAACGTTTAAGTAATTACTACTTAATTTATGGTTTATTTCAAATCTTATATTAACATAAGTTGTTCAGTTATGTTATGCATTTTTTTAAATCATCGAATTAGGAGTGAATATAATGTTGTTTATATCTTGAAAAGTATTACCGATTAATCAAATTAAAGCTGAATAATCATTCTTTAAGATGTATGTACTGGTTTTGGTAATTTGTACTGGTAATTCACTGTCAAACTTGAAGAAACGTTTTTAAGCTTCAAAAAAGCAGAGTCTTTACATTGTAACTTATATCTTAAAATTATGAAGGTTATGAAATTTTATAAAAAAAAAGCAGTCGATATGTAAAGCCATCTATATTTTCTTTATCAGAGATTTGTTCTTTAAATCTTTTCAGCGTATTTTTGTCGTTGAGATTTTTGAAATTGTATGCATATTGTATGGCATTGATGGAGGGTCGAACGGGATTGATAAGGGTTAGAGGCTTGGAATGTGGAGGGAAAATAGCCTTTGGATACAGAGCCAGAATGTTATTTCCATGTCGAGGGAAAAATCAAAGGGGCAAAAAACTCGCTTTCAAAGGGATTCGATGTGCTAGCATTAAAATGGCTGGAGCCCTGCTTTTTTTTATCTCGTTCCGTTTGTTATCAAAGGCGTAGGCAGCAACACATTTGCGAATGGGATTAATTCAATGTAATTGGCACGTTTTACCATCGTGATGTTAATAAAGTGTCGTGCCGATAAGTCTATAGCATATGTCATTGGTAATGCAACTTGTTGATTAATGAAATTTATAATTGCTAAAAGAAAATTGGGTTTTGTAAATCGTGTGCTGGGATATAAGGGAAGAGGGTAAATGAAAGGGGAAAAAATGTGAAGAGGATAGAAGGAGAACCAAGTGTGAAGTTGACAATCTTTTTATTATGCCCAGGCAAATTGGATGAATTATGCAGTGGTGGCGGCGCCGTCAAAGCGACCGTTAATTCCGGCGACTAACTTTACTCTTAATCCGAAGCCGCACTCGGCCCTCAACTTAGACGATCAAAGTGTTGGGACTCAGGCAAACTTCAAACTAACCCAGCAAGACTATAAAACCGCATGCAGCGAACTGCAACTTGGAAGGGCCAGCCAGGGTTCTTCGAGGTTAAATTCGTTGAAAGGAAACGATGAAAAAGCACCGCGTCTTATTTATATTCCATCCGGAATACGAATCAACATTTTGGTCGTCAGAATAACAATTGCGGATAACCTTAATCGCATAAATTGAGATGGACCTAAACAAACTGTAGGGGCCAAGCTATTTGCCAGCTACTTGTTGACACGACTATTATGGCAACCCCAATTTGTTAGGTGAAGCGTGGCGCCATCTGCAGCAGGTACACGAACCTCCAGCCTCCAGACTGCAACCCTGCCAAACCCAGTGAACCCAACAAATGTTTTATTTGTAATCACCAGATTTATGCGTTTTTAAGTAATATTAATTGCGCCCGATTTGTTTCGGGTTGATCGATTCGCATTTTTGCGGTGGCTGATTTTGATTGATGGTGTCCCTTCCCGTCCCAGCTTGGAGGAATTACAATATTCGTCCGGTTTAGCCTTTCTCCCAAATGGTTAGCAGATAAATATTCCGGTTTGGTATAATACGCTCCCTGGGCGATTAACATTGTTTTCCACTTAGTAATTCCGGATCAGTTCGCGAAAGTTAAAGTTTCCGGTCGATTAGTCTGTAGCAGAGCAGAGCACGCCACAATTCTCAGCCGAAGGGAATCCGGCTTTTTTGTATGTTTATAATTAACATCTCAACTAAAAAGTTTCAGATTCACCAACTTTAAAGTCAATTATATATTTAGGAATAAACAATTTCTAGCCGAAGAATAGCGAAACTTCTGATCGATTGCATACTTTTTATGCCTGTTTTTTCCTTCTCACTCCGCTCGCCCCCTCGCTTTCTCTTCGCCATTCTCTTCTCCTTCTTTTTGTGATGGCCTTAGTTGGATCTAATGGATTTTTTGTCGGTTGGGTAGAAGTTTAATCCGAGGGTTTTCGACGAGTTGAAAGCGAGCACTCAATAATTTCGTTGTTAACAAATTACTAGCCGTCGCTCTTTGTTGCAGAGCCCTGATCGACGAAATTACCCCTTTGTGTTTGGCCCGCAGGGCATGCAGTTCAAAATTTGATTTTATTTATTCATACGGAAATCAAGGTTTCAGCACTCGATCGACAGTAAACTGAACACAAAACGAATCCGAAAGAAATTTCATTCTTCAAATATTATTTTATAATTTATATCTGAACATAAGCATTCTGTGCGGAAAGACTGGTCAAAAGCCCTTTTGTATATATAAAATGTAATTCAATAAAATATCATTTTGGATCCTTAAATTATATAATTAGGTATTTAAAATTAAACAAAAAAAATCCAAAATATGGTAAATATGGTAAATAATATAGATTAATTTTGGTGCCGTTGAATTAACGCAAATGTTAGTTTCTTGTTTCAAAATTGAATTTGTCGTAGAACAGTACAAATATTCGTGTCTCTTCATATTATCCTCAAGTATTTTTTGATTTTTGAGGAATCCCTACAATTAATTAGTAATTAACCAAAGTAGTCGAGTATTCTAAAGTGTGCTGTTTATCTACAGTTTAGATTTACGTTCACTCTTACTCCAAGATATATTTATGCACAGAAAATAATAACCAAAATGTATTCTATTCCCAATACAAATTCCTATTAATCGCAGTTTTTGCAGTTTTTCCAACATCACAGAAATTAGTTTAGTATAAGAATATTTTCAGAGTCATAGTTTTACATCTTTCATTACTTTAACATATTTGTATACAAATGGTAAGAATATAAATATTATTAAAAAATATTATTATGTCAACATCTTTATTGGTCCAAATTGGGCTAACGACCGAGATTTTTCTTCACAATATAATTAATTGGTAAGACTATCAACAACAATGTAAAACTCGTTAGAAAATATTGCGAGAACGTACATAGTTTCAAGCATTCAATGGCATTACAAGTTTCTATAAGTTTCAATTAAATGCAGAGGAATTAGTAAGTGGAGCGAGTTCCTTGCGGTAAAGCTTTCAAACTTAATTTTGACAAATCGATAAACAGTTGCTGTTCCACAATGTCGCGACTAAATCCAAGTTTCTATTTAAGTCTAATGCACCGATGACAATGGTCTAATAATTAGACGGTCTAATAATTAGACCATTGTCGGTTATGTACAGTGTACGATACGTAATGAAAAATGAAATCATTATGCGTAATATCGACCAATATAATATTATTTATTACAAATAAATGCATTTATTATGCATTATTATCACTAAATAGAGAAAATTAAAACGTTTAGTATTGTATTCTTTCTGCTATTATCATAATTTAATATATTGTTGCTTTAATAATCATACATATAATTCATATTTTTACTTCATATATTTACTTTTTAGATCTATTACTTAAATAATTCATAATATGTCTAATACACAAAACAATTAGGAAATAGAACTGTTTTCTCTTAACAAATCTTGTACTATGATAATGCAATGTTAGTATCAGATGAAATAACAAAGGAGTCTTAGAAATGAAGTCTTAGCTAGAGTGGTTTACTGGGTCTTAGTACCTGATTATTGATTTAAGAGAAGAATGTAACTCTTAGTTACAATAATACATGCTTAATTGACTACTCAATGAAAACAAAAAAGCGACTTTACTGGTCTTGCAAAATATTCGCAAACTAAGTTAGTCGTAATCCAAGGATCCTCTGTACTTGAATTGTAAGTGGTAACAATCTGTAAAGTTAAATGTATAGATTTTTCGCTAATTAGACATTATTAACGTTTATACTAGGAAGGCGAAGTTTCTCTATTTAAAAAATGCGATAACCTTGGTAAGTCAGTATATATCGTTGCTTCAGTGAATTGCAGTTATGCTCAAAATATATGTAATTACGTTGAGAACAATACAATATCGTTTTACAATACGAAACGCTTTAGATGTCAGTTATTTGATTATGGTAATAAGCCAGTGTGCACTATACACATCAGCCTATCATTGCCTATCGGCGTGTAGTATTTGTTCAAATCCCCCCAATCGTGAATTTGTCAGACAAGTCGGGCTCTGTTTGTACGTTTATGCATATATATGCGATTGTATGCATGTGTGTGTCCGTTTTGTATGTACTTTGGATTGGAATTAATTAAGTTGTCGCATGTTAATGTTGAAAGTTAACAGTGGGCGCGCGGCTGTTATGTTGTTGTTGTTTGGTGACCGTCGATCCGAATGGGCAGATAGGTGCGAATCGATAAAGCTCGGCCTCCGACCCAACAAAAGGTGGAACGTAAACACAATCAACTTTTGTTGTTGCTGCTGCTGCTGCTGCTGTTATTTTGAAAAAGGGTGGCAGCGCTAAATACATAAATACTTCCATCGGCGCACCATCCCTTCATTGTTCCCGACGTCCCACTCCTTCCTCCTTCGGTCGACGAAATGCTACCGGGGGGCGAATATTTACGGCCGCCCCACAAAAGAAATTCATTACCGAGACCCCCCATCCTCCTCGATGTTGAAAAATATATTCCGGGCACACACTTTTTACTTCTCATTATTTTAATACAATAGCTCCAGTCTCGGTCTCCCTTTTTTCTTTTTCTTACTCTCTACTTCAAGTCTTCTCCGTCGGTTCTCAAGCATAAAAGACACATTAAAAATCCATTTATCAATTTTCGAGAATTACTTGTACTACTTGTTACAAATAAGGTTTTTGTTGCACTTCATTACAAACAAAGAGACATTAATAATATTTATTATGTAATCAATATAAAGAGAAAATAAGGTTTCCTTAATTAAAGATTCGCCTACATTGGATCACTTGACATGTAAATTGAAATTTTAATATATTGAAAGTAAAATCGATGACAATTTCTGTTTCTATATAGACTATACTAGACTATATCAGAAACAGTAATATATTTAATATTAATAACATTTATTATGTGTTAAGATTGCAGGAAACACAAGAAATGACTAGTTTTAATTATATTAAAGCAAATAAAAATTATTGCAAGAAATTCCTCTAAACATATTTTATTTCACAAATTTACCTTATTTGAATATTTAATGATTTGCAATGAATTAGATTGAGGGCGTTTGAATCGGGTGACCTTTCCGACCAATTAATGTCGCCAAACCTGGAAAATGAAGCGACTAGGGACTAATTCCAGCAGAGTTATTATGTGGATTTGTGTGCGATGGTCAAATCTTGCTGAAACCACACGTTTCCCCGAAGTGAAACTCTCATCAATTTCTATGACATTTCACTTACTGGACGTCTGCAGTCAATTTATTGTCCATGCCGTGATTTACCTACGCAATTAAATTGCAATCAAATAATTGCTGTAGTGTTTCATCGACAAATCATGAATAATTTATTACAAATCATTAGTGTGTATTTCAGTTATATTCTTCTAATTATTTACATAATTTTAAAAATAAATTAATTTAGAAACAAGTATTCCCCCAAAAAAAGTCAAATATAAAACTTAAGTTATTGAAATATATTAAAAAAGTAATCAACTTTATTAGTTACAAATGCGACCAAAGGATTATCCACCTAGGTATGAAATTGACTATACAATCTATATTGATATTTTTGTCATGACATAAGAATGTTACTTATAAATTTCTTCCCAGTATTTTTGAAATAAAATACATTATAACTAGTTAATTAATGTAATTATTTTAAATATAAAACAGTAGACAACGAAAAAATATTTTTCTGTAAGAGGATTTTATGCTTTTAGTTTTCAAACGTAAAATCCTTAATCCACTACATCAAAAAAGGTCTCCCCGTTGCAAATAGCTTTTTTTATATAAAAAATAGGCATTATATTCCATTTATTTTATGCACAAAAGCTTACGTGATCATAACAAAGTAAAGATTTGGACTTTTATATAATTTATGTAAACACTTCAACCTACTTATTTTCAATTAATTTCTTTTCTAAATATTTTGTTTAAGTATTTCTCCTCGAAGATATTATTTTGTTTCGTTTCATCAAAATTCTATCTTCTTAAACCCAAATTAGAGTACTTATTTCATCTTCGAGGAAACCATTCATAAATCCTTTATTCCTTTAATAATGCTCAATTTCTTCATCTTTCGCTGAAAAGTCAACCATTTAACAAAATTACACAATGCAAAGAATGGTTTATTAAAGTAATAGAGATTAAAATCCAAAGAAGTCTTATAAAGAAATGTTGGCATATCTTTATCTGTTATAATAGTATTTAAAAGAATACATTAATTATTAATTATAATCTTTCCGCCCCATTCCACTATACATTCCGCCCATTATTTCCGCTTTATCTCGTCGGCGATTCATTGCAAGCCTTTTCATTACATTTACAATTAACTCATCTATTATTCCTTATGAGACTTCCGGATTCGAGTGGATTAATTTTATTAATTACATTGGGGAATCGCCGAAATTACAAGAGGGCTACGGATGTGCTTGTTTCAGTCTGCGGGGGAGCTTGCTTACAGGAGGAGAATGATACAAATAAATGCTTGCGTGGTGTAGAGGGTAGCGAAAAGAGAAAGGGGTGATTTCTCTTGGTTTTCAGGTGATTCACCCCTTGAGAAATAAAAAGTAGAATCTCATTTGGCACGAGTGGTTTTCCAAATAAATATTAATTAAAGATCGCTTTACGTCAGATTTTAAATAAAAACCCTTCATTTGTTCTCATTTGCAGATTAAAAAAAAGTAATTTAAAGTATTATATATTAATAATTTTAATGGAAACTTCATGAAATTGCTTAGTTTACGAAACTTCATTTTCATGTAATAATACTCTATGACCTGATTTCCACATTTCTACGTAAAGAACATTAAAAGAACTCATGAAGATTCTTCAAACTAATCAATAAGTAATAACTATAACTAAAGCAACGACAATTCGTAATACAAAGTTAATCTCACGAAGCAACTAACGAAGTAGTTAATTAGTCTTATTAAAGAAGTCTGGGGTAAGTGGAGCTAAATATGGTCTGATTATTAACATAAGAGAAGTATGAAAGTCTTTGTTAATAATCCATGAATTAAATACTTATATTTAAGCTCTCAATAAAAATACTCATGAATTAAATTACATGTAAAATTACATAAGTATATTCGCATAAATCTCTCTAAGACTCCACAACGACGCAACTAAATGATAATCCAGTGTTGAGAGATTTTTAATCTCGATCACGAATGTCAGGATAACGGATGTCGGGAATTTGATATAGTCGGGATAACGGATGTCGGGAATTAGATACAGTCGGACAAACGAATGTCGGGATTTCAATGCAGTCGGGCTAACGGATATCGGGAATTTGAGCGTCGGGAAAGTGTCGGGCAAATGAAGTAGACCCAATAATAATAGCTCAAAACATATATAAATAAAATTATAATGCATATTATTGTTCTCCTAATATTGTGCCTTTATTTCACTCCAATTTTTCATAGAATAATAAATTTCCCAAGTACAATTTTTCTCGATATTTGAATGCAATGCATTACATAAACCATTTATAATTAGTATAAATCCATTAAACAATAATCCTCAATTATACATAATCGATGTCGTTTTGATTTGCTCGAAATAGTAATTAATGCATACTTTAAAGCATTAGCGATGTCAAATCCCCATTTTACATGTCATAAATGTTAAATGCTGGATATCTATTCTGTGTTATTTAAATCAAACTAAAACTCAACGTGTTTGCGTCCATCCATATTACAATGGAGCTCAAATTTCGGACAAATATTCATGCCGCTTGTAATTTAATTCGGAAAAGCTGAAATTATGATACTGTATACGTGTACAAAATACATATTTATATATATACCTTTTTTTTACTGTTTTCATTGAAAGAGAAATAATTCTCGCTCGCAGCGACGAACATAATACCGTGTTTAAAAAAACGTACAATTTTGATTGATAGTTAAAAATATTGACGGGAAATAAATATGAAATAGAGTTTGCTTTTGTGAATGCAGATATAATTTTTATTGCTTTTACACTCCACCGATGAACATCATAATATATTATATTTCATTTCTAATCATGAAATATTACAGCTTTTTGCTTACATAACAAATTACAACTGGATGAGTTTAAATAATAGTAATAATAACAATACAAATTCAATACAATAGTGATAATGAACTACAAAAAAAAAGAAAGATTATCTACACATTATAACTTTATTTTATAAGCAAAATTATTTAGGAGAAATATTGCTTTGCTTCCTTTGTGTGATATCTTTTTTGTTTCTAAGTGGTGTTAAACGGCTTTAAGTTTAAATAACCTTAGAACCTAGAAGCCTAGTATGTTTATCTTATATTACTTTATACCACTTCTAACAATGGAAGTTTTGGCTGAAATTTTCTTTGTATTATTCAGTATTTTGTACATAATAGCAAAGTTTAATGTAGACTTTCTTTTATTAAAACAAAATCCTTTATGCCACTAACGTGCAAAACTTATGTTTAATGTCACCCAGAAAATTATGTAACATTTATATTTTATTATTACTATATATTACGTTTAGTTAGTGAACCAATTAAGTATTTCATAGAAAAAGATTCAAGATATATGTAGAGTGTTAACTAAAAAATATATTGCATTCGAATATTTTTTTTACATCAAGCATTCTATTGCAATATAAAGAAAATAATAATAAGCTTTTAAAATGTCTTTGTTCCATCATCTTCCAATGAACCTTGAAATATTCAATTTCACTTGTATTATGAGCTATGGAATACTAAATAGTATGGTATAACCTGCAGGAGTATAGAAAATTATGTATAAATAATGTATGGTTAGCACTAGTAATCCTGAAGGATTAAAGAACGTGTTCATGTACATGTATATTTTGTGTTATGATGTTGCATCATTAAATTTAAGTGTAGTAGAAGAGAAAGGTATCAATGCAAAATAATGATTCGGTAGAAGTTTTAATGATATGAAACTAAATTCATTAGGGACAATCGCATCTAATTTCAATGGAAACAAAGGGCAGGAGGAGCAAAAATGAGGAACCGTCCACAGAGAGGCATCATTAGCGTTCGAAACGCGCGCTTGGGATACATTAGCGATGATGGATTGCGGCGTTTGTTGCATCGCTTTTTCCTTCATCCACTTGCAGAATGTATTTACTTATCGTCCGTTGGACGCCGTTTTATCATCTTAGGTCTTCTTCCCGTCGAGTGAAAGAACAAATATAGACGACCGCAGACGATGAATAAAAGCAAGCAAAGGAAAAACGAAGAAGTAAGAATGAAAGAAATAAAGAAGAGTAGAACGCCAAAGGGCCAGACTTTCCGACCGGACGTCGGGCGCCGCGACGGCAGCGTCGCCGCCTCCGCCACAGCCCCGTCATCCGCCGCATGAATTTATTACTTCACCCGACTTTGTTCCGCACGATAATTTATATTCCAACCCTTATTACTGACGGAATATGGAAATTATTTCTGTTTTTATTCCGGCTTAACTCTCTCGCTCGGAATATTACGGCCTCACAACAATGCTGCTCCACATATTGAAGTATTTGGAGGGCAGACGCTTCGTTTGACTTCCGACCCCATTTTTTTTCACCGAGGAATATATGTGTGTGGGGATGTGTTTGTGAGAGTGCTGTTTTCATCCGTTTTCTTTCAGCGAGTGCGCTTATTTTTTTATTCGCGCAACCCGTGGCATAATTGCGAATATACGTGCTCTTAATCAAATAAAAGGAATTAAGGTCACAGCATAGTCGCAGTCAGCTTTGGAGGCGGCGGAGCTTTAGCTCTTCTGGAGCGCCGTATGATTGAAATAACTGCGGCTCCGGTGGTTTTGTGGGTGGTTGCAAAACCACATTCATCTCTCGAAACACACCTCCTCTAAAATGTACTTCAAACATTTTCAAATTCGCATTCCTCTCCAGCAGCTCACAAATTGCTCACTTTATATTTTATTGTTTATTCATATCTAGAATATAGGGCGACTCATAAACGAATGGACGTAAAAGTGGATCGAATCCTAACCAAGTCAAGTTCTCTTTACTGACCAGTCGAAGAATATAATAACAATGTTAGGATTAGCAGCATATACATAGGTAAATAACCAAAATACATAGAAATCAGTGGTTTATCACAAATATACAAATACAGGAATATTTCCATATCGATCGCGTTCAGGATAAAATACATATATTTAATAGCAGATATACAAATCAATTGGTATTATATAATAATGTTTTGGCTACTGACAAATTGGTTAAAGAGCGTTTTCCAAACTGGGAGGCGTGCCTCCCTAGGACCAGTCTTAAGGGAGCCGCTAAAATTAGTCACAGTGAACAATTTTCCAAATTACTGCTAAAGTTTGATTATTTTATTAAATGGATTAGGGGGTGGGGAGGCGCCAAATGGTTAAATATTTTTAAAGGAGGCGTAGTAACATCAAGTTTGGAAACCATTGGGTTCAAGCGTTATAACATTTAGTATATAGATTTTAGTAAAATATTTGGATTGTTCTTGCTTATAATAATGTTAAATATACCAGGAAAACTTATCTATTTAATGTCACCCATGACCAAATTTACTTTTTGTTCGCTGAATAAAACGACAAAATAACAAAAAAGCTTAGTGCGCATAGGGGATGCTTTTACTTTAATGATGCTTATGAACTGTACGGTTATTTTCGTTTTTGAATGAATGGAGTTAAGCTTGTGGACCGAGCGTTGGATGTAGAGATGAAATATGTTAATATGTAAAAGCGTACGCTTTTAGTTTTATCGACGAACGGAACGGAATGATAATGCGCCTAACGAAGCAGACGATATTAGTCCTGGTGAAGCTCATCCACTCCATCCTGGACGTATCTACGTACGTAGATAATATTATACGTGTATATGTATATACGATCAGTGCAAACTGCATTTGGAGCATTCCCTCGCTTATCAAATCACGCCAACTACATAACTGAATTCGGTTCTTTCCCTGCTCTGCCGCCCCCGCTTTATCCTGAAGGGCGTGCGGTGGGTGGGGCGGCGAGAGAACTTCCCTGCAGGACGGGAACGATATATATCTCGTCCTCGCTACAACATTATCACATTACAACATCCTCCCATGGACCACCCATCCCCTTCAACAACAAAAAACAATTCACTGCTCACTAACTTCGCAGCGGTGGCTTCCCATATTTTTTTTGCTCATTTCATTTTCTATATTTTCCACGTTCCTATATTTTTTTACGTTTTACGATTCAGTTTTCTCTCACTTTGTTTTTTTTTTATTTGCAGTTCCAGCGTTTCGCAATTATACATTCCCCGCGCTGTCCGTCTTTGTTTTATTGCTCATCCACGTCGGCCGTTAAATTGAGCAAAGTGTATTTTATTATTGCTCATGCTTATTTTCCCAATTACGTTTTGTAATATGTACAGAAGCAGAGCGAACGGATTGGTGGATGCGCCGGGTCAGCTCCCAACCGGAAATACAATTATGAGCGGCTTGCTTTGATCAAATTTTTATTTTAAATTATGATTGAGTTTTATCTTGTTCCGCATTCTGCAATTATACATACCGCGTCTCTAATTGGAGCTCACGTTAATTGCTAGAAATATGTTAACATTTTATATGAAATCTTTTACTTACGCTTTCATAAATAGTTAAATTATAGAGAATTATCTTCATTCGTTGATGAAACCAAATCAGTACTTTAATAATCTTTACAATGCAGACTAATATATCCACAAATTTTATTAAGTAATCTGAATGATCCAAGTACCTGGGATTACATCTAGATAGTTGCTTGACTTTGAAGAATCACGTAAAGCTAACAGGAAGTAACTTCTATTACAATCTTGGAAGATATAGTAGCTTTTGGACGAAATTTACGAAATATCAATTTTGGTCATTGATTTTTCGTAAATTTCGTCCAAAAGATACTAATATAAAAGACCAAACTGAGACCAATAAGATAATAATAATAAAATTTATATGTATTTGTTACATACAGGAAAAAAATAACAAGATATTTGTATACAGTAATCATCAAATAACTGCTATATCTATTACAAAGGTCTATTGACAGAACTTTTTCGCCCATCTTACAAACATTTATATATTTTTTAAAAATTATTTTCAATTTATTTAATGATTTCGTTAACGTATTCCAGATTATGTAACGTTATAGCCATCGACATTGCTCGTGTTTATTTTCCATAAATTGTAAACTAAATCAACATTTTGGATGTCAAATGCACGGCGAATGTTCAGTGTAGTTGGAATGTGAATGTAGTTTTCGTTATTATGCGCTTTGGTCATGTTTGTGATTGCTAACAATGGCCTGTTGGGTGGACAGGCCTTGGGCTAATCCGCATTAGTGGTTTGCTATATCTCCGGTTACACGGTGTGCCTTTATTCACAGAAAATGAATTATATTTATGTATTCATTTCTCTTTTTCCGCTCCAATTATATTTATACAATATACATTTCTTATGTATATATTTTTTTTCTTTAATAGATATAATATTCATATGACAAAAAGTTGTAATAAATTTAGTCTAATAATAATATTTATTGCAACAACAAACACAAGAAAAATACTAACTGAAAATAATGGAAATATAAAGAAATGAAAATATAATGATTGATATTACTTCAAGGAGTATTGACAATATATTTTTATACATTTAAATTATTTTTCTAATTTAACAGGTTAATTAATTAAGTTGCGTTTCAGTGATAAAATTATATATATATTTATTTCACTTATTTATAGATCTTTGATCTTCTACAGTCTTTGAAAACCTATTCAATTCGCAAATTATACTATATAATATCAGTTAGAAGACTATTCATTATTATATTTTGAGTTTATTTTTTTGATTTCTATTTTACTATAATTGGATACTTAACATGAATTTTTACAATTTTGGTTAAATGTTGAATTTTATTAAAAGCAATGCATTTATAATTGTATCTCTACATATGGATTTTACAGACAGATATTTCGATATTGTATGTATTTCAATGAAAACGATATTACATAAACATAGAGAGTTCGCTATTATGGAATTTGTAAGTTCCTTATGTATATACAGCATCTGTTATATATGTATCTGTATATATTGAGAAAACAATGTTGTCTCTGATGTGGGGTCAGAGATTTCCAAGGAGTCTCGGAATGCGTCTCCGGGGTGCACTGCCACATTTTCCGATCGGATGTTTCTATTTCGGTACCCATACAGAGACTCACACAACCCCATCCGAAGACATACACACATACGTATAGATCAATAATACATCTGCCTCACATCTACTGCAGGCTCAGATAATGCCGACACTGGATTACATCGTTGCCTTCATTCCGGGCGTCTTTGGAACGCGATGAAATATTTTAAGAGATTCGTTCAATGGTGGAGGAACGACGAAGAAGAAGAAGAAGAAAATACGAGGTCGACGCGCAGATTGAATTAGAAAAAGGAGAGAAATCGGTTTCCGGTGGCTAGAAGATAGTAGTTTCTAACACCCTGTCTGGATGGTTAAATATTTGAGTTCCATCAAGCCGGAGATGTTCGACGTTCTATCGACGTTACACCATCCAATATGAATAATCGAAAGTGCTTATTATCGAGATCGATCTGCGCACTAACGAACTCCGATCCTGAATTGGCTTTATGAAAATTCGCTGAACTTTCATTTGTGCTTGGTTGGAGATGCTGGAAATTACACGGCAATGTCGGAATCTAATAAGGAATCCCCGGGAGGGAATCACGAGAGCCTTCTTAACTAACGTTCACTCAATTATAACGACACATACTAGGAGAATAATAGTGCGCTTCCCAACTTTCACGTCAACAACTCCCGACTAACATATCTGAAGGATACGTATATAACGAACAAAACACTATTTATGTTAATTAGAACATTGCATTTCTGTGTACACCCATACCTCGCTTTACGACCTATATTCGTTCCACGAAACTTGGCCGCATAGCGAAAAGTCGTATAAGGAATCAAAGATTGCGCTTGCGCAAGATTGGCAACATGTAGATATATCGAAACAGTTTAGGCCGTAAATCGAAAACGTGCCTTAATTGAAGAAGGCCATTAAAGTGAAATGCCGTATAGCGAGGTATGGGTGGCTTTTATAGTAATATATTGTTTTCTTTCAATAATAAATGATATATATGTTAACAGTAATTCAGAAAGAAGAACAAAACAAGAAAAATATTTATATAATAATTAAAAAAAAGCAACAAAATCCTATCAGAATTTAAGTTTCAAACAATATGAAAAGTGAAGGAAATCTAGCTTAACACTAAAGACTAATTGTATTTCTGTATATAAACTTCAATCATATATAACAATTTAGTGAAGTACTTATATAAATAATATAATAAGAAATACGAGCATAAAAATAAATGGACAACATTCATGTAATACTAATATTACTGGCATGGATACCAATTATGAATACAATGACATTGTAAAGAAAGGATTTGCTAAAGTAATAAGTCGTAACACCACACAATGGACACAACTGAAAGACGTCGTGGTTGATGACCTAATAAATTCAGATACGACTACTCGCATTACCGTACAAGAATTTTATGAAAGAATTGTATGTGCTTCTATACAATGAGGTTCGTTGTCCGAGGCTATAAATAAATACAATTGTGCTCACTATTTATTAAATTTTATATTTAAATATGTATTAATAATAATAATAACATTTATTGCATCAATAAAATAAACTCAAATCAATCAAAAATAAGAAATTCAAAAGAAATATAAAATAAAAAGAACTAAATTATAAGTATAAAAATGAAAAATATGAAAAATCATTTTTGTGGGATATTAATACTTTACTTCTCCATCATTTTGTATAACTAATATTTATGATTAGTTGAATTTTATGCAAGAAAATGTATTAAATAGTATAGAGTTAATGCAGTAATATTGATAGTAATATAGATTAATCATACATTTCTATCTCAATAATTTTGTGCAATGTAACTGGCATATCAAAATTGTACTGTAAAGTTTTGATTTTAAAAATGTGACAACTTTATTAAATAAACATGTGCTCAGACTGTAGTAAAATAAAACTGACATGTTGAAGAACACGGAACTTCCTCAAACTTTGGATCTTTATGATACCGTATTTGGTGAATATACATTGCGTTATGTGGGGATTTGAAGTTATTAACCATTTACAACATGTTGTTTTTTTTTTATTTGTATTTCTCATGTTAATTGTTATATGAATGATGTAATTTATTTATTATTAATTTATTGCAACAGTGAACAAAATAATATAACATTCATATATAATTATAAGATAAAGAAAACACAATTATTATGATTGATGTAAAGGGCTATAGATGGTAGGTTTTTTTGCCCAATTGATTGAAATTGTTAATCTGAAACCTTGAACCGTTAAGGGTTCTTTTATGTCTTTTTGTATATAATTAATTTGCTCTTGAAAATAATATATGTACTTTAATAATTTAATGGGTGAATTTTTGGTTTCAAGGAATATTTGTATGCAGAAGCGTTAGTTCTCTCGACGAAAACTAAAGGAGTACCGGGCGGAATAACAGGCTGGGGAGCAGCGCGAAACGTACACAAAACTTTATTATGCATCATTATCTTTCCACCGGTTTTGCGGCAGGTGGGCGTCGTTTCCTCTTAAGTAACTACGTTATAATCCTTTCCGCCACACAAACACACAATTTACATTTTCAACGGAGCCGCTCTTAATATCAAATTCTGCCGCTGAAACCAGGCCGTTTTCATCGGATGACTGAAAGGTCATCCACGCATTCCCCATCTCTTCGCCATCGGTGACCATCCAAATATCAATTGCCAGCGATTGATAAGTTTGCCGAGGTGAATTGGAATGCCTGGATGCTCGCAAATCCTGGATATGACCAGGGATTCCAGCAGCCGATCATTTATCGGTGCAAACACTTATGTAATTGAAAACAGGGCTTCATTATCGTCCGCGTTGCGGAACATTATTTCGTAATTGGTTCCGGTGCATTATCACCCACCGCCGACGCCCGATTCGCCCTTTGTGTCCGGCTATCATCCCCCGCAATCGCCCGTGCTTCGTCGTCCCACTTTCGCTCGCCATGCCGCCACACCATGCATACTCCAGCCACCCATCCGCCGCCCACCTCGCTCGCAAATAGAATCAGTATCAGCAATGAAAATATTATATTACACACGATTTAATGACAATGGACGTTTATTGGTTATCGTTCCGTTGCAAATGGCTTTAATTCACAAACGGGTTAATCAAATTCTGCCATGAGTTATTATCAGACCGTGTTTATCGCAAATATAAGGTATAAACCATAGGCTGATTGCATTCAAATTTACATCAAACGGCTGATAGCATTCTGTTCCTAAACCTAACATCAATGCCCACATGCTTTGTATTTACATACTCGTACTGATACACAGTACAGAAACATTTCGTAACATCGCCTGAATTCTAGTGTTGTGTCCAACCGTTATTATTAATATTATTGTTATTATATTCTATAAACAATCAATGTATAAGAGATCTCACAAAGAGTTTCTCACGTAGACGCATATCAAGTGGCTTAGTCGCCACATCTTTTGATATAAACAAATATATAAGTGCCAAGGGATTGATTCGAAGATTCCTAATCGATGCACTTCTTCATATAAACAACTGTAAGGAATTCGGTCGTATTGTAAACAAACCACCCAAGCCACCAATTCCATGGGAATGCTTAATAATCAAATATAAACAAAGCCCTACTCCCAATCACAACTCCCACCCCTTGATTAATAATAATTAACTTCGTAAGAAGATTATGTATTTAGAATTAGTCTCAGTAGAACATCCAAAGAATAACTAAGTCTTAGAAGAACCTCACACGATCAACATAGTCTTGGGAAGACTCACCTGCTATTGAACAATAAAGTTATTGTAAAACCAATTGAATATACTTAATTCAAACTACTAAGACTCCACAACGACAACACCAGACATTATTCCACGGTGTCCAGAATTCCATCCATGGGACACAACACTAGAACAATGATTGCATTTGTTTTGGGTGAATTGCACTAGCTCAAAAAATGCTTCCTATTGACATTTGGCTACCAAAAAAGGAACTAAAACTGAAGCACAAATGAAATTGCTAATCAACAGATTTTATTATTCAATTTTGTAAGAATTTTATAAGAAAAAAAATATTGTGTTAAGATTTATTAGTGAAAATATTATAATGTGAATTATAACCTTACAAGCGATATTTGACAAGTAACTTAATTTATATATTACTGTATTTTTATTTTATATCTGTCAATTAATTACGTGGAAATAGTCTTTAGATTGATTGATGTGTTATTTTAGTAATTTATAATAATTTTCTCATTTCGAAACAATAGAATCGCCTCCATTCAAATAAACTACATTAAAATGTACCTTCTTGCATAATTTCACGTTTATCGTAAAATTATTCTGTTATTACCAGTTATTAAAGACACGGAAGTTTCCCGGTATTGTAACCAGAAGAATAAGTAAAGTTTAATAATTACTTAAGGTGAAATAGTTAATTAACATTTTCCTGAAACATATCCGCTGCAAGGCACGTACATTACATTAGGTATGCAAAATGTGGTTGAAATGAAGGGATTAATACAATCTACATACTTTGTGTGCTAATGAAATTGCGGCAGTGTTTTGATTTAAGTCTTTTTATTTGCGCAAGTAGTAATATAAATAAATTACAAGGAGCATGTGTTCGAGTCGTAACGCAGACATGTTATAACAGGTTTCAGAAATTAGTATTACGCAAGTGACATAAAAAATGTTGGCAGCTCTAGCGGTAGCAGCTAGCGTGTTTATTGCATCATTTACACAAGACAAACATGCAAATGAGGCGTAATTAAAGTTCCATTTTGATCCGCGGGAGGGCGAGGAGGAAACGGAAGTCCCAGGATAAGGCGAGGACGAAATGTCCTGCGGGAAGTCTAGATTATCTTCCAGATTTTCGCTCTGTCACAACACATTGCTTTCCGAATACAACTGGGTCATGTCTGCTAACCTCCCTCTGCTTTTCCGACGACGCGATTTTTTCCCTCTTCCGTTTCCTCTCTGTTATTTTATGCCGCCTTTAATATACGGCTCTACTTTAAATGCAAATTTCGGAACGGAATGCTTAAATATCTGCCGAGAAAAATTAGTCGGAGAGGCGGAATTGAAAGCCAACCGCGCAGATCGGGCCCTGAATTATATGTGTTGATTTTCGTGTAAAATCTGCTCTCGCCTGGTTATTAAAGCGCATTGCATATTAATGCAAGCCGTTTTGTTTGCATTTGTGTACGGAAAATGTCCTTGGGAAAGATTTATGTATGTTGTATGTCGGGCTGCTGTGCCACGTTGTGATATGATGTGACGTGATTTCATGATGATATGTTGCGCTGCGTATTATACCAACCCATCCAGAAAATCTTTGTTAAATAAAGATTAGCCTATTTAATATCTATGCATATCAGTAATATCCATATATATATATATATATATATATCAATTAATATTCATTTTAATTATAAATTAATACACCTTTTGGTAGTTTTTTTGTATCTATTCATCACCATTCTCTAAAAGTACTCCTTTATAGTATTTTTTATTCCTTTCTACCTCATCAATATTAACATAATTTTGCAAATTAAATCGTCTACACTTTGTGTGTTTCAGAAAGTTATGTTTTATTTATAATCTGGCATAATCTTTTTAACAAAGTACACTAATTGGAATAGAAGCTGTTAAAATTAAAGTTTACATCAAAATGAAATTTAACATTGGATTCGTACCTCCAGTTTTAATTTAATGAAACATATTTATAATAAATTAGAACTATTTTTTTTAAATTTGCTATTAATATATTTTGAAAATGGAAGCTTTTTTGAATTGATTTTAATTGGAATAAAAATATATAGTGATCAAAATAACTTCGATATAATTAGAACTTTAAAGTATTTAGGAAGTGTAAAGAACAATGAGAAAGGAAAATACTGAAATAAAATACTGAAAATGGTAATAATTTTAATTAAAATTTAACAAAGTTATAATCATTCTCATATGTAAGTTTGTGACTAATCTTAAATCATAATGAATATCTTTATTAGCCCCATATTGGGCAAAAGGGTTATGAAGCAAACAACTTTTTTCTGTCTGAATAATCTTATTAAATATTAACTTGAAAAGAAATTTGTTTTAACTGCTTATATCAGACAGAATATGTGATCAAATTTTCTATTAAATATTGATATAAATAGAAATGTGTTTACTTCAGTCTCCAAAAGGAAACAAACGATGCGAATCATAAAAGAGTATTAGATATGTAAGAATGTGTAGGAGGAAGGAAGCACTCTAGAGATTGGTTGAATTGTATGTTATGTTTTTTTCTTCTCAAGGAAAAATCTGTTTTCCCTTGCTCTAATATGCAAAAGTGTTTGTTTGCATACGTGGAAAATGGCGTTGGGAAAGCTTTATGAATGTTAGGACGGTTTCCAGCGGCCCATCCCCAAGGGAACCGAAACTACCATTGTAGTGAGCGAACGGGGGTCGCCTAAATTCCTTTTGTTAGTTCTGTGTACACGTATTCCGTTTTCAATTTACGTCCGGCATCTCTCAAACGACACACTTTACATAAAGGAACTTCATTCCTATTCCCAGATTACTTTATATCTGGAAGACGCCGCCTCGCGGAGCATCGGCAGGAAGGAGAAGGTATGCAGCAAAAAGGAAAACGCGTGTAGGAGCGAGACGAACGAAAGGGAGAGAAAGTGAGAGCGGCGAAGACGAACGCTTCCAGAAATCTATACAAATTGCATTTTTTCGTTTCCCTCTTTTTTTTTCCAAGCCATCTTCTGCGTTCGCCTGTTTGTTTTTCATATTTCGTTGGGAAAGCAGGAAAATAGAGAAAAAGGATTTGAAAGGACCCCAGAGATGATAGAGACCGCTGTTTTATCTGAAGGTTCTCTTCATTCTTTGATGTGTGGTTGAAAGAACTAACATATTATTGTTCATTAAGCTAACACACACACACACTGGCGCGCAATTACTTACTCGGCTGCTGCCAAAGCAGGACGAAGAAGGAGAAGAAAAGGGAGAAACGGCTTTCTGCAAATACATACCACTTTCGTCTATATTTGAAAAGCACCCAATTCATCCCGCCTTTCGTCATAAAAAAATCGCTAAAAGAAATAATGTAATGGAGGAAAGCGACACATATACGCGCTTCCATTGAATCAACTAAGAGGCCTCTTGTAGAAAGTAATAATCTGAAGAATAATCTCTCAGAATTTTTCGCCATATCTTTCATGAAAAGTGCTTATTTAATTATGTTTACTACAACCTTTCATGTTAAATATTTCATTTCTCCAAGAGTCTGTCGGTGATTTAATTCTTTGTCAAATGACACTCTAATATTTTTTTATTATCAATACATTTTACAGAAAATATTAAACAAAATATTATTAGGAAGTATTTTTTTTAAAACTAATATTGTCGAATAACCAACGCAACATTAAACGGACTTTAACCACATTTGCTTAGAGGATTTACCTGAAATTATATAAAATTTCGTAGTACTAATGAATTTTAACATCATTTTCTCTGCTAAAAAGGTAATTCATTGTTTTAATGTAAATTTGTTCTTATTGACATACCAATTCAATATGTGTACTATACTATTCAGGATTCATGAAGTTGATGTTGCCAATAGACTTTTCTTGATATATTGAATTGTTATTAAGCGGTACTTTAAATGAAATATTTAAAATATAAAAGGGTTCTATTATGTATATTAAGTGGATGTGTATCTTGGTTGTAAAACCTAAGAGATAGTATCATGTTAAAATGTATTATTTTAACATCTTTATTGGTCCAAATTCAACGAAAGGGCTAACGACCGAGGTTTTACATTAAAATTGCTCTTTTTTGAAGCTTCGAAAAAAATATTTCACTTTTTGATAATAATAAAGTATCGTTTATTCGTTAAATACAAAATGATACAGATTTTTTTTGAAAAAATAAAAAAAAGTTTACCTGGCCAAAGGGCTATCGAATAAAGCCTTTTCGTACAGGAAGTAAATTGGTTTGTAAGAAGTTACAATTAATGAAAAAGAAGGGATGAAAGTCACAATTATTGAAAAAGGGTTCATATTGGATATTTTAATTTGAGAGGGATATCTGTATACGAGAAATACAGAATTGAATAATGTATATTTGGATATAAACTTAAGAGATTTGTTAATTTTCGTTTCAAATTTTGTATTTTTCAAGTTTCGTTAGAAATGTGAAAATACCTATTATTATATAGAATGTTTAGTAATTACAATCTTTAATTTTGGAGCAAATGATTTGATATTTATCTTCACTGCTCGTTACAACTTGGTTTACTCACGTTAGTTTTTATGTTTCGCTGTTATTGTTCCGGTTAGGAGAGTTAGCTTTTATAGTTGTAAAAACAGAAGTGCTTTAATTTTTACGATTTCAATCTCACCATAACTTGAAAAGATTTAGTAAGTGTAATAATCTGGGTCATAATCTGTAAACATTTTTTAACGACGTTTTGTTTTCTAATTGGTATACAAAAAAGTTGCATTAAAATGAGTTTAGGTATACAATTTTTTTTAATGGGTTTTCTTTGGGTGCAAAGATTTTAAGAAAATGAGCGGTTCGGATAGCGCGGTTGGCGGAGGCGGCGACAGCGGGGAAGACGTTTTGTTAGTTTCAAAGTACAAGCCGAGTAATTATCCCCACCCGAACTTCCGGAAGCATTTAATAATAAAAGTTTCCACTTAATCCTCGCCAACGAGCAACTAACGATAGAGCGAGAAGACGGCGAAAATCGAAAACTTATTCTTCATCCCCTTTGCAGCTTTGGAACAAAACGGGGTCGGTTTTTTCGTTATTTACATAGGCAAATTCTATAATAAGGCCAATACTCGTTAAAAAAGTTTGTTTTTTTTTCATCGAACGGTGTCCTTAATTGAACACTTATTTCCGCTCGCCGCTGCTGAATGTTATTACGTCGTTTGATGTTCCGGGAAAAATAATTCTAAACATTCCATTGAACGCAGCAAAGCCCTTCCCGTTTGGCGCACATAATAGTCTCGGATGTTCCCTTTTCCAGTTGGCATTATTATGCTACTCGAAACATTTTTGCGTTACACAATTTTGTTTATGTTGCGACGATGATTATCATTCAAATGAAGCGTTTCAATAGCCCCGAAGGGAATTACTAATGTAAAATAGTCGACATGGTAATGCACGAATCCATGACAATTTACTGATGAGTGGAGGATGACATCGAATATCGAAGACGAATCTGTTGAAAACTCTGTTTATTTGTGATATTACTATTTCAATTATAAAACATTGTATGTTTTCAATTATTAAAGAGAACCATAATTTTAAATGATAACACATCAAGTTCTGTGTAAATAAACAAAGAGCAAACTTAAAGTAGAGCAAAATAAGTAGTCAATATACTTTTAATGTAAAGTTTATTAATATTTTAGATTTATATTAGCATACAATTTGTATGCACATACATATTATGCAGATAATTCACGTAATTAACTTATATTTATTATATGTAGAAATTGAAAAGTAATATAATAAAACCGAAATGAAACGGAACTGTGATAAAACAGAACTGTTGTTGAAATAAACCGTTGTGGTTACAAATTATTTTTCAAATGCAATATCTATTTGTATAAGTTGAATAATTATAATATATACTTTATTTAAATTAATGTTATGAGTCTTAATATTGCTTATATAATGTTCCACTTGGAGAAGGATTTAATTAATTGCAGATTTCATAAATTATTAAATGAATTTCGTGCTTGAATGGAGTATGATAGAATGATCAATTATGGGCGAAGGAGTATTAACTGGATGAGGATGACGTTGATATTAGGAGAACCAGAGAGGTCTGTATGACATTTATTAGTGGCTGGTCCCACCGTGGGGTGCAACGGTCGGTCGTAAGCCACTTCAATCCCGTGGGACCTTGCATCATGTCGGGAGCAGCAGACGCCGACTCCTACTACTCTACCACCCCCAAAGGAAATCGCTATTAAATTTACTGAAAATGAGTCCTTGGACAATTTTTACTAGCACATTTAAAATAGCCATAATTTCTTTACATACAAATATTAATTATTATTTTATCTTGTATTCAGTATATATTCTAACGTGGGGACAATTTCAAAGCTCTACACTTGCTAATGTTAAATAATACATCAAGATATTTATTATTGTATATATTTATTGATGAAACATTGGGCTTTCTGACCTTTTAGAATTAACATTACTTTTATAGTATATAAATTAAACCAAATAATTGAATGATTTAGCATAATAACAATAGATACTTTAATTGGCGGTTTGTATTCAGTTTGGTAATGTCAGCAGTTCGTTGCTCACAGTGAATTTAATCCATTTTGAGATGAAAATCACTAAATTACAAATACACCCATACCTCGCTTTATGGCCTAGATTCGTTCTACGAAACTTGGCCGCAAAGCGAAAAGCCGTATAAGGAATCAATTATTGCGCTTGCGCAAGATTGGATACATGTAGATATATCGACATAGAAAAAAGTTTTTTTTACCGTTATAGCGAAACATTTTAGGCCGTAAATTGAAAACGTGCCTTAATTGAAAAGGGCCGTTATAGCGAAATGCCGTATAAAGAGCGGCCGTATAGCGAGGTATAGATGTATTGTACTTTTGTTGAAACATTAAATATATTAAATTAATTTGTTAGCTAATTGCAGAAAACCGAATATTTCTTAATATTTGTAATATTAACATCAGTAAAACTTATTCTATATAAAATGAAGTTTATGCTAAATACATAAAGATAAATACTTCCATTTACAATATTTTAATATGAATTTGGTTATTATAAACCAAATAATGGATGAAATTACAAAATTTTATGAAAAAAATATGATTATTGTTATTTATTAAAGTTAATAAATATTAAATAAGAATAAATTTATTTAATCATTTTTAATATCATTTGAAATAGAGGTAATTTATAGTTTTTAAACATATTTTTAAGGAATAACATTTTCTGTTTTGTTGTAAAATCATTCATTTTACAACAAAACAGAACGAATCACACAATTTTACATTAAATTTAATAAATAAATAATTAATTCTTCATTTTCACCAATTATTACTTTTATTTGGTTATATATATATAATGATTTCTTAGTTTATTTTTCTATTTGTTTGTTTCATTATTTTTAGAATACAACCTTTTTGGTTTGTTTTTAATTTAGAGCAAAATGTGTTAACTATGTCACTGGGCGGAAAGAATTGGCTTTTTGTTCATATTGTGACTAATAAAGTTTAAAAAATAATCACTGTGAAGAATTTAATTAAATTGCGTTTGAAAGATTTTCCTTTTATTATATGAAACGATGAAAATATAAATATATAAGTTAGGAGTGACGCTAACTTATGTGTATATAAAATGTTGCAATGGTATCAAATTATATACGTGAATATATTTGTAGAATAACAGTTGCATAAAAGTCCTTAGGAACTTTCATAACTTCAGTTGAAAAATCGTGACATTATTTGTTTGCCTTTTAATTGTTGTACTGTCATATGTACGTCGCTCTGGGGAGTAAAAAGTTTATTCCGTGTAATGGGTGGAATTTGAATTAAAAATAACTGGGAAAATGCCAGCCGCGCGAACTTTTAAATGCGATTTGCGAATGTTGAATAAATAAAAATGTCCATTTGGGCGCCGGGACGGATCGTAAATTCGCAAACGCGCCTTGGCGCCGTTCGCACGACTGGTGGAGCCT
>JAFMTC010000101.1:1277590-1465336 GCA_018845635.1 Nicrophorus orbicollis | reverse complement strand
GTCCCACATCCAGAAACACCAAACGCTGCCACCCCCGCATACATCTCGACCCCTATGCGATAACAATACGAACGACCTGTTTATCCCGCGGAGCGCATCTACCTCAATTTTTATCATTGACCTCTTGAGGAAGATGGCATAAAAGGGAACCCCTGAATAACGGAACAAATCTGTTTTGCATTCGGAGCCAAGATTATGAAGCAGATAAAATCAACAATAGAATGGCAACTTAGTCAAATTTACCATCTTCAATAATGTTATACTAGTTATGAAATTTAGGTTTCAAAACAAAATTACATTAATTGAAATAATTATTATTCTATTCTATAATAACGTCTTAATAAAATGGAGGATCAATAACAAGTGAACTGCTCTCAAATTTGAGAGCTGTCAAAGATGTTTCTATACTATACTTTACGTTAATTTCTTCCATTATTCTATTCCGAATAGATATAACATCAAATTACTTCTCTTACAATAATTGAGGGTTTTCGTAAATTATAAAGAATTATTGGTGATTTGGTATAGTGTCATTATAAACGTTAAATATAATTATTATTATGAAATATTAGTAAGAGTAACCTGTAAATAATTTTTAGTATAACTTAGTTTAAATTAGTAGTAAAAAATGCATTCCAACAGACAAAAACAGAAGATATTTATATAACAATAATAATAATTATGAAACTAATTTAAAAAACAACTATAATAGAGGGTTATTGATTGCAGTTGTACCTAAACTAATTATATTTATTTAGTTAATAAATTGAAATCTATATACTGAATACCATAATATATTACACAATATATTTTGTTACATACATATTTTATAGATGTTAAATATATTATTTCCTATTAATTATATTTATATACTATTAATGAAAAAAAACGTAGTTATAATGTAATTAAGTCCAATATTACGTATTGTGTGAATCTTGAATTATATGTCTTTCTAATATTTTAACTTACATTAATTTAAATGAAGTTGTTATTCAAAATCATTAATGTGTGTAAGTCACGTTATTTATTAAAATTGTGTGCAATTGATCATATTTGATGTTAAATTTGTATATGAAAAACGTAATCTAACATGCGAATAAATTTCCACCAGTAACTAGATACAAATATATATTAAATGCTAATGTAATGTGCTCTAGTTACTGAAATGTTTTTTCAGGAAATATAAGTATGGATAGTTTATAGATTTGAAAAAAGAATACTATTTCGTTAAAATAATATAATATTATCGTATACTTGTAGGAGAATATTATTTTATTGTCATTCCTTCGGGCGGAATGTCTACGAGGTTTGCATAAAATTTATGCTACCATAAAAAGCCCAATAACAATCAAAATGAAATATTTACATGCATTACACTAAAAAATATGTGCATGTTGCACAGACGTAAAATTCTGTAAATATTGTATAGTTAGCATCTTTTATTATTTCTACACAGCCTCGTCTCTCTTTTTAACGAAAGATATAGTGAAATTTGCACAATGTTTAGTGTGATATAGTATTATGGAAGGAAATATTTGTAATTATAGTAATTATAATTATTTTCGGTCAAATATTGTCAATTTTTCATAATGATACATTCAATTTTGAAGTTCCTCATTTCATACTTATATAACAAGTATTTTTTTATTGAAAACAAACTTATACGAATAATAATTTATTATTAATTGTTTATATTGTAACAGTAAATAAAATAATAAAACATTTATAATTGAATTTTCTTGTTATAATATTCTGGATATAATTTAACAACTGATTAATTACGTGATAACAAGGCCGTAGCGATTATTGATAAATCAAATGTAAGCACATAAATGAAGCAGTCATAAATATAACATCGATTTTAACCTGTTCCATACCAGTTAATGGAAATTAAATTAATGGAGTTTATTTATTAAATGATGTATTTTTCAAAACTGTTTTCCCAAATCATCATCATACACTTCAAATAAGCATTTTCTTACTTGATTCAGCAAAATATGCCATAAATGCTTTTATTATTTTCCATTTTCCTATGACATTACAAAGAAGCAATCATTTTTTTATATTATTTATTTATTTAAACTTCTTTATCGATCCAGATTGGGCCAAAGGGCTATTGACCGAGGTCTTTCTGCCTTCTTATTTATAAATTAACCTAATGACAATATATTATGTAATGTGCTTTCGTGGTCCATTTTACAGTAATTATGGTAAGTCTAGCTATAAATATACTAGACTTAATGCAGTTTCAGCATTCATAGTCATCCTAGCGGCATGTGGGCTGCAGTTTGCATAACCCAGAATTAAAGTGAAGTTTGCTGTTAAAAATCTAATTACTTCCTAAACAAACCACAGCATATATTTAAATGAGCTAATAATAATATTTATTGCAACAATAATTACAAAAGAACTTAATGTAATAAAAATGAAGAAAAAGAAATACAAAGATAAACTCAAATTCCTGTAAAATGCTATTTACCATAGGTCTTTCTGAATGTTCCACTTTATAATTAAATTACATAATACACCCATACCTGGCTTTACGGTCTAAATACGTTCCACGAAACTTGGCCGTAAAGCGAAAAGTCGTATAAGGAATCAAAGATTGCGCTTGCTCAAAATTGGCAACATGTAGATATATCGAAACATTTTAGGCCGTAAATCGAAAACGTGCCTTAATTAAAAAGGGCCGTTCTAGCGAAATGCCGTATAATGAGCCATATAGCGAGGTATGGGTGTATTACAATGTATTTCCAGTCATCGTATAAGACTTTCAAATAAATGTTATTTAAGACCAAAGTGTTCATTTATTATATACTGTACCTATTATATAAGTTTCATATCGTTTTTTTTTTGATATGGTAGTAAATGGTCGGTCCTATACGAAGAGTCCTTTGTGTGTGGTCTGATAAAGCACAAACCATATATCACTGGTAGCGTCCCCCACGGGACGAATCCATCAATGTGCGTTTGTCGAAACGCTCGTCGACACATTTTTTATACATAAATTACTATTAAACCTCCCCATATGTATTCAACGGACAGCAGAACAGCAAAAATGTATGAGAAACGTCACAGCAGCAACAACGACGACGACTTCGTCGACATGACCACCAGACGCCTCAAAACAGACTAAACCAAAAATATGGCCATCACATAAATCTGCAGATGAGAGTGATAATTTTCCGAAATTATTTAACATATTTCACTGTTCGATCGAGTATAATTGGAACACGTAATGTAAATAATACAAGGGCTGTTTGCTTCCAGTTTATATTTGTGTGCCTGTATGATGGTAAACTTGAAACGCTACACATACTATCCGAGGCTTTATTACAAAAGTTTAATTACGCCCGGATTGTTAGACATACTGTCTGCACGAGCTGACTTGCTTATTGCTACATATTTGATTAACCCGAAGCCAACAGTTTAATGGCCACATGATATTTATTATTATTTAACGTAACCTTGGCGAACTAATATTGAACAAACAACTTTTCGCTTCGTAAAACTGTCTTCCATCAAGGAGATATACCTTTCAAACTAATAAAAGTACCAAATACTTCTAGGATTAATATAGCTTCTATTATATACAATCAATTTAGTTTTATATATTATAGTAATCTTACTTAAATATAGTTATTTTGTATGAACTTAATAATAAAAGTTACAAAAAACAATCAATAATTCAGACAAACAAAAATTAACCATAAATGATGAATATTATTAATACTATACACCCATATCTATCTATACGGCCGCTCCTTATACGGCACTTCGCTATAACGGCTCTCTTCAATTAAGGCATGTTTTTGATTTACGGCCTAAAATGTTTCGCTATAACGGCAAAAAAACAAACGCAATAGTTGATTCCTTATACGGCTTTTCGATTTGCGGCTAAGTTTCGTGGAATGTATCTAGGCTGTAAAGCGAGGTATGGGTGTATATGAAAACTGAACTCTATTTTAGATTAGTAATAATACTTTAACTAATAATAATAGCAAATAAATGTATTTAATTACTGTTTAATTAATTAATGAAAAATGTAAATAAAAATTGCGTTCATTGGATATTGTAGATTTAAGTGGTTATTAAGTGTTTTTATTAAAGGATAAAGTTTCTTAAAAGCTTGATATTTATTATAAGATAATATTACATTCAAAAATCAATTAATTTTAATTTTGTTAAGTAATTTTGCATTATTTAAGTACACTGGAAATAAGGAATGTTACTAAGTTAAATAAGAATAATAAAATGCACCGGTGTACGTAGTAGTTCTATGAACTTAATAGTTCTGGAAACCGAAAGAAACTGATGGTTTGGCGATTTCCCAAGAAGAGATGACGCCTACGGCAAATTCGACGATTTTCCTCAGACAACGTACAGCGGCTAACGTGATGGAATGCACCTTGGAGATTTTGTTCATGAAGAGATTGTACACTCGCTTAAACAGGTCGAAATTGTCGTTGATCAGGGCATTCACACGTGACGCCATTTCTCCTTTGAGTCGGAGGAAAGCTTCCACCAAGCTCAGGACCTCCACTTGTGGGCTTAAAAGCGCTCCCACCGAAGGCTTGCTGACACTGAATTGAACGCCGCCTCCAACTCGCCTCTCCTCTTCGCTCTCATATCGATCATGCACTGAAGAAGACACCTCATTGTTGTCATCCTCGTATTCCTCCAGCAAGGACATCAGTGTATCGTAATCTACGTCTTGAACGTTTACCCGTGCACTCTCGCAAATCGCTACGAAGAACATCTACGGAAACCGAATATGTTAATTCTATGAATATTCATTGAAAATATTAAAACCACTTACCATAAGAACAATAACTTTTAAAGCTGCCATTTCTGAGTTTTGACTTGTTTGCTTGGACTGCGACAAGTGAACTATGATTTGCGAAGGGCTGCGGTCCCAGTTATATACTCGAAAATTTGATAACTTTCACCCCTAACTATCGCATTAGACTAATTGCGTAAACTATCTTTTAATGCTTATTGCGAGGGTTCAACCGAAAGGAAAAGCAAATATATGCTCTGAAAATCTAACGCTCATTGTACGTGCTTGGGTTTCGTATTCCCATAAGTATTTTCTACATCTTCTTCCGAGCGCTTCATAACTTTATTAGATTAAAAGCGACCGACGTGTTTTTATTCCCTACCTTCTGCACAACAAAGATTGTAAAAGGGTTTCCCGTTTCGGATTAAGCCTAAATTAAAATTGATCCCAACAATTTCGCATAATCCTACCAATTAGTTAAACTCACAATGCCTTAATCCCATCGACCAAATAGCTAACTGTTTGAAACTTTTACGTAATTATTTCCAATAAATTAAACCAAACCTGTATGTTTTTATAAACATGATTTTATCCCCATTCAAATTTTATTATAATCATAATTTGCAACAAACATGTACATAATTCACCGATTTCCGCGCTTATACAACATTTTTATATTTATTAATTATAAATGTACATATATTATAAAAAGAAAATAATTTATTAATTATATCAAATATTCATATATAATAAAGCTGAGCTTTTTGTAACATGAAATGGATTTTGAACGGGTTTTCATTCGGATTTTTGCGTTTATTTTGTTTATTCTTGTGCGAAATTTACGAGCTTGTGCATTATTAAAATGTTCAAATAAAACAAAATTAAATTGGGTAAAAAAATGCGAGAACCGCATTTTACAATATGCGTTTAATAAAGTATGAAATCGAATAAAATAAATAACGAGCGTGCTAGCCTTTTTTATATTGCAACAAATAAATAAATCTTGTTTAACATTGGTTTATTTCAAATGGTGTACATTATTATTGAACATCAATATGTAATTGTAATTTTTCAAACTATTACAATATTTTGTTTGCAAAATATATAATAAAGATAAATTAAACTTCAACATTTTGGGCTAATGATAAACTTTAATTTCTTTACAATTTATGTCAATTTGTACAGTTATTAATTAAATACTTAATATTAGTAAAAATTTAACTTTTGAAAGTTTTTTTTCTAATCTTATCATAATTTTCAACATGTTTACCATAAATCTACTACATAAATTATTACTGAAGTTTGGAGAAACTTAACTATTATGTAAAGATTAATTACGGTGAGGTAAGTGGGATAAATTTGGTTGACTTGTAAAGGTCTGAAATATTCGTGACATTGATTTAACGCCAACTTCGCACACCTAGTTCATTTCGGCTTTGTTCCGTTTTATCCAAAACATCAAAACGTCCCAACAAAGTTTATGAAATCACTCAAATATATGTAGTTAATTATTATTATTTAGTTATATTTCAGTTTTAATACACATTAAAAAAAACCTTCTATTTCAGTAACTATTGAAATTACGTTGTTGTGAAATGCTATTATTTTGAAAATTAACATATATTTTCATGATATTTCACTGTCAATTAATTAAATTTGGGACTTTGCTAACTTGTGTGTTATTATGATTGGTATAGTATAAATGAAATTCTCTATAGAGCACCAACTAATTCGTCTTTGCAAAGTTCAATGTAAATACGTAATACATAAACTAACGGATCGTTAAAGTTGTTAATAATTTCGAAACATTTAAATTCTAAATAGCTGCATAACCCCCGATTTATTATAATCTACTTATTACTGTAATCGGACTTACGTATTAAAATGTATTTTATTTTGGATGGAAATAATAGTTCGCTGCAAATTGCAAGTTGTGTTCTGCAAGGTAATGCTAATGTATATAATCTGTGCAACAACGAAATTAAGTATTAAAATTGTAGTTTAGCATGCAATTCTGATTTATATTACGTATATAAATAATCATGTATGATGTATATATAATTATACCTTCGTAATTACCAAGATTTTAATATAAAATAAAATACAAATATATTCATACAATAATAATATTTAAACAAAAATATTTTAACAGTAAAAATTACGTCTTTTAGCCTAATCAAATGATATTTTATAATTATATGAGTATAATTAACATATTGGTAACATTATCTTGTATAAATAATACTTTTTATTTCTACATACAATATGATCATGTTTTACATAATTTTATGTAGAGTTTCTTTCACTTTATATTATATTATTAAATCCAGACTCGTAGCTCAACCCTATTACTTTGTAGTGTGCAACAAAAACTTGTAGTATGCAACGAAAAAAAATGTCATTATTTGATCTAAACTTTATAAAATTAGAGATATTACATGTAAAATCGATATTATGCTGTATGTTCATGGAATTCAGTTAATTAGTATGAATATAAACTGCATATTAACAACTGGAAGATGAATTTCATAATATGTTAAGTATTTATATGTTTGATAGTTTGCGAAATGTGGCTAATTATGATTCGGATCTGACGATGAGTTACAGCTTCCGCAGTATCAATTCGTCATAGGAGAAGTTGGTGTGCTATTCTAATTATGTAACACAAACGCATTTAATTGAAAGCAGCTGTAGTCTGGCTTGTAAACCCGACGTGAATATTGTCTTCTGCCTACCGAGGGCGGTGGATGGTAGGAAAGTTATTGATTGAGAGTGCGGCGACTCCAATAATTGGACGATTAATTGAAGGGATTCCGGTAGATTGGTTGGGACCCAGACGAGAGACACACCGACAGACCTAATTGGGGACACAGGATAGTAGTCCTAGCGCCACCCGTCGGGCAGACCGCCACCCCCTCAATCCCGACACCCGGTGTCAATTATTATATTGTAATTAGATCCAGTTTTACGGCAGTTCGGACCGTATAAATCATGTGACCCTGAAGGAAGGGTTAAATATTTGCTTTCTTTGTTTGCATCTCAATTAGTTGGACGGGAATAGATTGAGTTTTAATTATATTAGAACTTCCAATTTCGGGCGACAATTAGACTAATTTCATTTCGTCGAAGTTAATATTGGTATACGAAGCGATCAGTATATTCCCAGCCTTGTTTTCCATTTATATTCAAATTTACATTCGGAAATGTTTGATTAATTGAATGGTAATTAAGACAAATTCAAAATTACAAAAAGCTCATTTGTTATTTTCTCATTTCGTTTTCATTTCAATTCTCATAAATCTTTATATTGTAACGTAAATTAAAATGATAAATTAAGAATATATTACCAACATTCATCTTTCTCTTTTAGAATAAAAAATTACTTGAAGAAAAAGGATATTTATACAACAACATTAATAAAACGAATATCATTAACAAGTGTTATAACTGTTACAAAAGGCTATTGACCGCCCCTTTAGAATATCATGTGGGAATATATTATAAACTTAAGACTAGTATGTTGAGCATTTACCATTCAAACTTGTATACTAATAGTTCTAATATACAAGAGTTACTCAATTCCATTCTAATTTTCTAATTATTACAATACATAAATATGATTAACGTTATTTTATAACTGTGTAGTTGATTATTGATTGTATTTGAACCTAGTTATAATTTAAGTAAACTTTAGGAAAATGAGTTGATTTTAAATGAAAATGTTAGTGTTTAATCAAACATTCAATTGCGTTTCGCGTATTTATCTTGCAGACTGTAATTAAATGGAAAAACAGAGTATCTTGAAAAATGCATCAGCGTATCTCGTAATGAAATTTATTCACGTATATTTTAATGGGGTATTCACATGATAGGTGGGGCTCAGACAAAAGAGGAACAACAACGCGAACTGGAAGATCATAATAGTAATGACTGGCAATTAAGCTCTCCCCACGAGCAAGTGAATTTAAATAACACTTAACTTAGCATGGGAATGCTAATAACGGCCCGTCTCCCATTTGAAATATCCCAAAGTGCATTCACGGAAACGCATTACCCAATGATTAAATTCTAATTACCTCCTGTTCCCCAGGTAGAGCAGATAACGTGAATTACCTGACAACATCCAGAAACAATGAATTCAATCATATTGCGAAATGAGTTTCGTTTTCTGGCGACACGGGTGGAAGCAGACAACAAAAATAGAAGAGATAGGTAGCCCTAGAGAAAGGGTCTTAATGACTTCACCGGTCAAGTGTAAGTGGCAAAAAAAGCGAGCAGAGAAAGAAACGGCTATTAGTTTGACCCTTCCATCCTTAATGGCAAAAACACCACCCCCGACCTATGAACTAAATTAAAAGCAACAGTGATCGCATTAGATCTCTCTCCCCCACATTCTCTTTTTTCCACCTACTTTCGGCTTAAGTTTTTCTTACTATTTTTACCCTGTTTTTATTGTGCAACTGGGAAGCGGTATATATACTTTCGGGTGTTAGTTTTCGGTGACCGAAATGAGGGCTAATCCTGTTAGTGCACGGCCTAAACGCGTCCCATTTTGTGGCCCAATTCTGTGTGCCTTCTGGGTCCACCATTCTCCCTCTGCCACCCCCCGAAACCCTCGGGCAAAACCATTTTAATTTATTATTATTGCGCAAGCTTCAACCGCAAAAAAATGGACGTACATACACATGCATTCATTGCAGGCCGCAGGGCACAATGACATACACTTAGAATTAACTGCGACCTTAATAGGTATCATCCTACATAATTAAAATTAACGTGCACACAGAAATCCAGAGCTCTAAAATTACTTTATCTACAATAACCCTTCGTCACTTACGACAACGTCACTTATTTATATTCATATCTCAAAAGTAATAAATATAAAGTACATTTCATATTGCTTTCATATTTCATATACATTTCGTATCTTATTGTGAGGTCAGTAATATTCGACAAACTATTTATTAGTATTCTGAAAATAATTATAAGTTTAGTCATGATAACATGAACATTCACAACCTTCGTTGCTTTCTTTAATTTTACATGATTTGAGAGGAAACTAAAAGACCATTAAGATCTTACTTCACTGATTATTTCAGTTGAAACTACTTAACAGATTAACAAATTTGTTTTCAACCAAATCAATTATCTCAATATTTTAATTCTTTCCTGTAAAGGCTGAAAACAGATATACAAAGTTACCAGCTAAGAATTCGGTTTTAGTTATAACATGTAGTAAAAGAATTGAATTACGAATAGAAATAATCAAGATTAACAATTTAACTCAAAAAAATATTAAAATCTAAATACTTATTGAAATAATCTCAAATTTTACATAACACTTTTATTTCCAATTAACTCAGTTGTCTTTCTATTTCAATTCTTGTAAGAGAACTTTGATTTATTCCGTAATTTCTTAATAAATTTATATTAATAAACCATTTAACAATGAAAAAAGACACAAGTTACAAGTAACGAAAAATAGTACTAGAAGACAAAAAAGTTAAGTATCTGAGAAATACACCTGGATTAAAGATTTTCTGGGTTAATCTTCTATCTAGATGAATGCATAGAAAGAAGTGAAGAAGGATAAGTTGGAATTAAGTTCAGGAAAGTTTGCTAACTAGTTTTGTAATAAAATAAGTTGATTAGTTACAAGTCTTATATTGATATTCTATAAAGATACGAATTGAAGAGTTAAACAGTAAATATATAGTTTAACATAAATATCATACATGAGAATATCCAAATAGAAACGGTAAATGAAACCTTAGTATCAGTTTACAATTTAGGTTTATGACTCAGTAACTTCAATATTTAATTCTAATTTAAAGAAATAGATGTAAAAAAAATAATACTTAACATTTATTACAAAAACATTTACATAAATAAACTCAATACATTAAAAGAACATGTCAAAAAAGGGTTATTGATCATAGGTCTTTCTGCCCCTTTATTTACTTATGAACAGTGTAAAAAAAAACATGGTTATAACGAATGCATTGTAAATATAATCTATTAGCACTATTTTAAAATAATCTTTAAAGAATTATATATGTGCATTTCCATTAATTTCGCGTTCCGAGGAGATTACAGTTTAAGTCGCAAGAAGGGAAATGTGATTTGTTATTGCATAGCCCATAAATTCTGGAAGGAAACGGAAGGATTAAGTATGTAAATTATATTCAAACCGAAATATTATAAAAAGGAAAACATTTTCCACCGAAAAATGAAACACGCAATAAAAGCGTATGATAAATGAATTCTATAAAAAAATGCAAACAATTCCAAGATTTTCTTTGTTTCTTTATTACAAATATATAATGAATATTTGGAGTACAAGAACTAAACCTTTTAAATTTAAATTAAAGGTGAAAATACTGAATCAAGTTCTCAAATTAAAGTTTAATAATTAGTGGACAAATTAATTTTCGTTTAGTAAATATTAAGTTCATTAAACAACAAGGGAAATACTCTATATTTTTTCTATATAATAATAAATAAGAATACATTTAATTATGTTCAAAGATAAATATACTAAATAATAATATAGTATTATATAATATTCCTGTTAACAATGCTTCAATCAGATCTTTGTGCACTTTAAATCGTACTTTTGAGAATAATCAATAGACAGGATAATGAAAACAAAATGTGTATCCTCTGCAATGCGGCGTGGAAAAAAATTCGGTGAGGTTTTATAAACAGGAAATCGAAAAAATTAGTACATAACCACCGAAAGGATTTGGAGCAAAATGGAAAACAGATGGGTCGAAACAGCTTTTTCATTTTACAAAGAACAATGACGCAAGGCTGCTTTGTGTTGTACTTTAACATTGGTTTAATACTCATCCATAAATTTGTGCAGGTGATAAAAAAAGAAATAATAAAATATTAATTATGAATCTTACAGTAATTATAATAATAACTACATTAACATAATAAAAATGACGAAAAAGAAATACAAAGCATAAAATAAAATTGTATAGTTGCTCTGAATCTTATATTAGTTTTCATATCAATGATTTGTTTTTATGAAATAATATAAGATAGGGTTTATAAGATATGTAATAATATATAACGTAGTTTAGCGAGTGCATACCTAGTTAATAGAATTGTAGTCATAAATAACATGCACGTATAATTTCTAACCACAATCTAAAATTACAATCGGAATTGTAGCACCATTTGTTCACAAGTATATTTTGCATAACGTAATTGGAAAAGTTCAAATAATTTTAAGTTTAAATTAGATCGATTCGCAAATAGAAAAAAAAAAACTGGCGGATATTTATTTTAGGAGTAGAATTTTAAAGCAACAATGTACGTTTGTTCGGTCTGTGAAATGGACAATGAAAGGTATTGCCGTGTGAAATTGCATAAAAGACTATACAGAATATACCGGTAAATGTAAAACAATGAAATACATACGAACAAGATTAAAATCCTTTACGTTTGCCGTCGCCACGCGAAAACCGTTGTTGCCTCACGTGCAATTAATTATCTTTCAGCATTTACACAGTGATATGTTTATAGTAATTAAATTTAACAAATTAACATTTGCCCTCGTTGTCGTTATTACTAATAGTATGTATTTTTAGCAATTTTCGTTTTGTTTTGTTTTTTTTTTCGTATTCGGTTGGTGCAGAGATAATAAAGCTGTACGGGACGCGCAGCGTATTTTTAATTACAGTTGCAATAAGGATAATTACTTTACGTTAATTAAAATCCGCTCCATTTATTTTTTCCGCCGCCCTCTGTGTACACTCTCGTTCCTCTTTCACCTCTCTCTCACTTTTCCTCCACTTTTCTCTGTTTCTCTTTCTCTCGCACTCTCTTTATATCCTTTTTTAGTGCTTTCTTTCTTCCTTTTGCATGTTGCTCGCCTCTCCTATCCTTTCATATTCCGTGCATTTTTCGTTCGCCTTCTTCTAATTGCGAACACGGCCTGCAAGATTAAAGAATATATTTCAGCGCCGAACGAAAAAAAAAACAACAAAAGATGAGAGAGAAAATAGAAGAAAAGATAGTCATAAAAACCTCCCCTCAATGCTAATCTAATCCTGCAGATGGAAGGTTTGTATAACACTAGAAGAAAGGAATTACCTTTAATCAAATTATTTATTTTGCTAATTACCGAATAAAATATGCATTATTGACTTTTTTGTCATTAACAATTAATAGTAATAAATAACTGGTAAAAATTATACAAATTGCAAACGTAATGTAAGTAGTTTATTTAAATTCTGTTTATATTTGTCAAAAACTCAAACATTGAACTTTTTTTATAATTCATGATTAATTACAGGAAATGTGAATTATCTTGCAATTGAAATTTCAGTACACAATTTGCATTCATTCAATTACTGTGTTAACATAATATAGAATCAACTTTATTTAAGTACTAACATAATAGCGAAACTTGCTGAATTTACTAAAGGAGCTACTTTTGCTGTTATGATAATAAATAAAATACTGTCTGGATAAACCGCATAACTACTTACCAAATCGGATGAAGGGAGGAGAGAAGAGGAAGAATGTAATTTAAATATGAAGGGCTAATTTTGTGTAAAGCTTTGATTTTTTGTATAAATAATTCTATTAGTAAAAAATTAGTATTTAGAATTAGATTGAAGTATCTTAAGCTTAAGCAATTATATATTTTGCTGTAATTAATGCTAATATTCTGAAATATTGATATGCACTTATTATAAAGAAATTCGAAAAGTGAACATTATTAAACTTTGACGTTTTCTCCTTCTACCGTTCAAACGAAATGCCACCCCTGGCTGTGAAAACTTATTTCCGATAAAATTTTTCAGATTGATTTCGCGAATGTTGCGTGCAAACTTTTCTAATTTGCCTGCCGATAAAGATTCCTTATACTGCGAAAATCCGAAAGATCCCTCAAAGCCGACTACTTCACTTCTTTTCCTTATTCTCTCTGCTCCCTTTCTTCTTTTCCCTGAATGACTCTGTTCTCCATCTGACAGAGAGAAGATAATAAAACAAGGCACCCACCCGCTCACACATACACATCCCCCCAAAAAAAGCAAACTTTTTCGCCATAATTCCGTTCTCGCTTGATAGGACGGACGATTCTCTCGGTTGGCCGAATCATAAATCCTAAAGACTTATCTCAATATTCCCGAAAAGTTTTCACCCCCTGAACATACACGTACATCCATTCACATTCGGCCGGGAATAAAGCGGTCGTTTATCTTGCGCGCATTAATTTTTTTGTTTCTCGTTTTGCAGGAAGTGCAGATCCTGAAGGCGCTGATACTGGGCGAGGAGGAACGGGGACAGAGCCAATACCAAGTGATGTGTTTCGTGTTTCACTTCCCCAAGGACGCGTTCATATCTTCGGATGCGATGTCGAAATTACGGCAGAAGAATCCCGGGACGGTGAGGATGCCGGAAGAGGATCGAGGGCGCGAGAATTACACGATGAACTACAGCGTGGAGGTTGCGAGGGCCGGGATCATCTCGCCCCACATTCCTGAAGTTTGCTCCGAGGCAATCGGAAACACTTACACCCGGCAAGAGGACGTGCAAATGTGGTCCGCAGCGCAAGGTATTTCGATACATTTACTTTTTTTGTCTCCGGAAACTTGTGGAACCCATAAATCATTCTCCAGGAATAGACGTCTGTTGATTTTAATGAAAACCAGCACTGTCAGAAGTTAGTGGCGAAGTTGGAGTGATGGATTTCTTCGAGTCCAGTTTACTCCTGCAAGTAATTAAAAGTGTCGCCAGGAAATTGATACGCCACTCGATTTTATTCCGGAAAATGGAACGACTAGCGAAAGTACAAAAAAATAAAATAAAAACAGAAGCAGGACAATTCTGTTACCGAGTAAATTAAAGGACGTGTGGCTGTGTGTGTGTATTGCTGCATCGATTGTTGCCAGATACATACACAGACACTACCTCTTTGGGGAAATGGGGATGGTTTCGAGTTACACGCGGATTGTCTCGAGGTCTCGCATTCAACGAAACAACCAGCCGAACCACCCTCCCGTGTTCTTTTACAAGGAAGAAGGAGTACGACACAGAGATTTTAATTGGAATCTTCCCTGCGATCGAGCGTATAAGATTACGCGGTGCGTGGGCGATAGGGCTCGTATCAAATTCGAATTACACCCGTTTTGCAATGCGATAAATCTGGTTTTAATAAATATCAAAATGCGGTTGAAAGGCCGTGTGAGCGGCAGGCCACAATTCAATTAAAAAGTGCAACAGTCGCGGCCGTAATTAAACGCTATTTATGCCGTTCGGTGTTGCATGTCAATCGCGAAGGCAACCCGGGATTTGCAATTTAAATTCCGTTTCGATTTTCTGCAAATTTGTTTCGAAACCTCATACCCCCCCTATTCCTCCTCGTCCTGCTCCTCTCTGGATCACACAACTTCCAACTTAATTCAGAACAAACGAAGCGAACTCACATTTCAAAAATACTTTTCGACTCATTTCGAGCAACTTTTTGCGAAAATGTAAAGCACGCAAATACTGAAACATTTTACATTTTCTATAAAGTTTGCATATTCAATAGGAATTTATATTATTTTAAATACCTGTCATAAAAACAACTTATAAATTATAATTTATTAAAAATATGATACACAAAAGCATACAAATTATATCTACATATAATATATAAATATTACTAGATATTTATTATTATAAATCGACTTTATTCATTCATCTGCTATCCACAACTCATTGCTTAATTAGTGTAGGTAATTATTTCTAGATATTCCTAAATTAAAACAAGATATTCTCTCAATTACAGTATCTTCAGCAAACATTATATTATTGTTTTTTATGTCAATAGTGATGCTTCTCGTAAGATATCCTATTTCAATATTATTGAAACACTTACTTACAAGTATTGTATAACTCAATGAAACAGACTAAAAACAGAAATCTGGAGTATTATATATAAAGTTCTGAAAGATCTGCATTTGCAAGGATCTTAAATTTATAATCAAATTGAATTACTTCTTTCAAATTTCGTACTCAATTGGTAAAATTATAAAAAAAAGTGGAACTAAAAAACTGTAAAACCCTTTGAAATTAAAAGTATTTCTTTAAAAGTCTATAAAATTAGTATATAGTATCTATTTTTATAATTTATAAAAAATAAGAGTTGAATAGTTTGAAATAAGAACATTAATCAATCTTTTATTATTGACTGACTAGACAATAAACATAATAGTAAAAGTTATATAAAATAGCAAACAAATAACTCAAAATAGAATAAATAAAAATAAGATTACATTTGCAAAAAACTTCTGAAATAATAAAATAAAGCAAAAATTGTATCATAATTTTTAATACATTTATTTAATAATGGCCACGTCATTCGTTATAAAAAGCTTTCTAGAAACGTGAAATGCGCCATAACAATATATCATCTGTATTTTGCTTGAAACCTTGGAGAATCATTAATTATTTTGGTTGAAAAATACACTTTCGTTGCGTCTCCTCAACATTTCCGGTTATGCCCCCCCACTTTTTCTGTCTACTTCTTTCACGTGCTCTGGTCTTTCCGGTGTTTGTGCGTCTGCATAATCCGTCATAAATATTTTATGGTAATGCAGATTTTCACTTTTCCGGCGTGAAGAGGAGGCGTAGGAAAGATGAATTATTAAAGGACTTCGCGAAGGGGGGAGATTAGTTTATCGGGTGACGCGTGCACAGGAGATGCCCGAGGCCCAATCCAGGCTTTTGATAGAATAACACCGAAACCTCGACTACACCAGACTATCGCTGGCTGTGGGCCAATACCGCTCTAAATACACATTATTTTCAGCGATGATGCTAAGGAGAAGGAAGAGATGAAGCTTATTTCATAATCTATATACACTATCGAACTTAGGATAATATCCAAAAGAGGTACAATGTATGCGTTGCTTGAAATTTACTGTATAGTTTAACATAAAATGAGGGGTTTCCGAATTTGGATCATGTGTAAATTTAACGTTTAAAAAAATAACAAACCTTTAATATAATTAAATTTAAAATATAAGACCTATAGTCTACAGCCTTTTGCTGCAATATTAGTTTATTTTCCTTTTCTTTCTATTTCTTAATTTTTAATGTAATAAGTTTATTTTTATCAATTGCTTTTGCATTAAATGCCATTATTATTATTGATAAGAGTAAAAATATGATAGATATGCACCATCAGTTCAAATTTTAACTAAAGGTTTAGTTTTCATTTTTATAACACTGTACCCAATTATTACATTTTAAACATTCATTCTTTTTTTGTTCTACATTTGGTGGTTGAATTCATATGTGGTTTACCTTAATATAAACTTATTCAAATCAATTGTTTGCCTCTTGAGAATTTTCACTAAGAGTAGACTAATTCAGGTCACTGCTTTTGGTCCATTCTAGGCAACTTTCATAATTATTGAAAATAGTAACCTTCGAAGGAAATATTTGTGTCCAATATCTTTGGAACGCTATATATTTATTATATAATATAAAAATCATCCAAACTATTCGTTAATCTTGATGGATTCTATCAATTTTGCATCCAATTTACATTTTCCTCTTTTTTTTAACCAGTTGTAGCGGCCTCCAGTGGATACTGACTATGATTCGATGACACTCAAAAGAATCAATGCATTTGGATTTTAATGACGTAACTCGATTTCTCGTAACGTCGCAAATGCAATTAAATCGGCGAGCGCGTTGCGAAATGCAATTAAAATGTGCAACATTTTTTAATATTAACAGTGCCAGTCTGAACAATCGTATTATATAAATCTCATGGTTGAAATATAATAATTTTTAATATTTAATGTAAATTGATATTAATATTAGTACTTTCATTTAGTTAAACTTCTTTATTAGTAAATAATTGGGTCAAAGGGCTAACTTCCACCCAGAGTGCACAAAATTTGTAATTTACATAAAAAATTATACAAACAAAAGAGAAAACTAGTGCATTCTGTAAAAGTCAATTAATTGAATAATAAAAATAAGATAATTTCAAACAAAAAGAGTCATATTTAGAAATATAGAATTCAATTGATAGAAACAAGCTATAGTTATTAGATTTTAAAATGGGTTCATTTGATTTGGAAGTTGTATATATAAACAACAAGCAATTATTTTTATATAATTGGAAAAGAATAAATAAATACACGTAATTAAAATGAAATTGGAATTGAAATTTGGGAAATGGGACAATTCGAAGCAAATAGATTTATTTAATTATTCAAATATCGGACGAGTTATTATGGCGCATTTAACCTCGTTGAGGTAATCGCGTTACGAAATAATTTATACGCCCCGGACAGTATTATGTATCCTACTTTTAAAACTTCATAAAATATGGACACGACTGCGAGCATTGAACATTATTAATTCTCAATCATACCATTATCATATTGATTGAAACCTGTAAAGTAAAATTTATATTCGCGATTCTCCAAAGTTGGGAAACTTACTATCAATTACTGAAATGCATCCTTAGGATTTACCTCCGCAAAGTTCCTCTAATCCTTGATTTCATCAGAAACCCTGGAACGCTCTCCATATGACAGCAATCTACGGCGCAATTACGTTCCATTTACGAAATTGAAAAAGTTTTTTTCTCCGTACATTTTCTATACGCGCACCTTGCGCATCCGCCACAATTGAGGTATGATCGATTACGTAACGCGATTTTCTGTGAATGGACTTTACTATTAATGATTATCGATTGTGCTTGTCGGTGATGCGTTTCAATAGATTCGCCGATCGCAATGAAGTTTTCATATGTTCCGGCAAATATTTATTCAAATTATCACCATTCGTTAATAATAAATATCGAAATAACGCGTAAATGGAATTCGCTGTTTATGTAAGCTGCGATGAATGGGTAAATTCATAATGATTTTTCAATGCGCGCTCGTTATTTATTTTACGCTCGCGTTCTCTTATATGTTTACCTTTGTATTCTCAACAAACCCATTTTCCAATGCCGGTTTAATTAACGTCAGCTTTTACATAATCTTGCTGCAAATATATGGCAAACATTAACACTGCTATCCAAATTCTATTATCCTTTCTGCAACGTCAATTACAATAACGATTTTCAAACTTTATATTGGCTATTTAAATACGTTCATGTTAGCAGTAAAGATTATAATAGTATTCTACTTTGTTGTAACAATACTGGGTATGTTATTTTAAGGAATCCAAAACTTTAATAAACTAATTTAGTAATGTAAATTATATAAAAAAAAAACAATTTGTGATCTCGTATTTTTTGTTTCACAGTTAACGAAATTAAGAGAAATTTACCATTTAATTGTATTATTTATTATTAACACTGAATCTATATCTAATAGTATTGTAATGGAAATCAAGCAACCTTTAAAAAATGTTATATTTTTAAGTTCATGTCCCCTTTCGTGATAGTCATTTAGAATATTTTGCAAAATCTTGTATTTTACAGAAATATTCCATTTTCTGGGTTTCAAATGTACTTTTATTTCAAAAAAAATACCGATTGCTGCAATTTCTTAGAGAACTTACTTTTGAACCTCTAAAAATCTCTCTTTTTACGTTTATAAAAAATAATGTTTTCTTAACATTATTGAAATAAGTTTAATTCATCCAAATGCATTTATCATCAAATATAAAGAATGAATATAGAGTTAGAATTAAGATTAAGTATTTCCTATATAAATACTTTGTAAATTTGGCTTATATTTAAATCAAATTCAAAATTTAAACATAAAAACACATTTTGATCCCTCAACATTTATTGATGTTTCAAATATTTTGTAACCAAAATGTTCAATAATTGTTTGTTAATTTTCTTTGCTTTTTACAACAATAATATTATAATTTAATAGCAAATATACACAAAACATTCAAATATAAATTTGTTTAATTAATTACTTTAAATGATTCTAAAAGTATTCAAAGTAGTTAAAAATGTGTTAATAATTTTTTGATATTTTTTAATAATTGACAAAATCTGAAGGATTTTTTTTTTTTAAATATAAACTTTTGATTATTTGGACTTACTATATAAACTTTAAAACTGCGATGGCGAAAAAATAATGTGTACAATAAAATTCCCCTAAAAAAGTTAATATGCTGCATATTCCTTGAATTCCTGAAAGTTTATTCTCGCATTACACGATACCAGAATTCGAATACACCTCAAAAATTCCGATGTCTGCTAAACGAAATTTAATTAAGACATTTTAATTTCCCATAAACGACTTAATGCGGATAACGATTACAGGTAATTAAGCTTTAATTAATATATTATTTTCACCCAACAAAGCACGGAAATAAAACTCCGCAAAAGGAGCGAAAAAAAAAGGAAAGCGGTGACGTGGAAAACAAACATGCGCGCATAAGGCTTTTATTTGCCACGTTCTCCCTCTGTTTTGTTGCTGATTTTTTTTAATCCGATGATTGGTACTGTCGCATGGGGATCCAGTGAGCCCCGGAATCCCCCCGCAACCCCGAAACTGTCAAGCTTTCGGGTGGAGGCGGCGGGCACCACACGAGGGCTGGAAAAGAGTCGGAGGGCGATGGGGGTAGATTGTAGGCGGCCAGTGCAAAAATACACATAGCCGGTTCCTGCTATGTAGTCGAAACGTGTGGCTGGGGGCGGCTAAGGGGGACTGGGGTGGCGTGAGCGCCCCTCCTCATCGCTCCGCTCACCATGGTTTTATTATATACAGTCGACGGCGGACGCGGCCGGAAATTAATGTCAGAGACTGGGACTATTCCATTTCCCTCTGCACTAAAACATCCTAATGGACCTATTCAATACAATATGGAGACCTGTCGGAATAAATATACTACCAATGAACGCATATAATACCCGGACATACATCACGCTATATAGTCTATGCATTGTTCCTGACTGAACACACACACAAAAAGAATTAAAAGAAAACTAAACTGAAAACAGGACTCGAAGCTTCTTTGCTCCTTTTGAAAGCTGCCAATTAATTAGGAGGTGTCTCCGGTAGTTCATTTTTTCTTTGTATTCACAGCATCTTCTTTAATAATGGTATCGAACGGCGGTGGAGACGGAGGGCTGAGGCGAGTGCCGTAAAAAGGTTCCCATCCGTACGGAATGATAATGGGCTTTAATGAGCGTCAAGTCGAGTTTGAGGTGAAGTTGGAATGGAATGATAAGCGATAACGATTAGAACATGGAGCTTTTACCCTCCGGCTCACATATAAGCCCATGGCGCGGTTCAATTCCGGATCGCTCAGCAAATGCCCACAAATTGAGGCTGGGATTAGATAGTTTCATTACTTCCAAACGACACTTCCGCACGATGTTTAACATTATGTATCCTCACTTAAAAACAAACTTCTCGTCCTGCCTCCATACACATTCATTAATCTTTAAAAGCTTCCGACGGAAACGACCGGTCTTTCCATTAGTTGTGATTAACTTAAAACAGAATCATCTGGCTTCACTTCTGACATACTAATATTTATTCTACAAGCTTTAGATGTATGATCATTCGAAAAGACATAGATTTAATACTTAACCTTTTCAAATCCTTTCATTTATTAATTACAAAACTGAGAAAATGTTAATTTCTTTAGTATCAAACTTTTCCGATTAAGTCAATTATTTACTACTAAATAAACTGTCAAAAAAATAAATTTATTCAAATTTGGAAACAGATGACTGAGATCTGTATATCCATTATTTTACATATTCTTGATTCCCTAAAAACTATAGCATTTAGCAAGGCATCACTAGTTTAAGTTTTATCAAAACATTCCAGTATATAACAGTTTCCATTTTGGATAATATTTTGCCATTATAACTTTCTCTATTAGATGTAATCCACTATTTTGATAACACTAACAGCATAGATTTATACTGAAGGACATATTTTTCAACAACATGCTTATACTTATCTAAACAATACATAAATAGTTATGATTATTATTGTCTTTCCAATAGTTATTAAGACTCAACCATTTCCATTTTGTAAACTTTTTAAAAGTTTGACTAACCTAAACATTGTGGATCATGTATGCTTCAACGACCGCATTGAAATTCAGCAAAGCAATTTGCAACTGTTGCATATGTAGGAGCAGACTCACCAAGAACTCCATTTAAATAGCCTTTGAATTATTTATTGTTTTAACCATTCAAAAATAAATGTTTCCTCATTCTCGTTGGTTTCATTTAATTCAAGTCACTGTTGTAAAGAAAAACTATTCAAAAATAAATGTTTCGTCAACTCGTTTTCTATGGTTAAACATTTTGATTTGTTTAATTCATTGTTACTGCTATGAAGAAATATGGTTATTTCACAATTTGTCAAACACATTTCCAAACATCTGTATCTATGTAATTTGTCTAGATTCTACATAGGAAAGATTGAAGATAAATGCGAATGGACATGTGTTACCCACCTAAGCCAAATCTATATACTCTAATAACACTTTAAATAACTCAACTGTGAAATTATTTTTTGTGTATATTATTTAGAAACTATTATTAATAGTCAATAATTTGCGATGGGTAAAAAGATCTCTTTTGATAGGGTTTTTCTTTATAAAAATTTATTTGCTTTCAAATACATCGATCCATTTAATCATGATAAACGTTAATTATGATATCGATTTATGGATAACAGTTGTCAGGTGCATTTACCGAAATGTACGCTTTAAAGCAACATGTGACCTAGTTGATAAAGGGACCTAATGGATCTGTACTAGACAGTTCCAGTGTGACATAACCATTATTGGACCATTGATTAGCTACAAACATCAAAAAAGAATGTCAGAAAAAGAAATCGTTTCATCATTTTTATTTACCATAATTAGAGTATACGAGGAAAGAAGTTTACTTAATATCCGTTTGTAGCAGTTTATATTTTTTTCTTTTAATATTATTATATGATTATGTTCTGTTCTTTTATTATCATTTATAAATATATACAAAAAAAACTTAACTATAAATAACACACTTAAACTAGTTAAGACTATTTGAGCATCAATTAAACATGAGGTAAACTTTGTTTCTTTCATTCTTAAGCACAGAACAATCTGATTATTCGCTGGATGTTTAAGAAATCTCTTCACTATCTTCAAAATAGTAAAAAAACATAGTTAAAGAATAAAAAGCAATATACATTTATTTTTCTTAATTTGTCATATTTGTAGTTATAGCATTTTTTTTTGTCTTTACATAACACCGAAATATATCTTATTTTATAAATTTATATTTTTATATTGAAATTATATAATTTGAATTATAATTATAGCAGAATATTACATTAATCTAATAGTGAAATATAAACAAAGAATAATAAATCAATGTTATAATAATTTAGCTTTTAATCAACATTATTAACTGGTCGAGTTTTCGTAAATTAATTTATTTTACATTAAACTCATTTAAAGTTACAATCACTATTTAATTTACTTACAAATAATTATTTCAACATCATTAATTAATATAATGTATATTTCCTATTGATTTATATGCATATTGTAATTGTAATGTAAAAAAAATAATCCCTTGATACAAGATATTTAATTAGGTTTTTTTCGCATACAGAAATTAAAGCATAAAGTAAAGAGAATTTAAATAAATATATGCTAATTGAATACATCATTATAAAATTATTTTACAATTCACCTGGTTAATACCTGTATGTCATCCAGATTTTAATAAGGCTTTTATTATATTTAGCGCACCAGTAGTTCCGTATATAAAAGAATACAATCCTCGTCTCATACATATATTCATGGCACTGTGTATTTTATAATGGACTTTATCCAGTTCGCAACGTATAAATTCAATGGCGTTCTGAGCCTTCCACTCTTCTTTGCAGATGGCATTTTTTACCCTCGAAACATAATCATGCCATAATAAAATCTAACTAATTACGTCCGCGCCAAAGCTCCACTATTCTTTCTTTATTTATTATTTCGAACGGCAAACAAGGATTGATGGATTAGCATTCCAAACACTCCGTTTAGCACGAGTGTGATTTTCAGGCAACAACATGTTGGCCGCTGATGATTGATGTCCAATACCCCGACAACAGCTCTCGTGTTATCGTAAATCGAAAATAGAAAGAGAGAGATGAATGGAATGTTGTAGTCTGCTGTGTGTTTTTCAGCAGCAGCGCATTATTCGCAATAATAAATTGTGGAAGAAATAATCGATTTAAATAGAATACTTCAAAACAGTGATAAATTGACCTTTAACTTAGAGGACGTAAAGCAGATTAATGGTCTCTTAGTTTTCTTTTAATTAAAAGATCAGCTGCTACTACGTTATTTTTTTAATAACAAGAAGATAGGAAATTATATATATGAAGTTCAACTCAAGGAAACTGGGAGATGAATCCTCTGTTATTTGTAAAGTGTAGTTTTAGTTTGTTTCTTGTGCAAGTTTATGTCCATCTTGATTTGATCAATATTATGATTTAAGAGAATATAAAGAAAAAACTGCAACAATATTATTACTGTAGAACTGGCTTCTTATAAATATAATAAATGAAAAAAATGTTGAACATACGGTTGTCTTTGGTAGCATTCTTATTTTGCATCCTTTGCAACCGGTCGGAAAGTTGCAACGAAGCAGTATGCGGTTCTATAGTAAGCAAATGTCTGCTGCTATCCGTGTGCAAATGTGACTTCGAGAAGGACTGCAGATGCTGCAAGGATTGTGCAAGCTGCCTGAGCTTCCTGTACAATGAATGTTGTTCCTGCGTCGGCATGTGTCCCAAGGTGAAACATGCGAATACCGACCTGAGCAAGAAATCGCACGTCGAGGACTTCGAGGAGCAAGTTTCCGATTTATTCCGTGCCTTGACTGAGACGGATGACTTGGAGGGCAGATGGACTAGTTTCACGTTTCCAGTGGATTTCACGGTGTTTCTGGAACCCAAAATGAGTATCAAATATCGTATACAGAGTTTGGAGAAGGAATATAAAATCACTGACAATTCTACTGTAGCAACCCTGAATTGCACGGTAGCTTATATGTCGAAATGCGTAAGCTGGGAGAGATGCCAAACGAGCTGTCAGTCAATGGGCGCTTCAAGTATGCGATGGTTCCACGATGGTTGCTGCGAATGCATTGGAGAATATTGTGTTAACTATGGAATAAATGAAAGCAGATGCCAGTACTGCTCAAGAAATAGCAAAGAAGAAGATGATACTTCTTATGAGATGGATGAATTAGATTTCGGAGAAGATGATGACTAGTAGCAAACACTTTTGAGCTATTACGAAGTCTTAATGCGACGCATTTATTCCTTGAACACTTCTCACATGCATTATCTACAAATATAACTGTTTAAACAGTGTATTATTGTATTATTTTATGAAATAACTTTTATGATAGTTTTAACTTTTATTTAGATTATATGATAATATAATTATATGAAAATGAGTTGAATTTAAAACCTTTGTAAAAGATATCCCGTCATAAATATGCAATGTGGCTTAACGAATTTTATAAAACTTTGTAAATCTTCCAGCTAATACCAGTTTGTTCACAATTTTGCAAATATATTTTATCAAAATGTAATTTAATTATAAATTCAGTGCAAAAATACCTATGGTTTATATCCTTGTGCAACAATAGCATTATGTTTTTCTTTGTTTGTATTTCTTTATTACTATTGTATTAAGTTTATATTTTTGTATAGTTGTTGAAATGTTGGTTCTTCATCATAATTACTTTTATTAGTTCGTGTTAATGTGATGATGTTTTCTTCAAGAAGTGACGCTTTATTTAATTAATGTATGGTATTATACGCAGTTTAATATTTCAATGTGTCAACTGTCATCATAATTTCTTGTTATTACCTATGTTATTACCAACACATTATTGTTTGCGGTTGTATCTATCAAGACCTAGATTGTCGTAGTGTATCTGGGTATCATTGTAGTAAACTTATTTGTATTCAGTAGTTAATCGTACCAGCAGTCGTTATCATGAGCGTGGTGTGAGTTGGTATTGCATACGCGTCGCGATAGAGAGCCGGTGATTTATGGCGTCGGCTGGCGTCCCGATGCCCCTCGCCCCCACCGCCACCTCCGTTTGATTACCTGTATTAATATTAATGCCGCATTTGTCACGTGCGGCTCTATGGCGGCGTTGCCTTGTCGGCTAAATTATTCAAAAGCCGCCCCCGGCGTCGACCGGTGACGGCCACCGACGACGCCCGCCCCCGCCCCCGCCCGTTCCCATCGCAGACGTTATTGTTGCGGTCCATTGTGTGCACTTTGGCCGCACTTTACTGTAATTTGCAACCGGCAAAAGTGTTCCATCATTTTTATTATCGAATACAACAAATGAACCGTTCGTAATGCAAGAACCTACATCACAAATGGTACAACAGTGACCAACCTCTGAAAGGGTACATTTCTAAAAGTTTCTCCCAATACCTCAATAATTCATATATGTTTATTTTTTGTCGATGTTCGAAAGATGTATACAATTTCAGCTTTTTCAAAGATTATTGTTCAGTTCAACCTATTCACAAATAGGACATTAAGCAAATCTATTGGGAAACAATTGTCATGTAGATGGGGAACTCAACAGTATCCATCTATAAAAATTAACTTATAATAATTTTATATAATATAATAATATTAATTAAATCTATGTGGTAAGTCCAGAATGTTGCACTTTTTAAGTCTGTATGTTTGTATTTGCTTTACTAGAAGATTTTCAGGTAGTTTGTTTGGATGTGATTGGAGTCTTCCTTGATACCTTTCACTATAGTTTGTAATTTCACTTTTGACTGTTTTGATTTGTAGATCACTGTGTAAAACACTGTTGGGTGCATCGGTAATTGTGCGCAAAGTTTTCGATTGGAATCGCTGTATTATTTCGATGTTGGAGTTGCTCGCTGAACCCCACAACTGTATTCCATATGTCCAAACTGGTTTGAGGATGGATTTATAAATTAATAATTTATTATCTAGTGATAGCACTGATTTTCTTCCAAGCAGCCAATACAGTTTGCTGAATTTTATACCTAATTGCTTTCTCTTAGTCCATATATGTTTCTACCAGTTGAGTCGTCTATCCAAATGCATTCTAAGATATTTTACGTGTTCCTTTTGTGGTAGTACTTTATTGTTTAAAGTACTAGTGGACATGTTTTCTTTGTCATAGTAAAGGTGACATGGGTAGATTTCGTTTCGTTTGCTATAATACGCCAGTCTCAATCTGATTCAATCCTGTTTGCAGGTTTAAGTAATTTCAATATTTTATTTTTATTCTCCCTTTTCAATTTTTGGCCCAGGGAATTGAAAATGTAAATTTTATTTGGTCCACAAAATATGGTCCATACTTAACATGTTTATGAATTCACACCACAAAAATAGCATCTGTAACATCCACACGCTTTCCAATTGTTTTTTTTTATATACTTAAACATGCAGATTTGGCCAAAGGGCTATTGATATTTCCGCCATTTTTCATATTATTATTGTTTCATAGATTTAAAAAAATAGTAGTTATAATTCAAAATGTTTCATAACATTTGGCTTTTCTCAATGATGATTAAAGCAAAAACAATATATATTTTAGATGTTACGGAAGATTTTCCTAACATCTACTTAGTTGCTTATGCAAATACTCGCACGCGTTAAAGTCCACACGATAAAGGGAACTTTGAATTACTGAAATCTAAGATAATAACGGTGGGAAATTCCAGCCATGAGTAAATACTGTTTCGCACCTTTTTACCCGCATATATGAATTCCATTGACCAATTAATTACAATCGAATTATCCAAACAATTAATCACTTATATAAGTTTCTTGTATTGTTCACGTTTACCTCTTCGTTCAGTTTTTTTAAAGTCCCCAGACTCCAGATCTTTCGGTTATTCGGAATACAATAAGAGAAGAGAAAATCATCGTCGTTGTCTATTTTTCATGTTGTTTTCTTTTACTTTTCTTTTTTTGTTTCTCTCGGTCGTGCGAAACGCTCGGTGAAAATTTGAATAAACAAATTCCGTATGCGAATGAGCATCCGACGCGCAATTTCCTCGCTAAACGAAACACACATACATATATATACATACATACTCGCGCATAAAATTGCGATGGCACACGGCTTTCAGCCGCCTCCGACCCCCCAGCCCGCCCGTCGCTATGTAAAATAAGGCATTAACGCGATTTCTCTAATAATGCGCCGCCGCCCAACGCGCGATAACGGTATTTATAAAGTTTCACACAGTGTAATGCCGCCCCCCGACTGTCGTTGCTGTGCGAAATATGAAAATCATACACCCCTTGGGCTACATCTCGCACCACGGGGGGCGCCGGACTTATAATAAACATTATAAACGCAAATATAGCTTTACGAAAGACCGTCTGTTAACTTAATGGAATCATATTAATTTTAAGTTTTTCTCTTTGATATACGGCCTAAAATGTTTCGCTATAACGGCAAAAACAACTTTTTGCGCAAGCGCAATAATTGATTCCTTATACGGCTTTTCGCTTTGCGGCCAAGTTTCCTGGAACGTATCTATGCCGTAAAACGAGGTATGGGTGTAATGCACATAATAACAAAATAAGTTTTCAAGGTATTTATTTCTTAATTTGAATACCAAAACAAATACTAAAGGGTTACTTAAACTAATTTATAAATTATAAATTATCTATTTTATTTCAGTAATATGACATTAAATAATTTGACAAAGACAATAAATAGAACTAGTAACAAAATTTTATATGTAAAAACTTTATAAATTATAAGTTTTTCCTGTTTTAAATCAACTAACATTTGAATAGATAAATATATATTAGCAGCTGCAAATTGATCTTTCGACATTTTAAAAATTACATCAAAATATTTTGTCTCAAAACTGTATATCTACTTTACTTGAAAAATGCTGTCAAATGTTTAAATAAAATTTTCAATTATGTTCATTTCTTATCCTTGAGATACAATTAAAACAGATTTTACCAGCTCTACATTAATTATTCTATAGAAGACAACATTTTTATCCATAATCTTTTAAACAGAATTGGAAACCTTCTCCCTCCATTGTAATTCTTTCTCGGTTAGAGGAAATAAGAAAACTGAAAATCCTCTTAGATGATAAAAATAAATTGTTCGCTAATAAAACAACTTATCAGGTCAGAAAAGAGTTTTTTTAGCTTATGTTTCTACTATATATTCTCAAATTCTGACTTCTCAAGAAAAGTATCTCCTGTTGTAAAACAAGTATCGATAAAAGTTTAAAAAGACTCGTATCTAGTAAATCTTATATCGAAGTGGTATCGCAACCTTCAAACATTTTCAACATATATCATAGTTGCTTTTGGCGGTATGACAAATGCGACTGCAAGACACGATTACATCGAACACGTTGACGACATATCGCGAATTTCTTTTGTTCTCTTGTTATCGGCTGCGCATATTTCTGGATGAATTTGCATGTGAGTTTTGGGGGAGGTTGGGGAACAGTGTGCAACGTTGCAAAATGATCGTAAATTTCGGAACGCATCGATTGTTAGTCTCAGTTTGGGTGTAACTAATTGGACGTAGATCGCGTGCAATTGATAGAGGTGGATGCATGCGTTCAATGCTAGTGAGTTACATATCAATTATGGATAAAATGTGCCAATTAGTATTTGCACTGCTGTACAGTAAAGCGGAATCATAAAACAATTCCATTCCGGAAGGCCGACTTCCAATATGTAACAATATCCATTGTATTTGTTTATTGTATTAATTGCGCCGCAAGCCACACATTTGCACTGTTTGCATGTATGGCTTTTGTCCATAGAAATTGGGATTGTAAATGGTATTGCACATATGTTAGCTCATTCAGTTTTTATTGCTTTTTTAGTTGATGAGCAACTTTTATAACGTAATTTTATCGTTTTTAAACAGAAAACAACAAGGGAGAAATTTAAAATGAAAATAACATATAATGGGATGATCATAAGTTTTTGAAAATATCGATGAAAAGATTAGAAATTCTGAACAAAAGATGATGATATTTTAGTAGAAGATTTAGAAATCGAAACAACAAGCAAATTAAACGAAATTAATATCATGCCGAAAAAATCTGGACTACCTGAAAAATTTACATGGAATTAGTAAATATGATCCTGATTTAGAAAGAAGTATTATTAATTGTTAAATAAATTAAGAAAAATTATGAAAAATAAATGTAAAATCACATTTTATGCTATCAATGTATTGGTAAGTTTGCTTTTTACTGACTAAACTATATGAAAACGAAGTCATTTCTTAGATCTGTTAATTGAACTATGAGTACACTTACAAATTAGTTAGTTAACAATAGTAACTTCAATAAATGATAACTATTAAACATAGTTCAAGACATTTGTACTCGAAAGACATTATGAGATACAAAGTTTTGTGAGATGTAATTTCAAATGTATTGAATTATATTTGAAAGATGCTCGGATAAACAAAACTTGAGCTAAAAATAGGAATCTTAACTACACTTTGAATGTATGTCCATGTATATTTGTTCGTTTTGAAGAAATAGTATTTCCGGTTCTTCTGTATTTGCGTGTATATCCATCGTTATAATTCAATACGTCCGTCCCTCCGGTAATGCAGTTACGTTTGGAGAGGACGGCTTATGCCCCGGGAAACCCTATGAATATTTATCGACGGATTTTATTCTCCTCCCTATACATTTTTTTTTGCACCCCCGTATCTCTCTCTATATATATATTTGTTAGTTTGGACCCTTTCAGCATGAAATTAAAATACAAAAAAGAGAGAAAGAAGCGCTCGCCCGACAGCGATTGATTCGCAAAATTTGCATCGCCGCTATCGTATCTACACCTGCTATGTCGACTGGAATAACAAGAGGAATTTTGATTCGAAAATTTTATTACAAGATATATTTTTTTAATATTATTCATTATTACAAAAATTTGAAAATTATTACCTGACAATTCAGTTTCATTATTAATAGAATATTTCAATTGTATACTGTAAAGTACACTTAATAGTAATTACAAAAAAATCGTAATATAATCAAAATGAAGAGAAAGAAATACAAAGGAAACTTCAAATTCCTTTGCTTTCCAAAGTACATTTATTTAACTATAAATTATTATAATTCATTTAAAATTATAGTTAATTCGAATTATTAACCCAAAGTACACTTATTTAACTAGAATGTATCATAATACATTAATAATTATAATTAATTGCAATTATTGAGATGCAATGACGTTTATTTTGAAATATTTACTTAATTACGAGTTAATAGCAACAATTGTTAAGATAACTCACTCACTTGTAGTATATTCTGTATATCCTTGTCGGTGTGAATTATTTTACTCTTCGAAAATGTAAATAACCAATACTTAATATTGTATGTATAAGAAAAATACTATGTATACACAATAGATAAGTATTAACATATTTACGTCAGTCTGAATCAAGTATCAAGACTCAAACCAAAATTTTGTGAGTGGTCCATTCTGGGAAACTCGATAATATATATCTTTTAATTTATTTCATTCACAGTTATGGCATATGATGCAATACAAAGTATTATTCTTAAGTTCATTTACACAATAACTACAAAAAGCATATAGTATTTTCTTTTACATTTGCTTATATTAATTTCCTCTTCAAAAATTGAATTAAATGTATTCTGCCGTGGGTATTATCTTTATATATGAATTAGTCATATAGGTTTTGTATATAATTATATAAAATACTAATCACATTTGTTGCAACACCAATTACATAAAATATACAAAGTAAAGAAAAATTTAATTATATTGCTACACAAGTCTATTGACAATAACTCTTTCTGTCCCAACTATATCATTAATTATTAATTATAGATTTGTTACTACAATTGAATTTTATACATTTGTATAAATTAAGAACTTTGAATCAAGTTATCTCAACAAACTACTTGATGATAGTTCTATATTTTCAGCTAGCTTTTCAAATTATTCGGTTTGCTTACAATGGATCAACTATAATAAGATTTCCTAGAATAGAATTTCCATTGGATTTGTTTGTTGATTGCATTCGGAAATTATATGGAGTGTTGTTGAAGGAGCTGAATGAGTGGCGTTGTTTGTGTGCAAATTGTGTTTGAATACTGGTTGCATGGTATGGCATGGCATGATGGTATAGTGTGGGAAGTGGCGGAGAGAACGCGCCTCGCTATTTTCGACGTAAAACGTCAAGGCGTTCGGAGATAAGCTCAAGTTAATTGCGGAATTAAGTTTGCTCCAACACTCGGGGAAAAGTGTGCGTTGTATAAACGGAGGAAGAACGATATAAATTCTGAAGCCGCCGGCGAAGTCATACAAAATGTATGTTGTGTCTGCCTATTCGCCTTCTGGGTGTACGCTGTACGTTGCAAGTGTATGCGTGCTACCTCTACCTCTTGCCTAGCTCATGTTTACATTGCTCAAAATGATAACGATAATTGTTCTTTTTTCACATCTTACCAAGGAAGGTACTTATCTTACTACTTTATTGGACGAGTAATACACGCCACGTCGTCTTTGCGTGAAAACACATTTGCAATTTTATGCCCTAGCGAATTGCTTTAAAAATATAATGTATCTCTTATATTACGTCCGTTGTTTGAAGCTGTTTTCACCCAACTTCAGATGACAGCTGGAAAGCACTCGCAAATCGAAGACATTTCTCGTCTTCAATTAAAGTTTATTTTATTTAATTTCACGCTTCCTATATTTACTTTTACTTCATTCTGAAAGGGTGTTATTTCTAGAACGCTCTTTAATAACGTTTCAATTTCTAGAAATGGAACAACGACTTATATACTATTTATTGGAAAGGTATAGAATCCAAATATTGATATATAATAATCAATAGTTCTTATTAACTGATAATAATAAGGCATTTTTAGATTTATTTAAAATAACTTTGCATAACAATATTTGTATAATACAAACTTTATAAATATTCAATTATTTCTTAGTCTGATATTAGTGATTCGATCAATCAATCAAATTAAACAAAACTTTATTTCTATACAAAGATTAAGTCAACATTTCTTAGGGTATTTACATCTAATGTAAAACTCACAGTTTTTGATTTGTGGAAAGTCAAAATAAAGCCAGAACATTATTATGTAATTCCAGTCTATTTGTGTATCTGCTACTAAACATCGGTATTGTATCCTGCACAAAATCTGTTAGAGATCTTCATGTATTTGCCTATTTGAGATGAACCACGGTGCCCTGATGATACTTCTTAGATTGTTTGATTGAAATCTGTGGATAATTTGTATGTTCGATTTGCTGTCTACATCCCATAATTGGATGCCATATATCCATACTGGTTTTAAGATTACCTTGTATATTAATAATTTATTCTCCACTGATAATTTCGACTTTTGTCCTAATAACCAATTTCTAATTGTTCCCTCTTAGCCTGAATGTGGTCTTTCCAGGTAAACCTTCTGTTGAGATGCATACCTAAGTATTTGACTTTATTTGATTTGGGCAAATCTTGTCGTTTTAGTGTCACTGTTGAGCAGGTTTCTTTCTTTAGTGTGAATGTGATATGTACAGATTTCATTTAATTAACGGAAATTCTCCATTTTTTTAAGCCATTCCTGTAGTTTGTCTAAATTTTCCTGCAGATATTCAGATGCTACTGCTGGATTCTCATCCGATGCTAAAATTGCTGTATCATCAACAAATATTATATTTATTTGATATTATTTTCAAATCAATGTAATAATTTACATATGTCACGTGTATTAAATTCAGTAAAACAGCGAATTATTAAAACATCATTTTAATGAACCCACTAGTTCGCATGTTTAACATAAATTTGTTTATAAACTTATTATAATAATAGCTTAATTATTTAGAAAGATATAACACTTCAGTGCGTTAAGAATAAGCGTGATCTTAAATGAAATTATAATTTTCATTGCGCTTGAGACATTAGCAGAGCATGAAAATGAGAAGGCACTTCCTGCAATTCCAGTAGCATTCTCCGAGAAATTGCTTTTATTATTTAATTTCTAAAAATATCCAATTTAATACGAAACAATATTTCGGTCACGGATACACCACAATTGCCCGGACATGTTTGCAATTATGAAATCGTGCGACAAATTCTCTATCAGTTTTCCAACCAAGGATCGATCGGAGCATATTTCTATTTACTATGATTCCATTTACATTCGCGCTGATTTATTTCAATTGCAAAAAGCAGGTTGATTTTAATTTACTTCAACATCTTCACTGGTCCAAATTAGATCAAAGGGTTTAACGTCCGAGTTTTTTCTGTAATTGAGTTTAATTTAATTACAAAAATTAAAGATTAGCTTAAGAGATGTATGCTAATGTCTAACCAGTTATCCAATGCATAATCGGCCACGTTTTGCAGCGGAAACTTTAAAAATCGTGAATAAGGAATATCGATTCCAAGTTTTCACTCTACCTCCAACTTTATCGCATCCCAAGATTTTACGAGTTTATGTGCAATATTGCAGACCGAACAAAATTGTTTTGTGTGTTTCAACTGTAAACATGTGCGACGTGGATCACATACACAAGTACTTGAACAGAAAATAAAATTGTAACGATAATCCTACAAGACAGGTATCTTATAATCTCTTGTTTCTAAAGAATATTACAGTAGTAATTATAAATAAAATGTAGTGTAATCTTAATAAAAACGACGTCTTTACACAATTGTTTTCATTTATTTGGTTATGACAAGTACAATCGTTTAAATGAACAATTTAATGTTTAAGTTTTGTTAGTTGTCTAATGACAAGTACCTAGAATATAAAACAACATTTGATTAATTGTTATGTATAACCGGTATTTGTCGCTCCATTCATTTGTGTTATTGTTGGTTATTCCTTAATACTTTTCTTATGGAGTAATTAATATTGATAGAGCAGGCTTTTCGGGCGTCACCTGAGCAACGGAGAAACAGAAATCAACAAGCACAAAATAGAAGTTCCAAGTCAGATCCTTGATGGATTAATAATAAAGAATTGTTTCATAAAACCGTCTTATATTTAACCGATATATAAAAAAAACCCACTGGGACTCCGCAACGAGCATCAACGAAGACATTTCCACGAATGCCCCGAGAAATCCCATCCCGAGACACGACATAATCATCATGTTATTGATCATACTATATCTATAGCAAACAAACTATTGAAATCTCAATGTTCAAATCTGCCATTTTTGTAACCATTACGAATTTTCTGTTAAGGTTAGCCTCGGAAATCCTGTGAGTTTACAAATCATTCATTTTCCCAGTAACCATGAACGAAATGATTATCTTTCAACATTCATATTGATGCCAAATGTTTAGGCTTTAAATGACGCTATTTTCCATAGTTGTAACTATTATGGATTTCTTGTATTGTTGAGGTTAGTTTAGCCTCTTAAATCTCGTGTCTTTACAAATAATTCATTTTCTCGGCTACCATAAACGAGTAAATTGTTAAATACTTAGGAAAATTGACTTAACACACTTATTTATGTTTTTTTCTACTACTCTAAAGTTGATTTATTTTAAAATTTTATTTTGTATGCAGTATATTATAATATAAATAATGTCATATATTGATATAAAATTAAATGCAAGCTGCAAATATTTCTCTTTGATGACCAATACACCTTTGAAGATTATACGTATTGTCCTTTCGACTGTGACCAAGCTGGTGCTATGAGGATTTCGCTCTGTTGACTCTTTTATCTGCGGAGAACAACAACATCAAATTGCAATATAAACATAACCAATAGAACGGTGATCGGATTACTTAGATCACGTCAATACCAAACCGGATATTGCGATCGCTGTCAACGTCGGCGTAAGCTCGAGGAGGCTCAGGGTTAGCCGCACGTGTTGTAACGTTAGAGGATAGGGTTTGGGGGTCGGGGGGTTGGGCAGGAAACGCGAGGTGGCGGGTTCCGAAAGCGGAGGTGGCGGAGGCAACCGTAAACCCAATTCGTTACCGTCAGAATTGCATATCTCGGAATTAATTGGACGCGATCGATAAGCGAATTAGATAATCATCTTTTAATTGCCCCCAATTCATCATGCCTTTAATGCCTGGCAGACGTTAACTGCGTCCGTAATTAATTTCGATTTTAATTAATTTATTTATTTTATTCACTAAGCCCCGCTCCGTTCCTTACCTTCTCTGCTACGCCTTGTAAATTAGAAATAACAAGCACCCACCTCACTCGCACTCCGGATCCCCTTTACACAACCTCACGTGAACAGCATCCACGTACGTATATATACACACAGAGAGCTCTTCGCTCTTGGGTACATTTATAAGGGAACTCGCTGTTGGTAATAAACCGAACTGGAGTAGTAAGTGCATGCATGTCGGCATTCAGAAATTAGATTATACTGCGATCTCGCAGGCAGCCAGCAGAAGCTACTGGAGGATGAGCAATAAATGCGGATCAGAACAAGTTAAAGTTTCCACATGAAACAATTACCAAAGCTCGGCGATTACTCACGCAAGAAAACAGCGTAAATAATTAAGTTTAATCAGTAGCAATAGCAAATACAGTGTGTTGTAGTGGTGGGACGGTGGCGATATCGTCGACGACGAGGTGCTCCTCGCGTTTCATCCAATTTTTGCACGGCGATTGGAGACTCAATTGCGGGAGTTTGTTCTAGTGGCTCGTCCATGTGAGCTTCCTTCGCCAGGATCTTGTAACCGGTTTTACCAATTTCGTCTTGATAAGCGCTCATGTTGATGTGGAACAAAGTTGGATTCATATAACCCAAAACCCTTCGCGCCGAATCCAACGGTGGCAGAACGGACTTATGATTAGTCTCGTACAATTTCCCTACCAATTTCAGGAACTGATGATCGGCGAACTCCCATGAATCCTTGTCGTGATCGAGCATGTGGCAGTAGTGCTTCTGGTACGTGGTTACGTAACGCTTCTTGTACATGTCGCTCACGATGGCCTTGGCCTCGTCCATCGAGTCCTCGATGTGGAGCGTCGTGTCCAGCCATTTCCCGCCTTCCGGCAGAGAGGTGAATTCATCATAGACGGGTCGTTTCAATTTCCTTGTTTTAATGGGTTGCTTGCGGAAATAAGTTTCGTATGTGGTTTTGAACGTTAGAGCCATTTTCACTGGGAATTTTGAAAGGTCAATAATTATTTTTTTTCCTGACGTCTGCTGCGACTGTCAGTCTTGCCGGTTAGAGCGACCGGAAGTTCCGGCTCGCGCGAAACTTTGAATTTATAATGTCCTTGCATTTCCACATGTTAAACATAATTGCATACGTTCACCAAGTTTCCCTATAAAACCGAGAATCCTCCAAGTACCGCGCATCAATTTCAACTTGCGCCGATTGCGATAAGGAAAAGTAAAAGGACTTCCACCTCTCACAAAGACTGGAAGACGAACAGTTATCATCGGATTTGTGATAATTCCTCTCCTTTTTATGCGAGAAGTTCCGCATGGAATTAACGCGACACGAATCTAGAGTATATGGCGATGTACTTAATTTCAATTGTTAATTACCAAACCGTGTTTCGGATAATTGGAACGCAACCAGTAAATAATTGAAGTCATGTCACTTGCACCGTTGGTAATGAACGCGCCTACAACTTCAATTCACTTCATTTGCAACTTAACGCACATTTTAAACTTTATAATAACGAAATAAACTCATTTTGAAGAAAACAAGTATAGCTAAAATGTACCTTCTGTTAAGTTAAGATTTTGCACGCAGCTGGCGGTTGTTTATCAAATTTATATAACACTCCGCATTGATAAAGTGCTCTGCATATATTACGAGCTGTTTTAGAGTTACGCAACCGGGCCTAGGATGTATGCCCCTCGACATAATGGTCCACGTCTGTGGAGTTTCAGTTGTATAATCTTGGGTTGGGAATGTTAAGACCGTGTGTCCGTGGAGAGATATCACATTGAAAAGGCTGGCTCCGCCGCCGTCGCCGCCTCCGACGACAAACTTGTCTTCGGATTACGATGAACTGACAAACGAACTATATTACTATTCAGACCTAATATCAGACCGGAGTTAACTAGAAACGCTACGATTCACTTCATCAATTTGCTTTAATTAGTTTACCACTAGGGACGTTACGTTTTCTTGTTACAAATCACACTTTCGGAGATACATTAATTCATGCACGCTCGTAAATTTAACAGAGATATATTATTATAGCTCTGCAGATAATTAGAAAAGGAACCCATTGCATAATTCATTTTAATGCACAACATAGATCAATTCACAGAAACCATTTGTATATATTTCACACCAGCGTTTCTCAACATTTTCGCTGCATCATCCAATTGTCACTAACAGTTTTTCATCTCTTACGAGGTCTCTAGGATATACAATGTTTGAAAACAAAACAAAACAACTGTTTAAAATCTAGGACAATGATAATTTAGGAGAAAACAAATATTGTTTATTATTTTTATACAAACTGTCTAAAATAATGATAATTCATATAACAAATATACAATAAAAATTGCTGCATTTTTAACTATCTAATACAAATACTTCTTATTTTTCTTTCATCGGCAACTTAGGTTATTAGCCTTTTCAATGGAGTGATTGAAAAATAATCTTTTTCTCTATAACTTTACTAATTTCATTATACTTTTAATGTTACCTGGATATTCGAAGCTATTACTTGACATTAACGGACTATTTTTGTTATTGCTTACTTCATTCACTTTGTACATGAGTTTACTCTAACTTTATTCCCTTCGTGTTAAAATCTTTAGTTTCTAAGTCTCGTCAGAAAATCGTGGTTCTATCAGTGATTAGGACACACAAAACTAACTAACTTGTCAGCAACTAAAAAGTTTTCCGATGAATAGCCCGATCTGTGTATACCAAAGGCTGCCAACTTCTTAATTCTTGAGATCCACTTCCTCCTTCCTTCCTCTACTATTCTACTTATAAAGTTATCACGCTCTACTTGATCTATCAAAATGAAATATTTAATCCAATTTTCTTCAGAGTCAGATTCGAAATTTTTTTTACCTTTAAAACACTGAGAGTTAAAAGCTAACACTAATTATAGTAGTATTCAATAATAGTAGTCAATGAATTCTAAGATTAATTAAACTGACAACTAGTTTGATGATATCAGAATATATTACAGAATTTTAATGAGCATAATTATAATTATTGGATATTCGAAAATATTCATGAAGTTAAACGAGATGAGAGAAAAATTCTTCTTTAAAAATGCAGTGATGTCACGATACTGCGTCACGTTCGAGCCGACCTATGGGAAATGGTTTACCATTAAAATAATTACTAGTGTTTGCGTGAATAATATATGATGTTGTTATTCGAACTCATCCGTATGGTAATTTATTATACATGACGTGGACACCCCGCAATAATGGATATATTTGGTCAGTGTCACATACGTGTTTCAACGGGACAGGGGATAAAACTGTTATGGATTATTTTAGTAGATAGATACTGGCTATATGGTATGGTTGGCTGGCAGACAGGCAGGCAATGTTCGAGGAGAAGACGCAGTTCGAGGATATGATAAAAATATGACATGTAATTTCGGAGCACGGAGCGTTGATGTGAGCACACTTATTGCCCCCCTCGTTACGTGCGCCCTTTGGAATATCTCCCAGCATCCTGCTCTTTGTGTCGGTTTTCCCACGATGTTCGAGCCCTATCACGCACGAGATACTCCTCACAATTACATCAAGACAATATTACGAATTTTTAATAAATTATTTTTGGCTTCGAACACAGAAACCGCAAATTGAATCACCATAATATTCGCTCACTTATACTATATTATGTATTAATTTGTCACTCACTGGCTACACATTACAGCACATTATGTATACCTTTACTATTAAATATATTGTATAGATCTTCAATATTAATTCAAACAAGTTCATACATCATCAAGAAAAATATTATATAACCCATAGTATTAGTGATACCTATAAACAGTTGAGTTTGTTGTTACATTTTCTAAAATTTAGTAACAATATTATTTGAATCATGTCATTTCTTGTTAAATATTATACCCCAAATATTTGTTTTTCACTTCTTATATCTAGGCTTTCTGATTCTTACATTGAAATATGAGCTTTAATAATGATGTTCTTTAATTTCAGGTTTGCCTAAGAGTACATACACGACAGCGCTGAAGAGGTTCCCAAAATCCGAGAGCAATCACGTCCTTGCAGACTGCTCTTCGACGAAGAAAGTATGGTCCCCGTGCCAATGCAGGTTGGAAATATGCGTCGGATGGTATCCGTGCGGTCTGAAATACTGCAAAGGCAAGGGCGAATCGAAGGACTCGGCGATGTCCTACAGATGCGGCATCAAAACCTGCCGGAAATGCCACCTGTTCTCGTATTACGTGCCCCAAAAACAGACTTGCCTCTGGGACGAATGATAGTGATTACCTTGTAGAAATTGTTGCCTTACATTATTAATAATTCAGATACACTCTATCCCACGAATTCCATGTTACGAAATGGCTATTCCGACAACTAACAAAATACTAAATTAACTAATATATATAACAAAAAAAAAACTCTATTTTTTCACAAGAGATGATTTTATTTTGTATCCAGCGATGTGTGCGTCTTTAGATCATGCAAAACATAAGCTACGTCTACAATCACTGTTTGCTATTGTAAATATATAACCACAACTATTTTTTCATTACTATCGTTATATCATTGATAAGGTATGTGTCTCAAGTGTTGTTAAAGATATCATTAATACATATTAATAAAACATTTTCAATTTTCTTATATCAACAGATTGTAATATATCATTCAATGATTTCAATTTATATAAATGTGTTCCTTTTAATTGATAATAAAGTTAATAATTAGATATAATATTTGTTAATATACTATTATTGTATTGAAGTGGAGATTTATTTACAGTATCACACAGGGCGTACAGCGTGTCTATAGTTTAATTTATTACGGGTCTTCTACGTTTGTTGGCATGTGATTTCGATCGATGGGATATTTTGTATGTGGTTCGTGTGTAGAGAACGTAACGAACCTGCGATTGTTTGGACCAAAATGCCTTAGGTGTGTTAAGAGAGACGATGCATTTGCTTGCCAATTTTAATTGAATTACTGTAATCCGGATAGTCTATAGGATAGTTAAGTTTCTACTGTAATAGATTTAAAGCAACCATCCCTAAATAAAATCCAGAAAGTAAATGAATGTACATGTTAGGAAATAAAATTAATTAAATATAACTTACATATTAAAGTTTAAGAGTTTAACGATAAGGTGTGCGGATCATGTTGTATATATTTGTATAAAAAAAAGAGTCAAAAATGAATATGAATTAATATGTACGTTGATTTGTTGGCGTTTTTATTTATATTCATTATTTTTACAGCGACAGACAATCAGTGAACTCGTTTCCAAGTAGCTTGAACGTGGTTTCTTTATGAAAATGTACGGTAAGTGTAAGATTTAATAAAATGAAGTGGAATTTATTGTAATTCGATGTGTATGTGCGCACAGGGGTTGGATTGTAATAAAAGTAAAGTAAAGTTTACGATTCGTGGAATTAGGTTGTCCACGGCAGATACTTTGCGGTGGTATTAGCGGGGAATTGCAAGTGCAATTACTTTTCTCGCCCCCTTGGTCCTTTTTCTTCTTCCTTGGGCCTGCTGGGTTTGGCGCCGAAAAGCCCCCCGACCCCTGAGCCACACGTTCAAAGAGGACTAAAAGGAAACACAATTCGCTTTCCTCTAGGGAAGGGAGAGAGACGAAGGGCGTGCATCCCCTAAGTATATAAGAACGCGTCGGGAATCGCACAAATCTTTCCTGATACCCGAGGATTTGTCCAAACGAGATCCAAGCGCGAAATGCTTGTTTATATACACGAACGGACACACTTTTAGGATAATGCCGAACTTTCGCTTCCGGATGACGAGGAGCGCGGATTTTATTTTCTTCCCCTAATTTTTGGGCAAACTTTCTGCCTGTTCCATTCGACGAATTACAACGAACTCTGTTTACACTTTAATTAGCACTATGCCAAAAATGTAAACCCCAGTGAAATCTTTAACCTTTCAGGCTTTCAAGTTTTAATTAATTAAAACGCTCTCCTCGAGAAAGTTTTCCAGGAATATTCTGGAAAGCGGCGACGAATTTATTGCGACCGCAGATCCCTTTTACATTAATCCAGCGTCTCTCTGCCATCACGATCTGCGCCACCCACGCATATTAGCTGCAAATCTCTACCTTTGATACTCCATACAAAATTTAATTAACTTCCCGATCGGAACATCAAAGTGAATCGCATTATTACCTTTTTCTCTAAATTGATAGTCTCGCTTTATACCATTCCATCCCTTATATTGAGTATCCTTTATATTTGCACCCAAAGTTAAACACCAATTACATAATACTTATTGATACGCTAAATACACAAGTTTCTACGATATTTTATATAAAAAGTACACAAGTCTAAACTTAATTAATTTAATGATTCATTAATTTCTTAGAACGTTATATCAAATTATTCTGTTCTCTATCCTTACGATTTGCATAACAAAGGATCTTTCTTAAGTGACTTACCTCATTTGGAAGCGGAGGATATCAATATTTGAGAAGCACTGGTTTCAGAAAAGTAATTTTTATGGTTATTTCCTTAATCTTTTCAACAATCCTTGTATATTTTTGTGTTAAGCACGTTTGTTACCATCATGAATTAAATTAATAAAATGTACAAAAATCAATAAAAACTATGTTATACCATAATTCATATCTATGTATTCATAATATACCCATACCTCGCTAAACGGCCGCTCTTTATACGCTATAACGGCCCTCTTCAAATAAGACACGTTTTCGATTTACGGCCTAAAATGTTTCGCTATAACGGCAAAACAAACTTTTTTCGATGTTGATATATCTACATGTTACCAATCTTGCGCAAGCGCAATAATTGATTCCTTATACGGCTTTTCGCATTGCGGTCAAGTTTCGTGGAACGTATTTAGGCCGTAAAGCGAGGTATTTGTGTATACAATTCTCTATTTGGTATGTAATGTGATTTGTTCTACAACTTTATCAAAACCTTCGTGTAATTTATTGAAATGCTTCTTGCAGAGACTTCGCAAATCGATTTCACAAGCAAACAGTTTGCGCAAAGAAAAATAAATATGAAGGGAATGCCTATTATTATGATAATAATGATGATAAAACGAACAAAAATATTTATTCTGCATATCACGACTAAATCATGTTTTTTGTTCGCTAGCCTCCCTTGTGTCGGGACAGAATTCCATTCAACGTAACTAGAATTTGTGCCCTCGCTGCGTAATGAAAAAAAAAAGGAGCATAAAGGGACAGCAAAAAAAAAAGAAGAAATTAAATATTGTGCCGACATGAAATCACGAAACAAATCAAATTATTTACGTAACGCCGGATAAATAGAATCAAATAAAATATTACGATCCGTTTTAAAAGAACATTTGTTTTTGGAAATGACGTGTCTCTGAATTTATGATTTCAAAATAAAATTTGATAAATTTCAATAAGTTTACATGATTATGATTATTATTTTGTAGCATATATAATAAATATGTTAAACTATTTTCCGGTGCATTGAATTGTCCTGATTACGCTTTAAACAGTAAATGCTCAATTAAAAGTTAATATATTACGACGTGAACCCTTTTCGCATTCCCAGAATAATTAGTTTACTCGGAATGAAACTGAAGTCATTATTAACGGTTGTACTCTAATGCTATTTCGAGCACTATGCTAATTATTTAAGTTTAATTACTAATTCGCTCCCATTAATTTCTAATTACTATTTTTTAAATAACTTTTATGTTGATGATTATTGTAATTAATAATGTTTGATTTTACAAATTAACATTTAATAATAATTTATTGCATCAGTCACAAAAATTGATATAAAAAAAACTAAATCGAAAACATTAAAACAAACATGCAAACTTTTACAATTACTTTAAACATTGCTTATTATTTGTAATAGAACTGTAACTTATAATTTTATAAAAACTATTATAAAGCTATTATTAAATCGTATTTCATTAAAAAAATATGGAACGGCTAGTTAATTAAGTAAAATTATTAGAAAGCATAATAAAATTCGATATTTCCACCTGGTGAATACAAGTTCGTAAATGTATTTGAGCAATTTCAATTCCAATTGGTATTAAAAGAGACTTGAGGAAATGTATAGGAAGTTCAAAGGCAGTAAATTGTAAATGTCTTGATCCAATCAGTTGAAGGAATTGAAAGAAATTTAATTAGTTCTCGAAGACGTTCAAATGTAATGGAATTATATAATTAGACATTTAATATAATAATATTTAGATTTTGCCAAAGCTGTTAATAACAATGATTTATTCGAAATTATTGTTTTCATCGAGACTTCGTTATCAGAGGTATGATTGATGTTTATGGAAATTAGATTACTCGAAATGAAACTGAAGAAGAAATTCATAGAATGACTTTTATTTTTTGTTGAAATTTGCTATTGAAATCATACAGATTTTCAGTTTAGGATCTCGTAATCATGTAAGTTTTCCATCAACACTTATGTTTGATGTAACACAATTTGTTGTATCGTTGCACTAGGATGTTAATTACGGAATGAGATGAGAAACTATCTTTAATCAAGTCTAAAACTGAATTGAATTCTGATATATGCGAAACGAGAAACAATCTAAATTTATTGCGTTTGGTTAAGTTCGTTTATTAGTGTTGGAGAGAGCAATTAATTTGGCCTCGTACAGAAATACTCTTTGCCCACCTGGGGGATGCAAATTCAATATATTAGTATGTTTACTTGACGAGTTTTGCCTACGATCGATACTCGAAGCGTTCGAAACTTTCTATAAAGTTCGCATCGAGCCGGAACATTTAGAGACTTTCAGGACGCACACGATTGCATGGAATAAGAAACACGGCTTTTTGAATATTACAAATTATTAGTTTTCCTAAATAGTTTTTCGTGACTTTTCAGTAATATTCGATGATGCTGTGTCGCTGTGATCACCATCATTCCATGAATATTTCATCCACTAAGGCTCATATAGGACGGTGCATAATTTAAACCCTTTTGTTTAACGCGGCTCACCCAGCTTTTTATCTACATTTATGTGTAAATTTTTTATTGCCCTTCATCTCAAATTCAAAAGACAATAAAATAAGCTACGCTAAAATAAAGATAAAATCAATGCATGAATCTGTATATCTGTATATCTTGCACATTAAAAAGCATTCCCGTTTAATTAATTTTATTTACATTTTTATAAGGCTTGTAGTAGCATATAATATTTAAATATTTATTTACTTTATATATTCGTACTTTATCTAATTTTCATATATTTAATAGTAATTAGAATAACATTTTTAAATTTTTGTCGGAAATCGGAGATTTCAGCATAATTTCAGTTTCACTAGATGATATGCTTTACTAATGGATTAGTTATGAAATATATTCAACTGTTACAACCATCTTGTGTAAAAAATCCTATTATTACTAACAGATTATAAGTTAGTGAGGTTGTATAAAATTATACTACTTAATACTAAAATTCATAAATATAAAAACAAATTAATTAAAATTTAAGAAATTTCCCTAATTGCTCCTGTTTAAGAATCACCAATTATGTCATTTACTAAATCTGTCTAATGATCTTTTGCATTTTGCTCAGTTTTACACATTGGCAATTCCAATTCTATTACTGCTTATTTTGGCTTCTTTAGTTTGAAATTCTTGAAACTTATTTTTGTTTTTATATAAATAATTTATAAAAATAAAAAATATATACTATTTCATTTCATCCCTTTGAATTAGTATTATATATATTAAAATTATATTTACTTTCATATAATGTTATTTTATGTATAACCGTTATTGTTTATATCAATCCTTATTATAGTATTGGTTATTGTAAGTACGTTATCCGTAACGACGTACATTTCCGTTTAGGAAGATTCCATGCACTAATCACTAGAATATATCTTAATCTAGTGGACCATTCATATAGTGATAAGACTACAGATCTTTTGGCATCCTGTTGTGACTATTTTTACCACTACCGAATATTAGGATAAGAAATATACACATCAGTGGGCGACTTTCCACCCACAGGGAATGGGTTATCCCCCACTGCTATTAGTTAGTGTAAAATATGATGTTAATGCTATATCAAGGCAGTCTTTAGTCTTTGAACAGTCTTAGCTGGGAGAGCTTACGAGTAACTTAAGAGAAGAATGTAACTCTTAGATAATAAAACAGAAGATCAACACTTATATAGTTGACTTCACCATAAAAACACTCAACTGTATAATAAAACTACTTAGAATATTCGCATTTGATATTGATAAACCCCTCAAAGACTTCACAATGACGTAACTACGAGATAATCCACGGTGTCCAGAGATTTTTAATCCCGGGACACGACAATATATTCAACTGTCACAAACATCTTGTGTAAAAAATCTTATTATTATTGACACATTATAAGATAGTCAGGTTGTATGAAATTATTTAAACACTACTTAATACTAAAACTCATTTCATCCTTTTGAATTAGTATTATATATACAATAATTATATTTACTTTCATATAATGTTATGGTAACAATGACTTGATAAAAAAATAGTTGTCATAACATTGCAATCATTATTTTAATGAATTGCATCGATCCTCATTAAAATACGCGAAATAATTTAATAATCATGATGCGCAACAAATTATTTTATTTATCAATATATTATTAAAAGTGGGACAGAAAAATCTGCCTCGTGTTATTATAATTATATTTAAATTATTGATGAATTTCAATTTCAAAAAAAATATAAATATTAATTCCATTTGAATGGATTGTTATTCAACAAATACACCAGTAATAAAACAAACCAAAGGAACGAATTGAGCGGATATATGCTTGTTTGTTGATAACACACACAAACTTTAAAATGCAGCAATTTCGTGAATACACATATGCAGTTTTGCGTCAGCAACTGGCCAGTTTATATGTGAAATGTATATTGTTGCGAAACAAATAGCCGATTTTGTTGAATTTGATGTTTGTTCATAGGGAGAGGATCACAATTCGATGAACGCTGCACGGGCTGAAGGGTTTTATTTATACATACATACGAATTGTTAAATATTTATTTATGGGAAACGCTACCCGTTAGATGTGGGCGGTTCATTAAAATAATTGCACGAATCGATTCACAAACCGTACAATACGAGTATCATTACACAACTGGAAAGAAACAAAGTGAACTGGATGAATCTTAACGAGCTCGAGAATGACGGGATGAAAGGAAGGAAGAGGAACAGAAAAAGTGTAGTTGGGGAATGATGAATCGAGTTGTATCGCAACAGGATGAAGAGGCGAAGCGAACCGGCGATTACGTAATTCGCGGAGGGGTGTCGGAGGATGCAAAAATTGAGGGGACGAAAGAGGGCGGAAGCAGGAAGTAAAAAAGATTAGAATAGCCGAGAAAAAATATGATGCCCACGGGGATGATTTCGTTCCAGTCGGCGAGTTTAGACTACTGCAGAAAAGAACAATGGACTCACGGATGTACACTTTTCCTTCCCTTTCGCGTTGAATTTTTTGTTTCGCCGTTGCTGCGTTATTTAATCCTTGTTCCTAGCGCAATGCCAGTATTTTGGCCCAACAGGAGGCACTCAAATAATAACGGAAACGGCGAAGGGATTTATGGAGAAACTGTGTGTGTGTGTATATAAAAAAAAAGTTGCGTAATCTCGCGTTCCCGTCCGACGGGAAACGGATAGAAACATTTGAAGGTTAAATTATTCATGTTCAGATTTTCCGGGAGGAAGGAAGCCGTACGTGGAGCACGTCGTTTCCGAAGATTATTATTGCATTTGCTTGCATAGGCATCCGTCACGTTCTCCGCTCCATTCATAAATAAATAAAGTTTACTTTTGGTAATGCATCAATGGCAGTACTGCTTCTGCACGCCTGTAAATTGCATGGAAAACACTTCACGAATTTCTCTTCTGGATAGTCAAATTCTATCTAGAAGAAATATAGATGTTCAAGTTTTCATCTGGAATTGAAATATCAAATATTAGAAACAAATGTCATCATTTGATTTATCACGTATTTCATGTTTATAAACAAGGAACTTAAAAATGAGATTAAGAACTAGATAGTTAACAATATTAAAGGTAACAAAATCATAACAAAAGAAGATTTTCATGTGCCTTACAATCTAAATGTTCATAGTTGACGTATTTCACGTGTTACAATGAAATGCATTTACTGAAATGGCATAAAAACGTTTCTTAGCAACCGTAAAACAAAAACCAAAAATAATGTACTCCATAATCCTTGGACTCAAATTGTTAATGTTAAGTATCAATACATGAAGTTACTAATTGCAATATAGATTTTCAGTACATTTTAATTAAAAAAAAGTTCTATATATCAACTTTACATTTACTTTAATGACATAAAGAAGTCTGTTACTAACGTTTAAACAAAATAATATTCTTCATAATTTTATTTGGATTCAATAATTGCAACATCACAAAATTATGAAACATATACAATATACAATTCATTTAAATATTACATTTTGGGCAATATAACACTTTTACGTGTTTTTAATAAATGTAGCAATATTATACCTAATTGTATTGTATAACTAAATACAAAAGGCTTTAATCACACTATTTTATCGCTAACATATATTGAAATAAAGTAATCCAACTACTTAACATTTATCATTGCGGAAATTATTGATCGTAATTATAAAAACTTTCCGTAGGATGTTAATGCTTCTGATAGGTGGGTAATTCGTACAAATGTTGAAGCGCATTTACATATAAAAACCCATATTACGTAGAGCCGTTGTTCGCCCGTCACTGCGAGAAACAATGGAACCGGCAGTTCCGATAAAATCGCATACCATAAAGTTGAATTAACAATTTGATAGCTTATTTCCCCAACCGGGCTTTCATAATCCGGAATAATGCATACCGCTGCATCTGCTTACATATACGTACCGCAGATACCGACTCCACCAGATGTATATCATAATTTTTTTACCATTTAAATTTAAAATATACGTTCGATAGTCTAATTTGAATATGTGATTTAAAACAAATCATACATTTTTATTTCTCGGTAATAATTTGATACTTCTTATGAAATGTATAAAGGTTCGAACAAAATATTGTTAAGGTATGTTTTAAGGAGTTCTGTCAGTTTAATTTTGACATTTTGACAGATGTTACTTTTAACTTTGAAGCTTAGAAATCAAGTATAGAGTGCAAAAAAACGAATATTTTATAATCATACTTCTTGACTCATTTTGTTGATAAATAAAGGATGGATGTGAAAGAAAACTATTAATCCTTTTTGCGTCTATGATTTATGTTCTAGGTGTTATTAAATATAAATTTAACATGTTGATATAATCTGTATAAACTCTTTGAATTTCTCTAATCCACTTCTATTTACGTCGTAATAACTCAATTCTTCTGCTCGGCCGAGCCATGCTGTAATATTGGGATAAGTGTCCCCGATAGGAACTAACACATCCAATGTTGTAACCGAAGAGATTAAACTAAAATCTGCTATTGTAATAGAATTTCCGCAGACCCAATCTTTATCAACTAAGAAGTCATCCAGAAATTGGTAGTTACGATGCGCAAGAGATTTGCATGTTTCATCAGGCGTCATTGAAACTTTGCTCATGATTCCCTCCTAGCGAAAATATTATTTTCAATTTGGTTTCATTCTATGTAGTAAATGTGTATTTACCCCAATTCTTCTTACTAAGTAGAAAATGCAACCCGAATCGAAATGGAGTCTTTGATCCACTAAAGATCTTTGCGCTAAATCTTTCGGATAGAGGGATTCGCAGTCTTCTCCGTATTTTCCAACGAGATATGCCATAATCGCATGGCTATCCCATACCACGACGTCTTCATCCGTTAAAGTGGGAATTGTGTGTTGAGGATTCATCTACGTTCAAATTAATTAATAATAAGATTGTGTTGCTTTTATTAATTACCTTCACTAATTCGGGATTCATATGATCTCCCTGCAGTAAATTAATGTCGATGTGTTCTAAATGTAACCCAATTGCTTTCTCGCACAGTAGAACAGCCCTACTCGGTGGACCCAAGGCAGTGGTATATAATTTCAAAGCCATTTTTCAGTTAACTCTGAGCTTCATGAAATTTCTCCTACATTTATATACCAACTAAACGCACTCGTTTATTCAAGACAGCTTTTTTGAGTTACTATTTAAAAATTAATACCTTCAAAGGATCAATTACTATTCTATGAGACAATCAACATCTGCTGTGACTATAATTACATATCCAAAAACGAATATTATTCGTGTAGTACCAAATAAAACGCATTAAATTTATATTTCATGCATTAGTGAATAACGGTTCAGAAACTATTGATTTTAATTTTAAGTTTCGCCGTGGATGAATGAAGAATAATAGTGAATGATAACAATACACATTTCTGTGTGCCATATGTGTGTATATATGTATTTTATACAACGAAATGTAATGTCGCGTGTTATGTGCAATTCCATAAAATATTACCCTCAATTGCATTCCATAATTCCACATTTATTTTCATTTTCTGTGCTTGTAAAATTTGATAAATTCGCCCGTTTAAAATAAACTGTCCATATTTTACGTTTAACAGGGCCAAGAGGGGGAAACATTTTTTAATATTTCAAATTCACGTGGTGGTTCATTTCCCAGATATATGTTTTCAACATATACGTTTCCTTTTTTATATATATATCACGAACTGCTGCATTATATATCATATATACATCCATATATATAGTTCTGAAAGATTCCAAATTAAGGTACATTTATTATAACAAAAAAATAGATATTCCACTCATTGCTTAAATATATGTAGATTTATTATTTTTCGTTTCATATATTTCCTTTATTTGAATCTGTATTAATTCACACTTGTGTGTACATGTGGATCTATATTTATCACTATACTTTGAGTCCTTTGGCTGTAATTTGTTATCAAAAATGAAATAATAAAAAATTAAAGTCCGAAAAAGTAATGTCTTCAGATTTTAACGATTTTATCGAAAACTATAAAAGATAGTGTTGGTCCGAATAATGCTTATGAAAGTTGGAAATTTGCGGACTATACTGAACATTGATTTATTGCTGTGCGTTGAGCCGTTTGACTGTAATTTGTCTTCAAAAATTAAGTAATGGAAATTGAATGTCCGAAAAAGCAGTATCTTCACATATTAGTTATCTACTCGAAAACTATAATAAATAGAATTGATTTGAAATATTATTTGGTTTTAATATTTCATTATGTATTAAAGTCCTCGAATAGTCCTGTTTCGACGGACGAAGTTGAATTAAATTAAGACAATTTAATAAAAGTAATATTATTGAAAGGTGTCAGTTTATTTCTACGCATCGTGGTGATTTACAAATATTAAATAATAGAAAACATATAGTCTATATCAATTATATTGAAAACTAGTGTCGAAACAGTTTCTGTGTGTAAAAATTGTTTATTGTTTTTCATCAGAGGGCTTAAATCGTAATTGAAGTAGAGCAGTAATATAGTAGAAGTGAACCTAATCGTTTAACCGCAACGTAAAAGGGAACATTTGTCACGAAAATAGAGGCCCCGGCCATCAATAGGTCGTTTCCTTGGCTTTCTATATGGCAATTTTCACTAACTTTTATTGATACGTAATTTATTGCCAATAAAGACGGTATCGGACGTTCTCCCCAAGCCCAGAACGATCTTTCATAACTCACCCACCCACACATTCTCTCTCTCTCTGCACATACATATACACAATCTCATACAGACTGAAACGAAAGAAACTCCTTTTCCCGGCTCACACTTTTCCTCCGTCTACTCTCATCCCCCTTTTAAGGAAGACCATAATATATATCTTAATACTGATATGAAAAGATGCCGAATCAGCGCACACAACGTTTACGACTTCTGGAGACATTGTAACACGTAACGAGGGAGACACACCCAGAAACCGTGGATTCTTGCATCATACGAAACTGGTAAAATAACGGCGCAAATAAAAGAAACAGAGAAGAAGAGGAAAGGAAAAATAAGAACGTCTCTTGCTTTTTTAAAGTTTCAGTCCGGTTTTGTTGGGTTACCGTGGATAAAATTCAATCGTATCCATCTCACGTAATCCTTTTACAGCGCAGCCCTCCACAAAGGGATTCATTAAATATGAAATCGGCACTTCAAACGGATGTCTGTGAAACGCACCGCGTCCTGCTACATGCAACAGTCGCAAAAATGGAGAAGAAACAAATCGAATGCTTCTGTCGTTCGTTTTTTTTTGCAAGTTTCTTTCTCTGCTCCTTGTTCCAGCGCTCCAGCATTCTTTGACGCACAAAGGAATATTAAAAAAGCGAGTCCTGAAAGTAATGAGCGCAAATGGAAACGGTCGTAATTACAAAAGGAGAAAGCGTTGAAAGTAACGTAGTCATTTTTATTTCGTTCCATTGCTGTTTGTGTATTTGCTGAACATATTGATTGGGGCTTTCGTGCAACTCCGTAGTTTAGATAGTGTCTATTCTATTATGAAATTATCTCAGAGATCAATGATGATGGTAACGTGGTGTATTGCATGCCACGGTCTGTTGGCATCCGTGAATCAGATCGAAATCAATTTCGGCTTTCGATTAGAAAATTCCTCTCTTCGAATTCCGCATTCGCGTGAGGTACGCCAATGGACTTTAACATTTATTTGCACCTGGAAAATATAAACAAGATCGATCAAGGTCGTACGTGTGTGTGTGTGTGTGTGCACGCGAGATTCAAAATCGACTCGCACATTCATGTGCAAGGATACCAAAGTAAAGTGTTTGTTTTCTTGCCTTCAATTAATTACACCTAATATCTTTCGTCAAGGAGACGCTACTGCTGTTTTATGATTCAAATATTATCGTATATTTCTATCAAAGTTTCGAAGTTTAATGTAAAATTTGATACATATTGAGTTACGTATTTGTATCTTTTGGTTAATCATCATTCCTTTAATGTTTCCAAATAACAGTATTAAGAAAAATATTAATATTGTTTTTGATAACTCAGAAGATGTTTTACTAATTTCAATTACTTTCCTGAAACATACAATTTCTTATTTATATCACCATCTTTATTGGTGCAAATTAGACCAAATGGCTAACGACCGAGGTCTTTTCGTCCAATTTCATATTTTATAAAGAAAGACATTCCCTATTACCAGAACTATTTTTAAAATAAACTTTAAATAATCGATATAAAAACATCATCAATAATGTTAAAATATAATATTTTCCCTCAATTTCAAACGTTATAGTTCTTAATTTACATAATATTTAAATTAAGAATCTTCTATCATTTCTTTGATAACCTTTCCATTATTTCCTCTTATTCTAACCCTGTATAACCTTTTGTTTATGATCAAGTATTAATTATGTGGCAATAATATTATGATAATCGAATACATTTTTTGTATAATGTACTGATTCGATTTGTTTGTTTATCATATCTGTGCAATTGACGCACTTCTCTTTAAGTATTTTCAAAATAATGAACAAAAAGTCTTCCCTTTGCATGAAATGTTAAATAAATTACGTTTATTTTTATTAAATTAAGAATATTGTCCTAATTGTACTACTAAAAATTAAGAAATTTTTAGTTTCCGATCATCACGATTTGTCAATTCTTACTCTTAGATGAGTAATTTTGAAGATAACAAACGTTTGATAGTAAATATGTCTATATCAGTAATTAATGTGAGTTTACACGTAGTAAAACGTGTATAATGACAGCTTATCCAATATAAATGAACTCATATGTTTAATATCCCAAATGAAATCATCATAAACGGGACGAGACAATCAAAACAAATTGCGGTGTAATTAATGAATATTTAATTGCAGTTTAATAAACAGCCCGTTTGGCGAATTAATAATTCAGGAGCAATTGTGTGTAACGGATCGGGCGTAAACTATCACAGATACGTGCTGAAGTGTTTCAGGTGGCGCGTGTTTAAGAATCCACTATTAATTATGAACGAACCCCTAATAATCCCATTATATTAAACTGTCTTGTACCCTATGAATAAACTATAACATCTTCAATATAAAACTGGTGGACAGTCCTTCTTCGCTCAACAGAAGAAAAATGGTTTTGAAATTGTACACGAGTGCGTTGAGTCCACCAAGTCGGTCGGTTCTCATTTGTGAACAAGCTTTGGGCTTGGAGATTGAGCATATCGAGACGAACCTCTTGCAAGGAGAACAAATGAAGCCTGAATTAACTCAGGTTTGTATCAATATTATTTTTGTATAGTATTTTCTAAGAATATAAACTTTCAATGTAAGTTTTAGACTAGAATTTCAATTTCATTTAAATAGTTATGTTGCTATAAGCTATCTAGTAAATCTACTATACTGTATTGATAATTAGAGACGATTTAAAGCTTTATGTATTTCGTAAACATTTAATTTGATTAAGTGATGCAATTTTCATTAATTCTACTTGAAGATAATGTATTTTATTTAATAGATTAACCCTCAACACACTATCCCAACGTTGATAGATGACGACGTTGTAATATGGGACAGCCATGCAATTATGTGCTACCTAGTGGAAAAGTATGGTTCAGATCAGGAATCGTTATATCCCAAGGATTTCGCCGAAAGGTCATCGGTTGACCAGAGACTGCATTTCGATTCCGGATGCGTGTTCACCCTAATCAGGCGAATCGTGGTAAATGATTTTATACAGAACAAATCCCACGGCTTAAATTTTCATTTCGCAGGAGGCTATGCTGGATAAATCTTCGCTGTCTGCCGACGAGACTTGCAAAGCCTTGGCGCATCGCCATTACAAATTTCTGGATGACTTTTTGATCGATAAAGATTGGGTTTGCGGTGACTCTATTACAATCGCGGATTTCAGTTTGATCCCTTCGATTACATCGCTGGATGTGCTGGTGCCGATGGGCGACGGCTACGGAAATATCGCCTCCTGGCTACAGAAATTCGACGAGCTTAGTTACAGCGATATTAATAAAGACGGCTTAGAGCAGTTCAAGCAGTTCGTGCAGATCATCTTGTCCTGATACAATGAACAAATTGCGACGCAATTCTGGAATAGTTTAGTTGAGAACGTTTGCATAAACCAGTTGCATTATTGAGTTTTAGTTGTTTTTTTTGTCCATTTGTTAGCAGCAATTATTCTAATTTGCTTGTTTGTTGTGTATTATATTTATTATCTCGATGATTAACTTCAATTATCTATACCGAGGTCAAGATAGATCAACTATTTATTATAAAGAACTCTATTATATAAGTCTATTAACTAGATAATAACAATAATTAATACATAAACTCACGATGAACAACAATGACTAAGACTTTTCATTCCGTGCACGCACGCCGCTGCATTTTGTTGGATATTTGTATAATCAGTTGGTAAATAAAGTGACCTTATATATAAACAAACGACTTGCTTGATCGACTCAGTACAGATCCGACTCTGATCGAAATGGCTCCCAAGTTTTACACTGTCGACTTAAGTCCTCCTGCAAGAGGAGTTCTTCTCACTGAAAAGGCGCTGGGTATAAAGTTGGATCATGTTTTCGTTGACTTTATGAATGGGGAACACCTTAAACCAGAATTTGTCAAGGTAGTATACATAATCAGTCATTACTTAAAAAAAAGAATTTTATAAGAAATATAAACTTATATTTATGTAAGATTTTATCTTATCTTATTTGATTTTGAAATGTTAGTAACAGTCAATAATAAAGTAGAAACTATTTCTTACAGTTCCGAATTAAATTTTATACTAATTATGAAAATATAATTTAGTTATCATAGTTAAATTTTTAAATGAATTTAAACAAATTGCTGAAATGAATAAATAAAAAAACAATAAAAATTAAAAAGTGTATAATAAATTACAGTTTTCTTCAAAACGATGTGAAATTATATAGATAATAATTGGTTTTGTAAAAGACTGCAATTAGAAAGCGTTTCTTAAGTTTTATTTTTACTTAAGTAATTTTATTTTGTTATTAAATCTGATATTAAATAACAAAGCAACCAAAATTACATTTCGTATTATACTTTCAGAGAAATTGTACAGGTAATTGAATTTATGAAATAATAATAAATTATGTCGTCTGTTCATTAACCGATCAATTGGTGGTAATGTTAGAAGAAAATGTAACAAGGAAACGTAACTATAGATTTTCATTATGCATATACAGAAAAACAACTTATTATAAGAAATTCTTAAATCTGTTGTTTTCTCATGTTTAAAGTGAATAAGCATTGTGTACGTTTCTATTGCAGATGAATCCACAACACACAATCCCGACATTAGTTGAAGACGACGGATCCGTAATTTGGGACAGCCACGCCATCATGACGTACTTGGTCGATAAATATGGAAAGGACGACTCGCTTTACCCAAAAGACCTAATCAAAAGGGCAGCGGTAGATCAAAGACTGCATTTTGATGGCGGAAACATGTTTGCCCTGTTGCGGCGAATTGTTGTAAGTGCTTTATACATGATGCAATTAAACCATGAATCGAATCTCTGAACGCAATAATGATTACAAATTCATAATTATTGTAGATTGGTTTTAAAATGGGTGCAAAATCTGTGGATGCTCATTGTCTGGATCTGGTGAACGAACAGTACGCTTTCCTGAACGCGTTTTTGGATGGCCACAAATGGATGGTTGGTGATAACTTGACGGTCGCTGATTTTAGTCTAATCTCCAGTTTAACATCGATGGCAACGATCGTTCCGGTCGATGCTAAGTATACAAATCTTTGCGGTTGGATAAAGAGGTGCGAGGCGTTACCTTACTATGAAATTAATAGGAAAGGAACCCAAGATTTTAACGTTCTTTTGACTAAAATTAGGAGTGGGTAAAAATTAATAAATATACAAATGTAAAACTATTGTTTTGTTTCATTGATTTCCTGCTGATTCTCTCAAGGTACTCGAATATATTGCAGCACGTCTGACATAACATGCTGACATTGAGAGAAGGCTGATGATATATTGACCCAAATGTCTGGAGAATTGATTATAAAGTGGTGGCACAGTCAGCCACACATCCTCATAGAGAAATCCCGCATCAGTGCATTGTACAGATATAATTTCTGTTAATCCATTCATTAGAAGCTATTGTCCAATTACCTATTCACGTATCTTCCATTTAAGCAAACCTATAAACATTCTTCTAAACTTTTCTATTTATATCAATTACTATACAAACAAACAAATCAAATTACAAATATTATACGCACAGACACATTTATTTCTTAATTTTCTGCAAAATTTCTTCTCGAATTTTCCTTCTCAACATCTTTCCACTCGGAGTCTTCGGTATATGATCGACTATAAAAATGCCAGCCCGCAACCTTTGCCTTTCGTGAACTCTTTCAGTTACGAACTCATCGAGTTCAGGTACCGACACCTTTGCATCTTTGATCAGAGTTATTGCAGCAGCAGGATGGTCGCCATCAATATCATTCGGAACTCCAAAGACCACCACCTCCGCAACCTCCGGATGCTCCCTGATCACGTTCTCGACAGATGCAGGCACGATATGCCAACTTTGGTACTTGAACATGTCCTTCAGGCGATCGTAAACATAAAGGCTGCAAGTTTCATCGTAATGTCCGATATCTCCGGTCTTAATGAATCCCTCTTCGTCGAAGATATCGCTATGATTCTGCTTATGGTAGCCGTTCAGTATATGCGGATATTTAATACGAATCTCTCCAGATTTATTCGCTGTTAGCGATTTTCCAGTTTCTGTGTCGCATACCTAAAGAAATAAATTAATCTAAGATAACATACAAATTTACAATTTTAAATATACAATATTTTCCTTCATAAATTGCGTAAGAATTCCGTTTAACCAACTTCGAGTGATAACTAAATAGCAAAAAATAATAGTTTACTTTAACAAGATCCACGCTTACAGATTGCGAAATTATAATTTCTTGTTTACAACTTTCTTTAAAATTGATTAAGCGAAACTCTGACTTCTATAGCCTCTAAATAACATCGTGACTGCAAAGTTTTGTCATTTTACCTTGATGGTGATGCCCATCACGGGAAGACCGCAAGAATCCGGATTTTGATTCGATAGTTCAGTGTCTTGAGGACTATAAGAAGAGATGCAACCTCCGACTTCCGTCATTCCATAAACTGAATTGCAGAAGCATCCAGGCAACAATTTCCTAAAGATCATCATGAGTTCTTTTCCAATAGGCCCTCCGCCAAGTGCTAAATTTGTTAAAGATGTGAGGTTGTACTCGTGTAAGAATTTGCAGCTGATGATCTTGTGCATGTACGAATTTGCCATGAAAGCATGTGTAATCTGAAATAAAAATGTTTTAATATGATACATTTCACAGTCATATCAAATTTACTTTATAATGCTCTATGTAACGTAAGCCAGTTTCAGCTTCGAAACCCGTACTTAAGATCCTGGTATCGCCTCTCTTGAATTGAAGGAAGAACATCATCAACGCAGATATCCAATAGAAAGTTGTGAAATGGATCATAACTCGCGTATCACTAACTAAATAACTGAAATAAACGAATAGTAAAATATGAACATGTTGGATTTTCGTATACTTACCCATAGTTCATAGCTCCGGTATACATAGAATGATGACTTAAGCAAATACCTTTCGGTAAACCAGTGGTGCCGCTGCTGAATAGTATCAATATAGTTTCATTACAGTCCTTAACATAAATTGGTTTAAAAGTTTCTACTTCGTCAGAATCATTGAGGAATTCCTTGAAAGTATCGTACTTATCAGAATTACCATACACTATCACTGTAGGTTTGCTTTTTTCTTCTAATGAAGATAATGTATTTTCAATTAGTTCCACGGAATTTTCGTGGACCAATATCATCTTTGGTTCAATAAGATTTACAAGATGAGCGCAATCTCTAACGGGTAAAGTTGGATCCAACGATGATGAAATGGCACCAAGGAACATTCCAGCTGTGTATGCAACGGCGCTATCCAAGGTATTTGGAGTGCAATGCACTAACATGTCACCCTTAGTTATCCCACGTTTACGCATCTCGATGGCAGCTTTAACTGATCTATCGGTGAATGTGGAGAAGGTATCGTGATCTCCGGTCTCTGCAAAAATCTAATCATTTTGCATATTAGTTTCAAATTTACAAGTGAGATAATAAATACCTGGCATATTTTATTTGGGAATTTCTTTGCCTGATCGAACAAAAATTTTCCAAGTCCACCCTCTATAGGTTTGTAGTCAATCGTTGGACCACTTATGTAATTACCCTTTCTCATGACTATATTGCAGGTGGCTTACATAATAAAACACAATAAACATATAATTAATAGTATACACAAATATTAATATTACCGTTATTCATTTTATAGTTTATGCTTCTACGAATTGAACTTTAGTACTGTTTTCTTCTCTGGATTCATCAAGATTTATTACAAACAGTGACGTGAAGCAAATCAGTAGGAGATAATATTTATAAACATCGCTTATCAACATGATGTAGCAATATATTTTGTGACTACTTAATTTTTAAACATCGATTTCTACTGGTGCCGAGAAAAATGAAATACTGCAATTTTGTTTAACTGTGAAAGGGGTGTGCTTATTGCGATGAAAGGACACGAGCTTTGTTTCATTATATCCCGCAAATTCTGCGTGGTACATGAAAAAAAAAGCGAATTAAGTGCGGAGCCTATGCTTTGCATGTATGAAAATGTGTGTATGCAATGTGCACATAAACACATGCAAATTCTGCCCACCAAACGGAGGCAAAGAACACATAAACAAACTGTATTTGCAAATAGCCGAACATATTAAAGCGGAAATGTACAGCACACAACTCAAAATTAAAACGAATAGTATGCAAAAATTTAGTCTACAATAACTAAAACATAGTTATACCAAATAATAATTATAGCATATTCAGTTCAATTTATAATGCATTGATGTTTGTAAAATTTTTATACAACTTAAATATTATAATTCATTCTTTTAATTTTGTATAAACCAGGCGTTTATACGGAATGAGACACGCATTCCGCTTTTTATACTACACCACATTTACATAGTATATCCAATAGCATTAAATCCTATATACTTATCACGTAGAAAACAAAAATGAAATACAAGAACATCAAAGATCTGAAATAATAACATTATGTAACATTTTCAATACTAAAACGCACTCAAGAACTAGCCCAACCCTATTTTAAATATTCATAATAATCCAATTAATCTACTTTATACGCCCATAACTCGCTTTACGTTCCACGAAACTTGGCCGCAAAGCGAAAAGCCGTATAAGGAATCAATTATTACGCTTGCGCAAGATTGGCAACGTCGACTTTTAGGTTTTTTTTCTGTTGATATACAGAGGTATTTTGATGTAACTATAATTTGAAATAAAAAGGATAAACAATATTTCTTTTAAAAATCTTGAGCATTTGGTATTTAGTACATAGATAGCATTTTAATCGACGTAATTTATTTACCATTTCAGTGCAGATTATGTAAACAAAATATTAAAATTAATCAAAGTTATTGATAATGAGGACATCCGATTAAGTCTTACATACGAAATCAATGGAAAATTTCAATTTTATACCAATATTTTGAAATATGTATCAGAAATTGACCAATTCCTTTCCGGGGTACGATATAATTTTTTGCAGATTTTTATATTATCAATGTCCTACAATTTTTCAGAACGTACTTTATGTACCTTAAACCCTTACTTCTTTAGAAGCAAAGTAGAAGACACCAAACTATAAAATAGTACATTACATAAACGTCTGAATTTTTTAATATAAAATTTAAATGATCATTTATAAAATTTACCAACCACTTTAACATAAGCCGTTGAAAAGTACATGCAATTGTTACATGTTGTTAGTGATTTAAAGCGAAATATATTTGTCTTCACTTGAGTGGGATTTAACAGGCAGGTGCTATCACCTGTTGCATACTCAATACTACAACCATATAATATAAACACAATCCTAAATATGTTTCTTAACATTCTTCCATATTTACACACAAAAAAAGAATTTTTAAATCAGCATCATTAAAAGTATTTTTGAATATATTGTAAATCATATAAACATAATCCAATTATATTTGGAGTACAGTTTACGCAGCAAATGTATTTGGTGGAATTATTTACACAGCTCAATTAATATAATGGCACAAACCTGTTTAAATAAAACTCTACTTTAAACATAAATTTTAGACAAATTATTTCAAAGCATTTAAAAGTACTCATTTGTGGTAATAGTAATTAATATTTTTTACATTATTATGTCATTAAATATTTATAATAAAAACAATTTTACCATAAAATTACATACATTACAATCTGTTTTATAAGAAAAAAACTTATAATAAATGATTCATTACTTGACTTTCTGAATAGTTTATTTGATATTTGCAACTTTCCCTTAACTGTTAATTATTTATTGACTTTCAATAGTAGCTTATATTGATAGGTTGTTAAGCTACAATTAACAACTAATGATTTTGTGTGTGTTTCTTGCTTATATTTAGCAACTACTACTTTTCACTATAGATTCCTTCACTGCTTTCATTTGAACATCATCTTGAATTCTTCGGTTCTTACCTTGAAAAACGTAAATTCGCTTAGCTTTTCGAATTAGAATCTTTATATTAGATATATTTTTATATAATATAAGTTTTTTTTAAATAATTATTGATAAAGAAACGATATTTTAAAAGATGTATCAATACTTGACAATAGACTTATTTGAACTTATCCAATCGTAAACGTAAGGTCATGAGGGGAAATAAAGTTCATCTTAAAATAAATTATCAGTTTTTCAGTGTTTTTCCGCGTGATTTTATAACATAATTATAATGTTTAGGTAAATTTATCAACAAACAAACATGATAACAATTTTCATCATTTATTTGCAAGCAATATAAAACGAAATAATATATAATGTTTTAAATTTATATTGAACTATAAAATTTCAATATACACAATTATGCCGTATACATTTTGACCAGAATCGCATCAACGTCATACAATCCAGTTTTGTTAATATCCATGTACGGTAACTTCTCGCACCGTTCAATCCAAGCTGTAAGATTTTTGTATGACAGATTGCATGGAGCTATTTTGATGAGTGATGTAACCGATGTAATTAAACTATAATCGGCAATGGTCAATGTATCTCCAGCCATCCATTCTTTTCCTTCCAAAAACGCATTCATAAATTGATACTGCTCATCTGCTAGCTCTACGATATCCGGATGAACTGTTTTGGTCTTCTTCATCTCGAACTACAAACATTGTTAAACGCTTATGCAATATGATATAATTATATACTTACGAAAGCTCGACGTATCAGCGCAAAAACACATCCGGTATCGAAATGCAATCTTTGATTGACCACAGCTCTTTTAAGGTGATCTTTTGGTAACAAAGCATCGTCTTTACCATACTTTTCCACTAGGTACTGCATAATTGCATGACTATCCCAAATTACGCAACCATTGTCTACGAGGGTTGGAAGTGTATGTTGGGGGTTCATCTTTAAATGTATTATATTACAACCTATGCTTTAATAAAGCATGAATATATTCATGAGGAATGTCGAATGAGTAAACAACTTTTTTTTGTTAGGTCAGTGTCTTTATTTTTTTGTTAGTAACAAAAATTTTATACTTTGGCCATGTCCATTGTAACAGTTTTTTATTTTATTATTATTGAATGAATAAATTTTGTTTTTCATATATTTCTATAACTGATTCTTATTAATTATGAACTAATTACCTTAAGGAATTCAGGTTTTTTATGTTCTTCACCAAAGAAATCGATTTTATGATAATCGATAGAAATATCTAAAGCTTTGGCTGTCAGCAAGACAGCCCTCGTTGGAGGACTGGCATTGAAACCATATAATGTCGGTGCCATCTCAGAAGAATCACTAAACTGCAGCAAACACGAGCCTTCTATTTATATTGTATGATTTTAGCGCAGACTCCAAAACATTAATTATAAGTAACTTACTTTATTCAATTATGCTGTGATTGCGTAAGACGTTTATAGATTCGGCGATAACTTCCTGACCAATTGAACGTCGATATCGTCTAAACCTTTTTTGTTGATTGCTGCAAATGGTAAAGCTTCGCAGCGCTTGATCCAGTTGGTAAGGTTAGCCAATGATCCATCGATCGGTTCAAATTTCGCCAAAGACGAGATAGTGGGAAACAGACTGAGGTCGGCTATAGTCATAGTATTACCGCACATCCAGTCGTTACCTTCCAAAAACTTTTCGCAGAAATCGTACTGCTCTTTCGCTAACTCCAAACATTCAGGGACTAACTTCTTGTGCGCTTTGATGCCCATCTAAAACGAGAATTATACAACATATTATTTCATTAATGTTGCACGAACACTTACAACAAGTCTACGTAAAAGAGCAAACACATTTCCAGAATCGAAAGACAGCCTCTGATTAACATGTGCTCTCTTTACCAAATCTTTGGGATAGAGATTGTCATCTTTACCATACTTATCTGCTAAATAGGCAATTATAGCGTGGCTGTCCCAAATAACAACTCCGTCATCAACCAATGTCGGTAAAGTATGTTGAGGATTCATCTAAGAAAATTCAAACTATAAATTATCAATTCGTGTAAGTTGGGTTGCATAATCTAAATATTACGTAAAATTTACGTGAGAATACAATCAGTTACCTTTAGGAATTCGGGTGTCCTGTTCTCCCCTACGTAAAAATTGATTATTTTATAATCGTAATCAATGCCCAGAGCCTTCAAAGTCAATATGACGCTCCTCGTAGGTGGACTTATGTCCATTCCATATAGTATAGGTGCCATCTCGATGCAACGTTACTCGCTCACTAAGCGTGTGTGACTAACTAACTTAGTGTGGACGATGAATTTATATAAGGTCAGCCATTGTTCACCCACGATAATATGCGTCAAAGAATGATAAGACGGTAGGTCAGTAATATTGATCGAAAGGAAAATAAAAAATACTGTTGTTTGGGCAAAGCACGGCGCTCATCTAATCGGTAGGTCATATCCCGTAATGCAACTAGAAAGTTTCAAGGTCGACCGGTTTAAAGACAAGCTGAAGAAGAAATTAGTATGCGCGGTTTCGAGTTCGAACGTAAATTGTTAAGTGCATCCTAATTAGACGTTCGTATTGATCGTTGGATAAGTCTATAGTAAACAATTTTGTTCATTCCATACGCAGCAGAATATAAATATAGATAATTATATAATCAATGCAAAACAAACAAAAAAGTGTTATTTAATTAATTAACTTAATTATCATGCAAGCCATGGTTCAAGGTTTCTATAAAAATAACTAAATAATAAGTATCATTATATAAGCAATTATTATTGAACAACAAATTCAAAATAATTAGTGAATTTATTAACCATAAACTAACTTCAGTAATAAATAGGTTAGAGATTTTTTAAAATAGCTTTTGCACTAGTTACTATTAATGCACATGCTCTAGCATTGCTTTATTTCTGAACTAAATTTAACCATTTTTAAAACAAATTTGTATTTTCGTGCTTACTATTAATAGTTAATTATACAAAAAGATATTAACAATAAAAATATAATTAACTAAATTTAACCATTTTTTTAAAGAGATTTGTATTTTCTTCTTTACTATTAATACATAATTATACAAAAAAATAAGCTACAATTAACAACTAATGAGATTGTGTGCCTTTCTTGCTTATTTTTGTATCGACAACTACTTTTCACTATAGATTCATTCACTGCTTTCATTTGAACATCATCTTGAATTCTTCGGTTCTTACCTTGGAGAACGAATAATCGCTTAGCTTCTCGAAGTATTAGTGCAAAAACACATCTGGTATCGAAATGCAATCTTTGATTTTAGGTGATCTTTTGGTAATAAAGCATCATCTTTACCATACTTTTCCACTAGGTACTGCATAATTGCGTGACTATCCCAAATTACGCAACCATTGTCTACGAGGGTTGGAAGTGTATGTTGGGGGTTCATCTTTAAATGTATTATATTACAACCTATGCTTTAATAAAGCATGAATATATTCATGAGGAATGTCGAATGAGTAAACAACTTTTTTTTGTTAGGTCAGTGACTTTATTTTTTTCTTAAGGAAGATGTTAGTTAGAAAAATTTTATACATGGCCAAAGTCCATTGCAACAGTTGATTTTTATTTTATTATTATTGAATGAATATATTTTGTTTTTTTTATCTATTTCTATTATTGATTCTTATTAATTATGAACTAATTACCTTAAGGAATTCAGGTTTTTTATGTTCTTCACCCAAGAAATCGATTTTATGATAATCGATTGAAATATCTAAAGCTTTGGCTGTCAGCAAGACAGCCCTCGTTGGAAGACTGGCATTAAAACCATATAATTTTGGTGCCATCTGAGAAGAATCACTAAACTACAGCAAACAAGAGCATTCTATTTATATTGTATGATTTTAGCGCAGACTCCAAAACATTAATTATAAGTAACTTTCTTAATTCAATTATTCGACGATAACCTGCTGACCAAGTCGACGTCGATATCCTCTAAACCTTTTTTGTTGATTGCTGCAAATGGTAAAACTTCGCAACGCTTGATCCAGTTGGTAAGGTTTACCAATGATGCATCGATCGGCACAAATCTCGCCATAGATGAGATAGTGGGAAACAGACTGAGGTCGGCTATAGTCATAGTATTACCGCACATCCAGCCGTTACCTTCCAAAAACTTTTCGCAGAAATCGTACTGCTCTTTCGCTATCTCCACACATTCAGGGATTAACTTCTGGTGCGCTCTGATACCCCTCTAAAACGAGAATTATACAACATATTACATATTGTTTCATTAATTTTGCAGGAACACTTACAGCAAGTCTACGTAATAGAGCAAATATATTTCCAGAATCGAAAGACAGTCTCTGATTAATATGTGCTCTCTTTACCAAATCTTTAGGATAAAGATTGTCATCTTTACCATACTTATCTGCTAAATAGGCAATTATAGCGTGGCTGTCCCAAATAACAACTCCGTCATCAACCAATGTCGGTAAAGTATGTTGAGGATTCATCTAAGAAAATTAAATTATACATTATCGATGCATGTAAGTTGGGTTGCATTATTAGATTATGTACGTAAAATTTACGTGGGAATAAAATCAGTTACCTTTAAGAATTCGGGTGTCCTGTGCTCCCCTATGTTAAAATTTGTTATTTTATAATCGTAATCAATGCCCAGAGCCTTCAAAGTCAATATGACGCTCCTCGTAGGTGGACTTAAGTCCATTCCATATAGTATAGGTGCCATCTCGATGCAACGTTACTCGCTCACTAAGCGTGTGTGATTAACTTACTGTGGACGATGAATTTATATAAGGTCAGCCATTGTTCACCCACGATAATATTTGGCAAACAATATGATAAGACGGTAACGAAAGCAAAATGTTGTTTGGGTAATGTACGGCGCTCATCTAATCGGTAGGTCATATCCCGTAATGCAACTGGAAAGGTTCAAGATCGACTGGTAATACTTAATTATACAAAAAAATAAGCTACAATTAACAACTAATGAGATTGTGTGCCTTTCTTGCTTATTTTTGTATCGACAACTACTTTTCACTATAGATTCCTTCACAGCTTTCATTTGAACATCGTCTTGGATTCTTCGGTTCTTACCTAGGAGAACGTATAATCGCTTAGCTTCTCGAATTAGAATCTTTATACTAGATATATTTTTATATAATATAAGTTTTTTATAAATAATTATTGAAAAAGAAACGATATTTTAAAGGATGTAAATGTATCAATACTTGACAATAGACTTATTGGAACTTATCCAATCGTAAACGTAAGGTCATGGGGGAAATAAAGTTCATCTTAAAATAAATTATCAGTTTTTCAGTGTTTTTCCGCGTGATTTTATAACATAATTATAATGTTGAGGTAAAGTTATCAACAAACAAACATGATAACAATTTTCATCATTTATTTGCAAGCATTATAAAACGAAATAATATATAATGTTTTAAATTTATATTGAACTATAAAATTTCAATATACACAATTATGCTGTATACATTTTGACCAGAATCGCATCAACGTCATACAATCCTGTTTTGTTAATCCTCGTTGGAGGACTGGCATTGAAACCATATAATTTTGGTGCCATCTGAGAAGAATCACTAAACTACAGCAAACACCAGCCTTCTATTTATATTGTATGATTTTAGCGCAGACTCCTAAACATTAATTATAAGTAACTTTCGTTATTCAATTATGCTACGATTGCGTAAGACGTTCATAGATTCGGCGATAACCTGCTGACCAAGTCGACTTCGATATCGTCTAAACCTTTTTTGTTGATTGCTGCAAATGGTAAAACTTCGCAACGCTTGATCCAGTTGGTAAGGTTTACCAATGATGCATCGATCGGTACAAATTTCGCCAAAGACGAGATAGTGGGAAACAGACTGAGGTCGGCTATAGTCATAGTACTACCGCACATCCAGTCGTTACCTTCCAAAAACTTTTCACAAAAATCGTACTGCTCCTTCGCTATCTCCACACATTCAGGGATTAACTTCTGGTGCGCTCTGACACCCCTCTAAAACGAGAATTATACAACATATTACATATTGTTTCATTAATTTTGCAGGAACACTTACAACAAGTCTACGTGCTAGAGCAAACACATTTCCAGAATCGAAAGACAGTCTCTGATTAATATGTGCTCTCTTTACCAAATCTTTGGGATAAAGATTGTCATCTTTACCATACTTATCTGCTAAATAGGCAATTATAGCGTGGCTATCCCAAATAACAACTCCGTCATCAACCAATGTCGGTAAAGTATGTTGAGGATTCATCTAAGAAAATTAAATTATACATTATCAATGCATGTAAGCTGGGTTGCATTATTAGATTATGTACGTAAAATTTACTTGGGAATAAAATCAGTTACCTTTAAGAATTCGGGTGTCCTGTGCTCCCCTATGTTAAAATTTGTTATTTTATAATCGTAATCAATGCCCAGAGCCTTCAAAGTCAATATGACGCTCCTCGTAGGTGGACTTAAGTCCATTCCATATAGTATAGGTGCCATCTCGATGCAACGTTACTCGCTCACTAAGCGTGTGTGGACGATGAATTTATATAAGGTCAGCAATTGTTTACCCATGATAAAATGCGACAAACAATATGAAAAGACGGTAATGAAAGCAAAATGTTGTTTGGGCAAAGTACGGCGCTCATCTAATCGGTGGGTCATATCCCGTAATGCAACTGGAAAGGTTCAAGTTCGACTGGTTTAAAGACAAGCTGAAGAAGAAATTAGTATGCGCGGTTTCGAGTTCGAATGTAAATTGTTAAGTGCATCCTAATTAGACGTTCCTATTGATCGTTGGATAAGTCTATAGTAAACAATTTTGTTCATTTCATACGCAGCAGAATATAAATATATATAATTATATAATCAATGCAAAACAAAACAAAGTGTTATTTAATTAATTAACTTAATTATCATGAAAGCCATGGTTCAAGGTTTCTATAAAAATAAAAACTTCAAATCTTAACTAAATAATATTATGTAAGCAATTATTATTATATAACCATAAACTAACTTCAGTTATAAATAGGTTAGAGATTTTTAAAAAATAGCTTTTGCACTAGTTACTATTAATGCACATGTTCTAGCATTGCTTTACTTCTGAACTAAATTTAACCATTTTTAAAACAAATTTGTATTTTCGTCTTTACTATTAATAGTTAATTATACAAAAAAAATATCAAAAATATAATTTTGGTAATTGATGAAAAGTATGAAAAGTAAAATCATTCAAAATTATTGTAATTAATCGCAAGACTATCAATATTACACAAAATTTAATTAAACATAAAAATAATGGCTCTAATTTATATGATTTTCAAATTAAAAACGATGGTAAACACCATAACAGAATGTGATGTTAATTACATTAACAGCGCACTCAAGTGTCTAAAAAAAACTAAGTATCAGTCCTATTTATGTAACAAAATATACAAACTTTATTTTATTGTGAGAAGTAACACAAATACGTAATAGCTAATTACAATTTAATTATTGATCAGAAATTAGCTAATTAAGATTAAATTACTTTCTCTAGTATTAAAATAAAACTAATATAGTTTATTGTGATACCTATAAATAGTAAAGAAGATTTTTTTAAATAATTACGGTAATAACATTTATTTCAATAACTGCAAAAAAAATGTAAACTCAATACAATAATAATAAACAAATATATAGAAAAGAAAAATAATTCTCAGGTCTTTCTGGTAAGATTTCAATATTATAATACAAATTGTCTGATAGTTTATTGAATAGTTAATCCATTATAATATTATATTTATTATGTAACAAGTTAAATATTAAACAATGTGAATATATCAAATAATATGTTAATATATCAAAAAGATGTCTGGCAAAAGCTGTTTGTTGTGGTTGAAAGCGCACTTGGCCTGAAACTGAAACTCTTAGCGAAATTAAACAAAAAATTCAAAGCAATATTTTCAAATTTCAATATCCGGCGAATTTATGGCAAATGGAAAATATCGTAATGAACACACCAATGTAAAAGAAAAAGAGAGAGATCTATATAAAAATAGAACATGAAGTAACACGAAAATTTATGGAATTTCGTAACTGAATATCCATCCCACTTGGTTGAAAGCACCGAAATATATTTCACCAATATTAGGTACATCTGGATATTGGAATCGTTGGGGAGTTACAATTTGCCCCAATAACGATTTCCCTTGGCGTACTCCTCCTTTTCATCCTCCTCTGCTCGTTGTAGTCGTCGTCATCGTCGTCGTCCGTAGCGTCGCATATCTTTCTCTTCTTTTTGCATTCCTGTCGAGGGTGACATTCGACCGACCGTGGGGGACCAAAGGAGGACGCCGATATATTGGTTTCAACCCCGGTTTGCTTATTGATACTTGCGTCTGAGTGGCCTTTCACGCACTTTTTTGCATCGACGAGGGGCCGATACACAGGACTCAATGGAAATCCTCTAAAGACCCCCCAAACCGGGCCGTCAAAATAAAATTCTCGACTAGACAATGACAGATTGCTTCGAAGCAATTTTCGTGTCGCCACGATATAAATTCCATTTTGATTGTTGGCTGAATATGACTGGGGATATTGGTGGATCGCGTGCGAGAAAGCTTTTAAACTTTCAAAGGTTCGGATGATTTTCAGCATTCGTATGGAAAAGGAGATAATAAGAAGTCATACTTTTACTGCCTGAACGGAAACAGCTTAGATCCATAAAACACATACAAATCGCGCATTATAAATACAATATTTATATGTTAACTGAACGTTGATAAATGTTAGTAAAGTAAATGCATTATAATAAGTTCAATATATTAATTGAAGATTTAACTCTGAAATATTGTTGAAAATGTGTATAAAGTGTATCATATCATAAATTTTGAAACATCAAGTAATAAACTCATTTCATGGCCTTATTTTGGTGCTAATAAATGTATTTAAATCGTAAATATGAAATATATTATTTAAGTTTGTAAGTAATTTATTTCACAAAAGAAAACGTTTAAATGTCATATGGTGTAAAAAAATATATATAATTTACTTTAATAAATATGAAGAAATTTAAATTAACAAGTAAAAAATGATGATAACATTTCATAGAAGAATGTATGTCAATTAGAAAGGAAATGCCTTTTTTTGTTTCACTTTTAATTTACTTATAATAGCATTTTTTTCACCCTCTGATATTTTTCTTTGAATTATGTAAGCGACTAGCATTTCACAAACAAGGGTGTTTTGAAAGCAGACAACTTCATTATAAATACAAGCATTACGTGTGCTGCCTTCCTAAACTCTTGCAAGGGCACGATTTGCTACCACAAGGTCATTAAATGTACAGTTGAATATGAGCTGATGTAATTAAGTTATTATTCAAATTAGTGTAAAGTCTCTTTTATTAATGTAATAATATAACAATGTTTGCATACTTAAAATATGTATTTTCATAAATGTAATAACACCGGTAGTGAAGATCGATTCAGTAAAACTAGTAGTTATTAAACCCGAAAGCAACTGATGGTTTAGCGATTTCCCAAGAAGAGATGACGCCTACTGCAAATTCAACAATTTTCCTCAAAGAGCGAATAGCGGCCAACGTAAATGAATGCACCATGGATATTTTGTTCATGAATAGATTGTACACTCGCTTGAATAGGTCGAAATTGTCATTGATCAACGCGTTTATACGTGAAGCCATTTCCCCTTTGAGTCTCAGGAAAGATTCTACTAGGCTCAGGACCTCAAGTTGTGGGTTCAAAAGGGTTCCCACCGATGGCTTGTTAATGCTGAATTGTACCCCTGCTTCCGGACGACGTTGCTCTTCCTTCTCATCTTGACCAAATGAAGATAACGACACCTCATTGTTCTCAGTCTCGTATTCATCCAGCATTGACATCAATGAATCGTAATCGATATTATCTACTTTTAACTTAGCAGACTCACAAAGTCCACAGAGCAAGATCTGTTAAATATATTTATTTTAATAAATAGTATTAATATCAATATCGTTTACTTACCATTAACACAAAATTTCTTAAAGCTGCCATTTTACACCTTCTTTCCTTGACGAAAGACAAATTATTATAGATATGTAAATGATGTATGGTTCGTCTTATATACGCAATTTTTGCAAACTTTTACCAACCCTTTATTACGCAATTACGTAACTTACAAACTATATTATAATGCATCGCAAATGACAATTTATTAAATACTAAATTACTTTATAATTGTCAGGTAAAAGCAATTCTGTAAATACAACCAACTCAATATTATCAATAAAAATAAATTTCATTTATTACGTGCACTAAATATTTAGTAAATTATAAAACAAAATGAGAGGACATTAAGTTTATTAAAATATAAAAAATAAATCATGTTAATGAACAATGCTAATTATGAAATGAAAATATAATCTAAATGATCTGTACTTATGAAATTTCTTTGTTTAAAATACATGAGTAAGAAATGTGAAATTCATTTGATTTTTATTAAACTTGTTGACCCGTGATACGCTGCCTATGGGCTAAATCTGAAATGAGATAAACCGAAAATAAAATTGTATTCCAGACTCTACACACGAAGAAGGCGAAGAATGAAATGCGGAGAGGAAGGAAACAGCAGTGACAAATTGAATATAAATGTAAATCCACGGGGAAAAAATCGGCTCCGGATGGATGGTTTAATCCCATTCGGGAATGACCTATCGATCCAGGCGAACACTAATCGCCTTATGTAAAGACGGATGGGTCGCAGAATGATTAGATTTATGATCGACGTGAGGCGGTGGATGCGGGAGGGTGGATGCCTCCGCGAGGACAACAAAATAAAAGCGTCGAATGGAAAGTTCATCGAGAATCAATTAGGGAGGGTACGTCGTAAAAGTTTCGCGCAATAAAAACTTTACTGTCTGCTCCCCATCGACCACTTCCGTACTAATTCTTTTCCTGCCCCGGGGGTTGTTTCCCCCCATTTTCGTTATTGTTGTTCTTGCATTATTATTTATCGATCGCCGTTTAGACTCGGAACGACTTTTAACGGGGATTAAAAAAAAAATTGTTAAACAAAGGCCATTGTTGCCGGGCGCTTTGCTACTGCGGAATGAGTAACAAAAAAAAAATGAGAGAAACTTGCGTGTCGCAAGTACGGGCGATGAAAAGCTGTTGTTATTGCGAATGCCAATTTCTAGGATTAGAATGTGTTTTTGCTCGGGGGAAAAGGCTCCAACACGGCTTGAGAAACTGCCAACCCCTGAACATTTTATATCTGTTCATTTCTTTCATTCCATCCCCGTAGTCATTTACCGCCGCCGTTGCGTTCACAACACGGAACGTCGAGCAAAATTTCAGGTCCCTGAAGAACGCATCCTTGTAGCTGGGTACGACCAAAAGGATACATATTATAAGTAAACATACGTATACATTTCCGTTTCATATATATTTTTATCAGTTTTAATATAACATTTTCAAATATATTTATTTAATTTATACAATAAATAATAACCCTTTGTAACAGTTTTTATTTAATTATTACTATTTTTTTCATATTAAACTAATTATATTTAAACCTATGCTGAATAAAGTTATATAAAGGTTTATTCATTCCTTATCAATATACAAAATTATAATAATTGTATTTGGAAAGACTGCTATTAATAGCCCCTGCTGAAAATTGCAATATCTTATGCAATAAGTTAAATAAAATGCTATTGCTGTAAAGCTGCCTATAGACCATATATTTTTCTGCCATTTAATTACTATTATTGATAAAAAAATATATTTTGTTTTGTCAATTTATAAGTTTTGCAAATAAACTGTGTTCAATAATTATTTGTATTTCATATTATTTACATTACATATTTTTTGGTAAAAATTACAATTTAACAACAATTATTTAATTTACATTAACTAAAACGTGTGTGGATAAATGATCAAATAATGTTTTAATAACAAAATTACTAAAAAGCAATGCACAATTATAATTTAGAAATTTCCGAAATTTGAATTGAACATTTTATTTCAGTACGTAATATTATATAATTTGAGAAATCTCAATTAACATAGTCCAATCATCAAATAGGATGTGTAATTTAAATATTAACAACCAAATTTTCTAATTTCAGTAATTAGTAAAAAATAAATAATTTATTCGAAAAAGCAATAAATGATATAGGATAAAATGAACAACATAGAATTAAGAAACTTCTTATCTAAGTTCATAAGATAAAGATGAACCTCATATGAATATAACTATTTTCCGTTTAGATTAAGCAACTTCCAGTGCAATCTTATTATCCAAAGTTAATATTTAATATACATAATTATATCTTGGGATATATTTATATTTAGCTTTAAATAGACGTATTTTGCAACCCAACATGTTTGTACATAAATTTAAAAAATATTTAATGTTTAATTCTAAACAAATCAAATTTTAATTATCAAATAGAATAATTAAAGGTAATTGACAAGGCGAAACATTTAAAAAAATGTACTTACTCATTGCATAATTATCATAAATTTTATATAGAATAATAATAATAACATTTATTGTAACTAAAGTTCAAAATAAACTCAATAAAATAAAAATTACGAAATAGAAAAGTAAATTCTATTGCTGCGAAGACCTATTGATAATAGGTATTCTTTCTTGAATATTTAGAATATTGTTATAAAAAACATAACTACATATTTATATAAAATACAATTAAAGTAGAAAACAACTTAAATTTATTTATGTGCCATTAATTTTAATTTATAGTTATACTTAATTAATAAATAAAAGGCTGGTCAATAGCCATTTGTATGAAGGATAGAATACAATTTATTCATTATTGTTAATTATTATATTAATATCAATGTATATAAAAGCATAAAGATATATATTTATATCTTTGATAGAAGTAGAACCATGTCGCCATCTATGAACAAGTAGCTAAACAGAATATTATATATACTGCACTTTCTGTTAAATGTCCGGCTACATTTTCCTAACCAACATTCGTATGTTCATCACTGATGTTGGTGTTTCAAACAGATTGTTGACATGTAAGTGTCAAAACTGCACCAGTTTTCATTACCACCGGTGTACTTCCGTAAACAATATAGCTTCACCCACGAAATATAAGGGAGAATCACAAGAAAATCGTTTCCAATTGGAATCGCCATCTATTTTAGTGCAACGACGAAAATATTTTAATCAATTGTTCTACAGGTAAGTCTGCCACCTTGGCATTTACATTGACACGTTTACTATGCGAAAATATTAGCATTTCTAATAGAAAAGTATTTAGATCTGTAACATTGTATTAACAACCAGCATTATACTTCGATCCATTTATATTATCCCTCATTATTATCTAATCCAGTTCGATTGATAACAACCGCAATATAATTGTTTGAAATTTATAATACACAACATATTTAAATTTATTAACGTTAATTTAAGAATGTATTAAATTAAATTTTATGAAATGAACTGTAAGTCGGTGAACAATATTATTATAAGTGCTTATTGCATATCGAGGCTACACTAAACTCATTAGAAAATAAATAGGTGCTTATAGGAATAGTGTTTAATCATTAAATCAGGTAGCTTTAAATGCACATAATATAATTTAAAAAAAGCTAATTTAAACATTTGTTTCAGTTCTGTGATGTGTTAACAAACAATTGCTGAAAGATGATTTTAGCCAGGAAAACTCGATACATCCGCATTGCCGTCGTTTTGTTTATTTTACTACCTATATTATATTTACTGACCACCAAGTCCAAGACTATCCTCAACGATCTTCCTAGTGCAGCGCACGCTCGAATCAGTCACCGAGAAACCCCGAAATTGGTTGATGGCTTAGGAAATTTGGAAGAGCAAAATGAGAGCGTACGTGCAGGTCCAGGAGAAGAGGGTCAACCTCATCACCTTCGACAGGAACAGCAAAACGACGCCGATCAATCCGAATCGGAATACGGGATGAACGTGGCTTGTTCGGATGAAATTAGCTTAGATAGATCTGTTTTAGATACACGGTTGCCCGAATGCAAACATTGGGATTATCCATTAAATTTGCCGACCACCAGCGTCATCATCGTGTTTCATAATGAAGGGTGGTCGGTTCTCCTTCGGACCGTTCATTCTGTGATAAACCGCTCTCCAAAGAGTATGTTGAAGGAAATATTACTTGTCGACGATTTCAGCGACAAGGAGAATTTGAAAGGGGAATTGGAAACATATATTGAGAAGTTCAATGGAAAAGTACGTCTGATTAGAAATACCCAAAGAGAAGGTTTAATTAGAACCCGATCGAGAGGCGCGAAAGAAGCTACAGGAGAAGTCATCGTATTTTTGGATGCTCATTGTGAAGTAAATAAGAACTGGCTGCCTCCTCTTCTAGCGCCGATCTATAGAGATAGCAAAACAATGACTGTGCCCGTTATTGATGGCATTGATCATAAAACATTCGAATATCGACCTGTTTATGGAGATGATAGACATTTCCGTGGCATCTTCGAGTGGGGAATGTTGTATAAGGAGAATGAAGTTCCGCAGAGAGAATTGAATCGCAGGAAGCATAACAGCGAACCGTACAAGAGTCCAACTCATGCTGGTGGTTTGTTTGCTATTAACCGACAATATTTCTTGGATTTGGGAGCCTATGATGCAGGATTGCTGGTTTGGGGAGGTGAAAACTTTGAATTATCCTTCAAGATATGGCAATGCGGTGGCAGCATCGAGTGGGTACCTTGCTCACGTGTCGGTCACGTTTATAGAAGTTTCATGCCATACAATTTCGGAAAACTTGCTCAAAAGAAGAAAGGACCGTTGATCACTATCAACTATAAACGAGTTATCGAAACTTGGTTCGATGATAAGTACAAGGAATATTTTTACACTAGGGAACCATTGGCTAGATTCTTAGATATGGGCAATATCTCCGATCAATTGAAGCTTAAGAACAAGCTGCAGTGCAAAAGTTTCCAATGGTACATGGATAATGTTGCTTATGATGTATTGGATAAATATCCGGAACTTCCGCCGAACTTGCATTTCGGTGAATTGCGATCCGCAGCTGTAGTTAAGTGTTTGGATACTTTGGGTCATGCTCCGCCGTCTTTAATGGCGATACAACATTGTCATGGATTCGGCAATAATCAATTGATCAGGTTAAATGCGAAAGGTCAATTGGGAGTCGGAGAACGATGCATTGAAGCCGATTCGCAAGGAATCAAATTGGCTTTTTGCAGAATGGGAACCGTGGATGGGCCCTGGCAATACGATGAAAGTACACATACCCTTCTCCACAGGGTCCACAAGAAATGCATGGCTTTGCATCCTCAAACCTCTCACCTCAGTTTAATGCCTTGTGATATAAACAATACCTATCAGCAATGGCACTTTAAAGAAATACATCCCAAATGGTAAATTCCTTATATACCCAAAACAATGAAGACAATCAAAAGCAAACGTTTAAAGCCGAATCGGATTTGCAACTTATTAACAAGAAAAAGACGTAATATAAATGGAAACTAAAGTATGTATAGATGCTAAACTAGATTTTGTAAATATATATATCTGATAATATAATTATTAAGGTAAACGTAATTACTGTAAATCTATAGACTGCCAAAAATATATGTATTTCTTATCATTTCCATTAGAAAAGCAATAACATATGTTTACATTGCTCAAAAGTTTGGATTCCCTTAATTTTATGGTTTCCTTTATACGTATTTAGATCTGTATTTATTTTATTTATAATAGAAGTTCCACTAATTCAAACTAAATTAAATATTGTTAATATGAAATCTTCACGTATTTATAGATATTCGATAATATTCCAAGTTAGAAAAGCCTTTGTAAACATAGACATTATTCCATTTAATTGTTAAGTTTTTATAACTATCTTATACTCTGCATATCAACAATTTGGTGTGAATATTCAGATCTGAAACAACATATTTTTGGCCTTTACATTAAAGAAAACTAAGGGGAAAAAATACATCTACGAATCTAATTTGTTAGGTTTTTTATACTAGCTTTTTTTAATTTAATGTTTTTTCAAAGAAAATGGTTCAAATAAATTGTATTTTTTACTAAGTCTAATTTAATTGATGAAGTGCCTTCTTAAACTGATTCTTTATTTTAGAAAGGAAACCAACCGTAGTCAATATTTGGGTAATATAATTTAGTTGTATATATTCTATAAAATTCGTTTCCTTACTTTAAGTTTCGTTTTGTCAGATGAGAACAATTTGTTGAACAAATATTTGGTGTTGGATTCTGTACAATAAATGTAATGAACATATTAATGTGTTGTTAATAAAGAAAAGAAAATATTGCTTTGGTATAATATTGATGCTCATAATTTGTAATATATTAATTAACAATGTATTGTTTTAACTACAATTTTGTTGGAAATTATATTTTATGAAGAAAACGTATATTTGGTTGCCTATAATAATTATCATCTAGTATTTAAATTTCAAATATAATTAAATGTATTGCTTCGTATTTAGTTGATCATATTTTTATTTGATTGTATTAAAAATAGAACCTTTTTACTAAAGGATTATTGATCTTTTTTTACTGGAAATGTAACAATTAAGTTACAAAAGTAAAACATAGAATAATTAGATAACATAATCAAGTGAAATAGAAGAGCACTTAGGAATTATAGAAGAATTTTATATTACAACTAAGAAGGATATTTTTATTTTCAAATTTATATTTAAATGGTTAATTAGAAATATGCAATACATTTTTATAGTTAGACACTAACGACTCTACAAATCGAAGGCATTATAATATTAATATTCCTTTTTTTGTTAAATTGATACTGTTATTCCGTTACTTTCGATATTTTCCTTTAGTGCTTGCATTTTGTAATCTTTATGTATGTCCATATTTGTTATATAACATTGACTTATTGATTGTCATGGATAAAATATAAGTAGGTGCTAAAATATCGTTATTATTAATTAATATTTAGTTGTTTTTTTACGATCAGCTACTTTTTATATGAAACTGATAGAATATCTTAATCTTAATTTCTTTTAGTTGTTCTTTTTATATGTGCCTCGCCTTAAATTACTCTTCTAAGCAGATTTCTGATCAAATAATTGCAGTTTCATCCATATATGTTGCAGTTATTACTTCCTCAATCTTAAATGCGGATTACCTGATATTATTAGATACAAGTTGATTGCGTCAAGTATTTTGCCAGCAAATAATTTGCATGACACAATAAATAAGATTATTTAATTATTATTGATCATTATCTCTTCCGAATTATTAAAGCAATTAATAAATTTGATTTCGTTAATTATTAATCCGCATTATTAAATTCAATATCAGGGAATAAAACAATGGATGCAAAATTGATGATAATAAATATGTTATTTCAGTGCGGAAAAATCAATTATCCAAAGGCTATAAACTACAAACAAAGCTATCCTGCATTCATAAACATATATTGTTTATGAATGCACGACTATCTCACATAAATAAGAGATGTATTACTCGAATGCATTAAAAATACGATGTTTAATTATCAATAATTGGTGATGTTTTATCTCTTGGTGCTCATAAAGTTGAATTAACTGCATCAAGTTTTACCTGCTGTAAATAAATAAATATATGATGAACAATTAAATTCGCGTTCGGCATTGTCGAGCACCAGACAATTTGATCTTTGTTTGTCCTTTGAATAACAACGAAAAACAATGTATTCAAATTTTATTTGTCTTTATGGCGTCCGAGCACTCGATAAATTTATTCCATTCCGTGCCATTCCTAACATTCCGATTGTCACATCAATAGAAACCGCAAAAAGGAGGCGGAATCGATTGTGTCTCATTAAAAGCATTTGCATTGGAAACACATCAATGAATGAAAATCGAAAACATTTATAAATAGATTTATTGCACGCGATAATCGATTTCATTTCCAATTTGTTGCTAGTTAGTTTTGCACAAACATTCTCGAGCAAGATGACAGAAGAACGTGAATTGCAATAACATTTCTCGTTTCTCCTCGCGTCATAATTTATTTTTGAATTCATTACGATTTTTTTTCTTCACTTTGTTTGCTTCCCTGTTCGCCGCTTCTTCGTTTATTTGTTTGATTGTTGATGTTTACCACTATTTTCTTTTGTATCCTACAGTTTTTCTGTATTTGCTTGAGCAATAAATCGTTTTGGGTCTTTGTGCATTTCAAGTGGAGTTCCTTTTGTGTGTTCACAGTACGTCCATTGAAGAGAATCCGTTTCGGGTAGTGTTGCTAAATGGCGCAGCTAATAAACCGTTTCCGGTTGTGTCCAGTTCCTCCCTGCGCACACACTCTTATATAAAATTCCTAAGAAGCAGGTGTTTGTGAGGGGCTTGTAAATTTATTAGATTATTTCTGCGGAACCGTTTTTCTATGGCTGTAAAATTATATCTCTAACCCTCAAACACTAATAGCATTTTACTCGGTACTCTCACTTACACCATTCATAGTAACACAGTAAACCATTTTTTTAAAGTTTTCTTTGATAAAAGCTAACCATTGTGACTTTACTCTTCACAACGTTTTGGACAAACCAGTTACTCTCATTCATCAAGATATTTCATTTCCCTCTAACACCAACAATTTCCACAGTCGTAAAGTTGACCAAAATTGCAAAAAAATACATGATTTATGTGTCCTTTGAACAATATTCAAATTTAACAAGATCACATAATCATTTACATATAAATTTAAACAAATGAAGGCACTAAAGTTATATTTTTTTGTAAAGGAGAACGAATCATTTAGTATAAAAACTCCTGTAACAACACGATACAATATTGCTCCAAGTCCATATCACGGCAAATGGGAATTGTAACAATTTGAACCAATTTAAATATCACAAAAATTTATAAGACTATTGCAATTTAAATGTAAAATTTGCGAGTAGAAATATTTACAAATAGAAATTGCAAAATGATAATTTAATTTAAGCTCAATATAAAAAAAATGTATGTACTACATTTTCGCATTTTTAAAAGACTTAAATTACTTGGACTTTATTAATTTATAAATTAGTAGAATGGTTTTAAACTGCAAACATTTCACGATGTTTTTAGTTCTTAATATAATGTATACATGTTGTTTTGTTTTTAACGAAAAAAGACTAGAAAAAATATAATTATTAACTAATTGTTTACTGAGAATAAATTACATTATACAATATTTGTTAGTTTTATCTAACTAATTAATTGTTCTTTCATAAATAATAAATGTTTGCACAGATATTACGTAAATTATAAGTGAAAATCTCATGATTCGATCCTATTTGAAATCTTTACAATTTGTATCGATATTTTAATTTTATGTTACTTTATTTAAGCAAATATATTAACATTGTATTTTGTCATAAGACGATTATTAAGCGATTTTTGGTTGATTAACAAAATTGGAAGAAATCTGATTTCGAATGAGACGCTTTTATAATGAGACAAAACAAAGTAGAAAAAAATCAAATAAGTTATTACAAATGATATACGTAAATTATTTTAAACAGCTATGGTCTATATCCTGTTAGTTAAATAAGCATTAAGGAATTTTAGAGAATTTTTCCCATAGAAAAATGGATCGTCAATCAGAATTTTGGTGGTCCGTAATTTGAATATTTTAGTATCCAAAAATATATACAAACTTACGTTATATATGTTAATAAAAAGGCTTAGAAATGCTCCATCCAAATAATACCGGCTGCATTTTTATAGGATGTAAATATTTTAGTCCAAAAAATACCGGTTGCATTTGTATATTGTGTAAATATTTTATTTTGTTTTATCATCGTTTTAAATTAGTGTTATTTTAATTAAATATATATTTTACAGATGAAAACGCAATTACTATAGTAATTGATGTAATTATTAAAAAAAAAATAATTGTAATTATTCTCACAATTTGCTCTAAAAGTTTGATTATAAGCAAATCAATTCAATAAAATCATCTTATTTGATTGTAGATTTGTTATCTCATTTTAATATAGTGATATTTGCTTTGATATTAGACAATAAATTAGTGGTTTTCATACTTAAGGGTACACGTCCCGACTCGTGTGGCTTTTCTAAAAAGGAGGCGTGTTTCGTTTAGCGAGTTTCGTTTAATTTAATCTTGTTAATTATTATTAATCAATTGAAATTTGGGTATTCAATAATGACGAAATTAGAAATAAAAGCAATTTGGAATAATGGATAAAGTGTAATGTAATTTGTTATGATTTTTCGTGTTTGTTTTATTTGCGGTTGTGTTAATTTTTGAGGGGGGAAAATCTGTAGAAAGTAATATCGTGTCGAAATCTTGGTCGTTGGTTGGATAACGAATGAATAAATAAAATATGTAAATAATTTTGGTAAATGGCGAGGAGCGCGCGCGCGTTTTATTTTTTTCTTCTCTTCTCGTTTAAAATAAGTGTGTGTGTGTGTGTTTGTGTAAGAGTGTACGTGTGTATGTGTGTGTGTGTGTGAATATAGAGAGGTAAAATGTATATATGGAAGGAATCGTTGGAAATAAATCAGGTTTTATAACGAGTATATTATATATACATAATGGTATATTTCTCAAGCACTGTAATGTCGGAATGAGCGTGGTGAATATATGAGAAAACGAGTATAGAGAGATATAGTTTTCGTATGAAAAGTAGTCAAGTTATCTCCTTCTGATGTTGGCTGGTTAGCGACAGAAAGTCTACACACGAAGGCAGTCTCAGTCCAGCAGTGAACTTCCAGCGATAATCTGTCTCGCGTAATTAATAAAAAGTGTCGTGTGGGTGCATTTCCTAATTTACGTGTGTCCGCCGTTATTTCTTATATTCTTGGTACTATTTGGGATCCCTTGTGTGATATGACCACCGCAGTGTGGTCGGCCCGTACCCGCTTTTCCACCAGATCCCTGCAAATTCTTGCAGGATTCCTCTTGAAATGTAGTGTGATTCTGTTATAAAGTGAACGAGGTGTGCTGTTGTTGTTCTTATCCGACGGACAAGCTCCATTCTCCTCCACTACGAACCACAATCACGGGCCGCTTCTTTTAAGGTAACAACCACATTCTTATCAAAAACCACCCTCTTCTCGCGATCGCCGCTTCCATCAACAACAACAACAATATCGAGAAAAACGAAAAGACTAACGACCAAGCACGCACAGTGTCCGCGCGGAGCAATTGCGCAACAGACATTGAAATCGCAATAAAAATAACAATAATAACAATTACAATAAGGATGAAGAACAAGAAGTGTAAAACCCAAGGCCACATCGCAAAATCGAATTATCCAATTTAATGTTAAAACAAAACACCGCATCCACTCTGCGGCGCACTTAAAAATCACACGAAACCTTCTGTTTGCAGAACGAATTTGCGGAATTTCACAAATTGCCACTCAACATTGAATCAATATTTTCATCCTCCGTTCGTGTTCCCTAAACATACAATTATCAAACCGAGAAATTGCAAGCATCTCTAAGAACCCTTTCAATCGAACCATCACATTCCGTCTTCTTGTGTGTTTTTTTTCCTTCTTTCTGTTCCTTTTCTTGAGATGTGTCGTAAAAGTCGCCTATTAATATTAATATTCAGCCTGTACGGTTATGGTGACGTTTTCTTTTTTTTTTCTCGGTTGAAATCTCGAAGATGAGGCGCGATTCGGTAGCGTAGAATTTATTTAAATCTACTTTTTTGAATATGGCATTTCGTATTTTTGTTGATGATCTAATTCCCCCGATACACGTTTATTAATTTATTTTCATGAAACTGTTGACACGTTATTTAAATAAATAACAATGACCGATTCTCCATTTGCAACCTATGATCACGTACATATTGTAAAAACGTTTTCTTCATAATTAATTACATTATTTGCAAGTATTTTATTTTCTTGAAATTAATTTATTTTCATTTGAAACATGTTATTGAAATTACGCAAATAATAACGACCAATTCTTACGTACATACATAGGCACATGTTTTCAATAATTGCATTCTGTTTTTTTTAAATTGCAATTACTTTTATGCATCGCTTTTTACGCATCATTCTGCATATGTTGATGCTCCATTCTATGTATATTAATGTAGAAGTTATATTTTCATTTACTTACTAAATGTATACAAATAAATTCACGCAAAAATCAATTGATTAAAAAAAGTAAATATAATTACCGAAAATTATATTCTTAAGGAGGAAAGAGCGGTTAATGGACCTTTGTATTAAGAATACAACAATTTTTGTTTATTACAATTATTATTTAATTTATATATAATTTATATTAACAAAAATTGCATGTTTATCTACCAATATTTGTACTTTTTATATGTCATTTTATGAAAAGTTGGGTAACAGTAAAATGTAAAATTTCATAATAAAACTTTGTAAATAATTATTAATAATTGCTATGAGTAATTTTCATATAACACTTTGGCTAAAGTAGAGCCAAAATTGTAAATAAAGTAATAAAAATTGCTAACATTAACAAAACTGAACTTACGTTACGTCGAATTGTATATACTACGTAGTATATACATTACTATACAAAACTATACCAATAACCATTTATATTTGTTTAGTTTAAAATTAATTAACTACGTCGTAGCTTTGAGTGATTACAAATAGTACGAGATTCATTTCATTGTTTAAGAGAAGTTAATATAAATATATTATGTAATTATGTTTGGAGATTCAAATTGATTGGACTGAAATGAGGAAGAATAGAATTGCAATATTCAATCAGGGCCGCAACAAGAACATCTTACACCTCAGGCCAAATATCTAATTTGCACTCTCCATTTAAGAAATCAAAAGTACCAAATATTTCATTTTCAGTTTGATGCGCCTGAAAACATACAATTTAATAATATGATTGATAGAATTACCAAATATGTTTCATTTATTTCATTTTTTTTTAAATTATTATTCCTTGTTGTTTTAGAATAATAATTGAAGTAGTAGGAATTCCTTTATAATTACTAATTTATAAGTATATATATTTAAAATTCCATGTTCTTGGAACTAACTGAACGGTTTCTTTCCCAAAAATTGTTAAGCAAAAAAGCTGTATTTTTTGATCTCATTATACTAAAATTAAATTACCATTGACGTATAAACAAAAGACGTAAATGGATTCTTTGAATCCGTAATAACATTGATTAAGTTCAATATGAATATAGCCAAGTTCATAATCATATTTTCATTTAGATTTTTTCTTAACTTAAAGAACAAGTTGTTCCTGGAAATATTAAGTTACTTGTCCTTGCGTCAATGATTTCTCAATAGCTAAACAATAACATTGAGGACTGCGATATTTGAATAGCGTTGATTTAAATTCGCTACATCCAACCACTATTGAATCAAATGATTCAACGTGCTTCAGAGAAGTACAATTGCAAAGGCCGTGATCGAAAACTGGAGAGTTAATCTGTGGAAGCCATAAGAGTGAGTAAGACGTCGTTCTCGGAAAGCCCGTTATCGATATTATTTAAAGCACTTGTAATATATCAGGAAGTTGAAGTCTATTTATTTATTTACTTACTTGTCGTTCCAACCAATTCAAAACAGAGCCATTAAGTGTTTATTTATTACCGTGGACAATGTTTCATAGATTCGATACTATTTTATCTCTCTCTCTCTCTTTCTCTCTCTCTACTTCTCGCTCAAACGCATGCTATTTGTTTATTCCAGTGGTAAATTTCAAAATGGAAAACACTATAATTGAACTCTGGCCACGCGAAGAACGCAATGCGATCGATAAATCAAGCAAAATCGTTAAGTTTTCAAGAGGTCCAATAAATCACTGGCAATTTCACTGGGAAGCAAACAAACGCACATTCAAACGAAATCTTATTAATAACATCGTGAAACGCATTTCGTTTGTTCTTCATAATATTTATTTCGGTTAAATATAAATGTATTTCGTTGCATGTAACTGGTGGCACAAATAAACGTGAATTAAATAGTGTTGATATTCCTAAAACCGTTTGCCTGTGTATGTGTGTATGTGTATAAGTGCGTCTGCAGAGACAAGAGTTGGTGTGTCCAGTTAAGAATTTCGAACCGCACCTAAAAATAAAGAATCTAGGCCTGAAATGGAAAGAAAGAAAGAAAGAAGGAATATAAATAAGAAGAAGGAAAGGAACGAAATGAAAAATAAAGCGTCGAAAATTAATTCGATTTATGCGTATGTGTAACGTACATGTGTGTATCGGTTTTTCCATGCATTACAAGCCAGACCCAATATTTATTGGTTTGCGGTATGCAAATCCGTGCTAAAAGTGAACGGGCTAAAAAGCCACGGTCCAAATTCAAAAAAACCGCGCCACGCTATCTCCGCCGACCGATGAACGTATATCGATTTGTCTTTGGATATGCAATGGTCCATCGCCATCTCGCATCGTGGATTATTAAAATAAAGTCGATGTATGCAGCAGCTCCTGGTTGTCTCCGAGTGTAGCACAAACTTCTTGTAATAAGCTGTTAACTTCTTCCTTTTGAGATTCTTTCGGATGCTCGAGTGCGTGCCTAACAGTAATAAAATCTGGGTGCTCGTTAATTTTCTTATTAATATATATATATACATACATTCATACACACATGCACATTTCATATCTGTAAAAGATTTTTAAATTACGTATTTTCATCATTTAGTCTTATGAATATGATTGCTCTGTAACTTTTGTAAATAGTAATAATAACTATACCAGAAAAATACTATAAAAATATTTGTTTTATAGTAACAAAATATCTGTATTTTCGCTTAACAAGTGTTAAATATATGTTTTAAATATAGGTGACTTATATAAGTATTGGGAAATAACGTTAATTATCAAATTATAAGTTCAAACTAAATTTGAAATTTAAATTAAGTATATTAATTATTCGAATTCTTCAAGTAAGTGATGCCATCATCTTCTACTTGTTTGATTAATATTCTAAATCGGAGGTTCTTAAACTTTGGTCTGCAGAAATTATAAATAAAAGTTTATCAACATTTCAAGAAGACTATAAACATGTTGAGATGGACCACATACTTTTAATAACTAAACTCAAACTTTTAAAATTTTGTACTACGAATGTTGAATAAGAATGAATGTACCATTAATAGTAATAGTATGGGAAACTACGCTCTTTACAGAGTATTTTCAATCAATATTATTGAAGAATGAATACGCAGTTAGTGTTGAATTCATTTTATGAAATCATGGATTAAAAGCATCATTAAATTGGATTGATACTTTGACGTAGTGTAATATCATTTTTATCTACCACAATCTGGTAATAAGTAAATAGTATTGTTTTAAGAGGAATAAAAGCTAACGGACATTTTCCTAAACAAGTTACTTTACTTTAATTATATATTTATTGATTTAAACATCTTTATTTGTTCAAATTGGGCCAAAGGACTTATACCCAATATTTATTAATATTCTTTAAATCAGCAAATTTATAAACTTAAATATTTATTAGAAAATAATTATAAGAAGTAGAAGTTCTGTAAAAGCGAAATGATAATAAATACATTAAATGAACGCCAGATGGTACTCATACAAGTTTAACGCAAGTTATGCAAATTGATATACATATATATTTTGTTGAATAATAGCCGAATAACTTTTTGTCAATTCCTTATATTATAAGGGAACTATATCAGATATAGTTGCTTATATAAAATTAAGGTATGAAATTAGTAATATTTGTTCACGTTCAGCACTTAAATTAATATTAATTAGGTGATTAATCATGTATATATTATTGTCTAAAATATATACTATTTTAATTAATTATAGTTAAAATGCTTAACTATATCTTATTTTAAATCTTTTATAAATTAATATTGCCTTGAAATATAAAATAACTAAAAAATAATTAACTATAATTCAAATAAACATAATACCACAATTTACAATAAAGCTCTTTCAGACATCTACAATTAATTATAAAGTATTTCCTAATTTCAATTATTGTTAAATATTTCAATATTTAATAATTATATTTTTTTACATTGCTTGTTGACTTTAAACAGCATACACATACAAGACTGAACTTGATACAGAATAAACCCCAAAGAGTAATTTAAATTCCTAGAAACGATTCACGACGAGTCATCTATTAATTTTTTTCATGATTCACTGCTAAAGAGGAAATACTCATGTACATTTATAACAAATTCCTTAGAATTAATAATTGACATTCATAATTCGACAATGACTAAGTTTTAAAATACCCACAACTTTAACCAATCTTTTATATTATTTTGTTTTGCATTATCGATAAATAATTGAAGTCAGAATTATAAAATATTATTATAGTAATCAAAATTTTAAGTTTCTTTCATTAACTTCATGTTCTAGTATTTTTATTTGGTATTTATAATGTATTATCAATTACATTTTAAGCTTGAAACTTTTAATAATTAATTAAATAAAATTATAAAAAAGATTTCATAACGTTTTGTGTTAAAGCTTTGAACAGTATATATTTTCTATTCAATTGTATTGAACAAAAAAAGAAATTAAAGATCCAGGAAATTTACATAGAAATTATGTGCACTTGATATTTGCGATGTAAACTTGGTAATTTCCAGGAGATATTATTTAAGTTATAATTGGGAGTTAAACGTTTGCAGGAAATACTTTTTTAATCAGTTCGATCAGGCAACAGTTACTATGTAATCCAATACTTGTGTAGAGTGTATATAACTCATTGCGTTATCTCAAAAGCATCGTGCAGAATTCAAACTGTCCGTGCTTAATGTAATGACAAATGCGACATGAGCACGTTTAATAATATATAGATACGCTCCCAATTCCAGCAATGTTCTAATGGTTCGTTAATTTGTTGTAATGCAATTACTTTTAACTTGATAATTACTACCAATCGCAATGACGCACACCGCTTCAATTAATTTATCTAGATTTTAATTTGCATAACTTTCCTGTACTTCTATTTGACGTAAACTATTTTCACTTATTTCGCTGCTACGTAATAAATTATGTTCGTGCAACGAATAAAACTTATATTGTACAAATAAATTGTAAATTTCCAATAGTCAATAAATTTTCATTAAATCGAACAGAAAAACATTTGATTCCAAAGTTTTACAAACTTATATGCAAAATTTAATCAGTAAAATCAATATATTTATCATTCATTTGTCCAAAGTTGATACACTCTGTTCATATAACAATTTTATCCATTTTTTGAACAATAAGCAAAGCAATCACTTTATTTATAATGTATAAAATATATAATTCGTTTATACAATAAAAAAAACAATGTGAGTGTTAAAGTAAGTTTAATGCAAAAATTTCTAAAAAAATATATAATAAATTGTTTGTAAGTCAGCCTAAGTGATCATATAATAAATATTTAATATTGTAGTGAATATAATGAAAAAAAAAAACAATATTTTTATTTTTTAGTAATTTTTTGTTGTACATTTACACAATAAACGTTTTATCATTATATAATTTAATAATTTAGATATTACACAACTCACGATTTTGTCCAAAAAAATCATGATAATTGGCAAATTTATAGGAGTGTATTTGTTTTATAATATACTCATTAATTACTGGTCATTTGGATAATTAGTTCGTTTTCAAAATTAAGTGCAATTTTCTATTTTTGCGCAAATACTTCAAAGTAACTGTTACCTGATTAAATAAGTATTTCCTGCAAACGTTCAAATTGTAATTATAACTTAAATCGTATTTACTGGAAGCTATCAAGTTTACATCGCAATAATTAACTGAACTTACTTTCTAAGTAACTACGTTGAGTTTAACTTTTTCTCGTGCAATATAATATTGTTTTACATAATATTGATCACACTTATCAATATTTATTATAAACAGTTTTTTTAATAAAAAAGAGAGAAAAATAACAAACAATCTGCTTAATTTATTTTCAACATTGTTTTTCTTTTTCCATCTCACATTTGTTAGAAAACAACTCTTTTTTTGTGTAATTTGTTGTAACATGTATTAATTGTGTCACTGGACGGAAAAAACATAGGTCGATAGTCCTTTGGTCACATTATGAGTAATAAATATTATTATTAATAAAGGATTTCTTTATTATTTTGTATTATTGTATGTATTATTTTTTCTACTTGTTTTAATTTAAATTTTTAATAACGAAACTAATGTGTTATTACTTAAATGAAGCAAATCAAATTTACTTACGGTGTGAAATTTCATTATATGTTTATTTGACTTAAAATGAGAATGCGAATTGAATTAATTATTGAAGCAGGCAATATCTCGAGTATAAGTTAATTTACTAATGAAAGTGATGGAAAATGCAAATGCAAAAATTTGCATCGACTGAAATGAAATTTCCAACAAAATTAATGCATTTCCGGTTGGCGTATGCCAACTTAAGAAAAAAATGTTTTCATCGATCAGGAATCACACTTTCCATTCGAAATTACTTTATGCGATTTAAATCCTCCGGATCAGATTAAAATCAGCTGCTTTCCTTTCCGTATAATATTACTGAAAACGTTCTGCTGAATCTCATTAACAATTGCAATTAATTATTGTAAACAACATTAATGAATAACTGTTTGCTTTGTAATAATTTTGTTACATCAATAACGGACGGAAGAGCCACGCGGTTCTGTGTACATGTTGTAATGGAATCGACGACCATTTAGAGCTATGGCATTTACGTTTCCCAAGGACTAATTCAAATTATGATCTTAAATAAAGACCTAGAGTTTCAAAGTTCCTGAGTAATAAATAATCCAATTAATTGTTCCACGCACTAGCAAACGAATTGCAAGTGGAATTATCGCTCAATTCGATGCATTACATTTCCATATCTACGGTTTAATTAATTACAGGCGGCTCAGGAACCGACAATCTTCATAAACCATTACGTCCGTCTATCTATCTGTGTGTGTGTGTGTATCTCTCTGTGTTTTTTTTATGACTTTTTAAAGTGCTCTTTCGCCGATGATTTATAATAATAATGACAGTTTCAAAAGGCAATCCATATATAATGACTGCCATAATATTAGAGTGATTAAATTAAGTTAATTATATGTATGATGCCTGGCCGTATACACGGGGCCGGCCTTCGAACAAAAAAAATGTATAGATAGAGAGAAAGAAAAGAAAAAAGAACGTTCGCTTCTAGAAAACGCAACCTTAGTTCTAGTGGACACGTAGCAGATTTTCATCGCATCACATGTTGGCGATGATAAATAGGAGAAGCGAAAAAGTGGAAGTTGAAGAGATGAGCGAAAGAAGAAAAATAATATGTGTATACATATAGACGAAGAAGTAGGTATTATTTGAAGAGGAAAAAATGTGCGTCTCAATAAACACTTATTGAAAAACTTTCCGCATCTGAATGACATTAATACGAGGGACAGATGTCCAAGATCTAACCAAACTGGTTACTAATAGCTCGCGGCCACTCAGATTCCATACACAAACTCCACTGGTATACATATATATATACATATATATATATATTGGAGAAGAAATTATTTGAAGATTTTACATCATGGAGGGAATAGCTTCAATGTTACGAAGCGAAAGTCTGCGCGTATGGTAAATGGTTTATTGAGGTCGAAAATGGGTTTTTGCGTAATTGGGCTCGCTCGTTGCGGAGCGTCGCTGCCGTTTCGCGCATCTTTCTGTGTCATGTAGGTAGAAGAAGCGATGAGAGGATGACAATGAGCGAATTATATAATTACCATGAAATGTGGATGACCTCAGCATTAAATGGTCGTCCTGAGTGTATGTGAGCGAGTCTATGGATGTGTGAGAGAACATGTGTGTGTGTATGTTGAATGAGTTCTGTGGCAGACAGCATGACGCCAGTTCGAGGAGAATGGTTGGTAGGCCGGAAACTGGACATTATCCCGATAATCTCTTAGGAAATACCTAAAGGATATGTGGTGTCCCGACTAATGCCGCCCAAGCAACCAGCGACCTTTTTCATTGCTACGCATATATATATATATCCTTTTTTCGTATTTCTTCTCCCTTCTTTCTCATGCACACGCATATTTGCTTGGATCTTTTGTAATAAATTCGTACCAGCGGAGAGAGCCTTCCAAGGGACAGAAACGTGCAGCCCTCTCGACGTGTTTGCTTGTTGCTTGTAATCGTTTTTAATTGTTGACCGACTGCAACATCCAACGAGTGCTGTTTACCTTTTCCGAAATAAAATGCTCAAGAGCCTGCTGCGACACACATGCAGTGCTACCTGCGCTGCGCGGTTCATGGTCTCCTCCGAAAAGGATTATCCTTCTGTGGATTAGGGTTCCTACTAAAACTTCCGTTTCTGTGTAGACACAGTGTATATGTGCACATATAATTTGGTGCGGCATTTAAAAGGTCGTTTAAGAAAGTCACTTAGCACCCAGATGGTAATGACTGTTCTCCCCCTCGTCAGAAGGAAAAAAAAAACTCTCAGGTCAATTTTGGATTTTCCGAGTGAACTCCTTTCCAATTGGAGGCAGCGGATTTTTGTACGCCACTGGAACGAGTGGCATTGCACAGGTGAACAAGACAGTGCACAGGTGTGCTTATGTTGGGTCACGTGTGTTAGGAGGATCCGTGAGACTGTGCGGAGTCAAGAGCCTCCATATATTTACCACACATGCATACACACACACATGCACCCATATTATTCCTGTGTGAGTGGTTGGTCTCCATCCAATGCATGTTGGATCTCCAATACCAACGTACGTTCCGATAATGAAAAGCACGCGTGGTTGTATATCGATCACCGCTTTGATAGACGCAACAAAGTTGCTGCCCATCATCATTATTATCGTCATTTACATCGATTTCGAATAAATACCACTTTTTGCTGAAACCCCGGCATCGATCAAATCTCCATCGAGAGCCACCGTTCGTGAAATGCAACCGAAGCTCGACCATCATCATCATAATCATCGTCGTCGTCGAAAAAAAAAACCAAGCAAATGCACGATTGCAACCTGCGGTATTTACCTTATTCATTATAATTGCACTCATGAATAGTCATAATCGCTATTTGTCCTTAGAGATAAATCAATAATCAGTGACGTTCATTGTTCAAGGAATTCCGCCGCAGTTAAATTATTAATAACACTTGTTTGATGCATTCCCGCGCGATTGATTGATTTACAGACATTTCGCGTAAAAACCCAGATTTTAATTACGCTTTTCCAAATATCCGAAGACATAAGTAGTTTGTTGTTTCTACTTGTTTGCTGCGTTTATTTATCTTCGAACGCTAAGAAAGCACGTTTTTCAATTACTCGGCCGACACAGATAAATAAGCAAATTTCCACACGACTTCTGTTTACAACGGAATATTTCTTTTCCTTGTAACGCAAAAGAAGCAACAAAGTCGACAGAACTTTATCTTACAATTTTATTATAAAATATACACATCGCATCGGTTTTGTTTATGAACAACGCCAATATTGTTAACAATAACGAAATAAGAGCAACAATTCTTATCACTATCTCACATACATATAAGTACTTTACTGAAATATAAGCTATTTACAAGAATGAGGGAAGCATGATTAGCACATAGTTTAAATTAGTCAGAGTTAAAAAGAATATGTATTTTTTCAAATTTCAAAGTTTCTTTTATGTAATTAATTTTTGCAATACAAATACTTGAATTCATTAATAATTAAGTAGTTTATTCATTTGTTTATAATTAGATATGATACTTAGAACAAAAGGTAATAACTATATACAATTTAATCTTACTTTTTCTTTTATAGACAAATGGGTAATAGTAACTACACAATAACCAAGTTTTTCTTTTTTTGCAACAAATTTCTTGTATCAATGGCTTATAAATATAACAAAATCATTAATTTCGACCTAGCAGTAACCGTTTTATTTTTATTTTCTTTATTAGAAGTGTATTGAGTTTACATATTGTTTGTAGTTGTTGCAACAAATGATATTATTATTAAATAAATACTTCTAGAATGCAAAAAAATATAAAAATACTAACTCCAAAAGTTGAGATATATATCAAATTTGTACAATTAACATTAAAATATGTCATTTTATCTTTACTTAATAATAATAATATATATTAATTTATATGTTCTAATCAATTATATTAACTTTTTATTTTATTATAAAATTAACTGTAAATTAGAAAAAATATCATTTCTTAGAAAAAATAAATAAACGAAGCAAATATTTTATAATTGTTACTCTTAAAAAATATTAATTTTAATCATTAAGTAATTATTTTTAAGAATTTTTATTACCCAATTTATGATTAAATAGCTATTGATCCTATTAATTAAATCATTAACATTGAATAAATGATTAAATAAAAAATGTAAGTTAAAAGAAACAAAATTATGATTTTATATAATCACATTTCTGTGACAATTTTTGATACATTTAATTAGTAGTTAATTGATTAGCATTGGATTTTTTTTCCATGTATTTTGATCAATAATATTGGTAGGTTTTTCAAATTGGAACTTGTCCAACTTTTATTTTATGGTTTCTAGTATTGTTCTGTTCATTTCGCGAAGGCATTTAAATTGCGTATACGATTTCCACGGAAAAATGTTAATCGAATCTGGACATCTTCTGCAAAAGTCCTTTAACACTGGACACGATAAAAAGTATCACGCGATCTCCTTACATCTTTAATTACAACCCGAGGTCCATTCTTAATTAGAAAAAAAGTCCAACCGGGAGTTAAGTATGTATGCTAGAGGGAGTGTGTATGCGTGTGTGTGTGGAGTTGAACAATTAAAAGCCGAGAGATGGAGGGCTTTTTATTCAAGGCGCACCGAGATAAGTTTAAGCGCACACAAGATAAGTCAAGCGAAAGACATTTTTAGTGGTAGGTAAAAAGGCCGGGGCTTAATTAGCCGTATAAACTCTTGCGAACCGCCCGCTCGCGATAACAAGACACCACCCGACGTCTTTTATATCTACATATATTTCAGATCTCCGTCTTCCTTTATCCTTTGTGTGTGTGTGTTTTTTTTGGTACTTTTGCTTTTGTTACCGTTGTCATCAGAAGTTTTTTTTTTTCCAAGACCACTTCGTTTCGAAATGACTACGTTTGACATGTTGCAGGCAAATAGTTATTTTACAAAAAAAAAGAGTTTTTTTTTTATCGGACAACCATTATATACGTGAGTTATTAGTTTTAAAAACGTTAAAAAAATATTTAAGTAGAATTGACCATAAGTTTTTCAGCTCAAAAACAAAAATATTTATTATAAACGTATAAATTAATTTAGAGTGAAAAACTAATATAGAATATATTGAATATAAACTAATTCAAGTTAGTTTTATTAATAAAATATTTTTAAATGAATTTGTCACATTATGACTAATTATAATTATATTTGAAAATTATCTAAAAGTTCTAATAAGTTGTTAGAGCATATCATGCAATAAAGTAAATGTAAGAAGGTGGTGTTTAATGAAATAATAAATCAAATAATTTAAGCCAAAAGATTAAGGTTAAGCCGTTGTAAAATATGAGATTAACGAAGGTTGAGAATAATGAAAAATAAATTTTCAACAGATTTATATTCTTTATGGTGATCATAACTTATATAGCGAGAGTATAGATATGGAGCACGTACTGAATTTTCATTGCCCGTAGATAAGTAATTTTATTAGCTGTGCGGCTAATTGGACGAAGATGTAAAAAGGGTATAACGAGATTAGAACGTGAAGAATCAGTTGATGTGAATGCTTTTAGGAAGAGTATTCAGTATACATATCTCATATTCACATTTTAGTAGCTCATGTTACAGTAGTCGGTAATATGTATTCCGTACAAAAAGAAGAAACCCAGGAGAATATATATTAAAAATGACGTGAGCGATGGGACAAAAGGAGCATAAAGCAGATAGCGGGGCTTCCCGCTGCGCTGGATCGAGCAAAGAATATTTCTGATCTTTTGCTCTCCTTCTTTTCTCTGTCTGTCTGTCTCTCTCGCTCCTTCTCTCAGAGTGCCAGAGACCATGGGCGCACTCCTTATAATTTCATGTCAAATTCAAAGTTTTAACAATTGTTTTGAATGGGAACAAACAAACAAACAAACAAACAAAAAAGCAAACAAATTTGGAGCAGTGCAATAAATATTTCCAAATCGGCTTCGCGAAATCTAGTCTACCTTAACCTAAGCCAATAAAATCTAAATTTAGCACCGAATGAATAAATAACACTTTCACTTGTCTACGGCTCCAAAGAATTATCTCCATATAATTTCTATTTTGCTCTTTGGGATCTTACGACGTTGCGAAATAAAAAGAAGACGATGGAAGAAGGAAAAACGAGCAGAGGAGATGCATAGCGAAGTGATGAGAGGAGGAAGGATAAGGAGAACACAAGAAGATTGTGGTTCGCGAGGAGATAAATTCCGTTTTAATCGGGTGAGATTTAGGACGGTTTGGGTCAAGCCAAAATAATATGGGAGGAATGAAAAAAATGTGTCAGTGTGCGAGACGAAGAGATAGAAAGAGATTGAGAAAGGGGGTACGTACTTTGGACGAGAGAGAGAGAGTGAGAGAAGAAGAAGGCAAAGGATTGGTGGTTTTCTCAAAAACACTTACGGCCGCGATAAAAGGTCCTGGCGATAATAAATAAAGCGCCGTTTGCTTAAAAATAAATTTCCAAAAAAAAAATATGAAGAGAGAAAAAAAATGCGCGCTTTTGTTGCTCCTCTTATTATTATATACATATATATGTGTGTATAAGAGCTAATAAAACCTTAACCCCGTGGCATTGAGGAGCTCTCACCAATATTTACAGCGTCTCCACATTGTGGATGGAGAGTACACACACACACATATACACACACGTCATGGATGTGGATGAGGTGGTGGCCGAGAAGAAGTATGAAGAGGAGGAGGAGGAGGAGATGAAGAGAAGAAGAAGAAGAAGACGGAACAAAGAAGGCACGATGTGCAAAAAGTAAAAATAAAAGGAGATGAGGAGAGCGGAGATTGTGGAAGAAGACGTCGCGAGCGCGCACCTGTTCACGTTCCCACATAGACGGCAGGGCACCAAACCAAGTGAAGCCAAGGTTCAGGCCGGTCCGTCGCTCCGTCGCCTCTATTTTATCTCCTCCGGGGCCGGTGTTTGCCTCTGAGGAGAGACTGTGAGACGATGAGAGACGGTGAGACTATGAGACGATGCCGAGGACGGCCCCGATAAATCAAAGGCTGTTATTTCGAAATTAATTGAAATATCAGGTTACCTATTGTAGAGCGCCCGGCACCATTGTCCTGTCCTCCGCCGTCCCACACTCTCGCTCCTGCTTTCATTTATTAAATATCGATCGATTATCAATTAACTATCGCATCACGCACACACAACACATTATGCGATACCTCCCTAATCCGGTTACATTTGTAAACACAATTATATTGCACAAAATATGGAATTTTAACTACGGTGCGTATCTGTCGTGACCCACCGTTAAAGTCTCCACGCACATTACTATGAAAACCTTTAAATATACATCTATTTTGTATACAATTCAACAAAATTTGAATCAATTAATTATTATTTACACTTAATATTACGTAATCTTAAAATCCAACCACTTTTAATCCACGGAACTACCCCAATTTCGCTACAATTTCAAACAAAAATCCAGTATATTTTACCGGGTATCAGACTTGACCCACCGTTGATATCTCCATGAGCACAACCGCACAAAATTTAATATACTGCATTAAACAAAAATGACAACATTATTATTTTTACATGCAATTCAAGTTTAACGTAACATCGCTAAATCATATTTATCAAATAGATATATTCTTTTTAAATTTACGAACTTTGTTACATCATGCAGCGAATACATTTAACGAAAGTAGGTTTAATTATTCATTCTTATGACATCTAATACTTGAGTTTTCCTTATGATGTTACAAAATCAAACTTAATACGAATCTTTCATTTTCACCAAAATCCGACTCACTAAAACACTGTCTTCGAAGCTTCAAATATTTTATTATATGAGGATGGTTCGGAAACTTTTTAAAAAGTTATCACTATATAGATGACTGATAGATGACTTAATACATTAATTATTCATTTATAAATTATTACATAATACTAGATTTGGATTGATAAAAATGATAAAAAAAAATATTTGATTTCATTTCAATTATTGGATTTGAGCTAAAAACAAGTTTTATTGACTACATCTCATCAATTTAGTATAGTATCAATTTGTTCAGTACTGACACGTATCCTGAACAACACAATTCAAATTGTTAAAAAGTAGATATCAATTAGTTCTACGAAAGTAAAAAAACGTGTCCAGAAATTGGATAGATTATACACAATGCTAGTTATTTATAGCAGTAATATCTTCGCTAAATTGAACCTATACCTCGCTTTACGGCCTAGATACGTTCCAGAAAGTTGGCCGCAAAGCGAAAAGCCGTATAACGAATCAATTATTGCGCTTGCGCAAGATTGGCAACATGTAGATATATTGACATGGAAAAAAAGTTGTTTTGCCGTTATAGCGAACCATTTCAGGCCGTAAGTCGAAAAAGTGCCTTAATTGAAGACGGCCGTTATAGCGAAATGCCTTATAGAGAGGTATGGGTGTACTGAAATGAATAAAACTTGTCCAAACAATTTTTAATTCAATTTTGCTACTACTTAACTACATTAAAATATTTGTTTGTTGAATCGTATAAATAAATTACTTTATTTTAATATAATGCTAATTCAACAGATGGAGAGATTGCTGTCAATTGCCCTTTGTACTGGAAGAATGCAATACACTTTATTTACTACTACTATTTATTCTAGTGTTATTTTTCAATTAATTTGATAAATGGGTGGAAATGTCATGTGGAACAGACTTTAACGTATTACTTGCTATGTATGTATAGCTATGTTCACAGGCCGTGAAGCAATGAAGTTGTTAGTATTATGTAAATAGTATGTCATCGCGAAATAAAACTATATATATATATTATTATGCAAACCCAAATTATTTAAAATTTTAAAAAATAGTTTTTCTAAGAGATATATAGTCAATAAATATGTTTTATAATAAGATAAATGTATTATTTTATAAAATTTATATAATCTTATGAATGTTGTAAATAGTTAGTAAATGCTTTAGTAAGTTATCATTACAATAATTCCAAGTTGGCAAAATATACTCTATAATCAAGTTGGTAATTGGGTTTTATGCCAATAAGTAATTATGATGTATCGAATAAATTGGAAGTATATCAAGCTGTATGTGATATGCGTAGCGTAGCCCCTTTAATTCGTTTCTGTTATTAATTAATGACGAAATTATCGGTTATGGTTTTTCGGATGCGATGGGGCACACCGGGCACATCCACATCGCGGCCACAAATCATATTTTATTTGTTATTTCCATATATTTTTTTCCTCCTTCTCCGAGTCCCCATCTCACTTTTGCTCCTGTGATCTCTCACTCTCACTCATTCTATCGTACTCCCTTTCGCTCGAACATATCACATGTGGAAAATAATTGACCACCCAAGAAGCGAAACGTACGTATACATAAAACAATGGCCGACGCGAAGAAAAAAGAAACACACACTCACACACGGCTCACATACGCATGCATACGTTTGGAGAGCTTGCCAAAGAGCTGACGGGGAGAAGAGGTGGAGGAAGATCGAAGGACCTGGACCAAAAGAACAAAAACTACAGAAACAAACGCGAACAACAAAAAATGCACACGCAACAGCCGAAAGAGGGGAAACAAGGGAAGGAAAGAGGAGATCCGCAAAAATTTTAATTATTGTGGATCGTGGTTACGCAACGTCGTCATCGTCGTCGTCGACCAGTTTGATTTGGTTCTTCGGGGTCGGTCCATTTTTATGTAAATACTATTTAGACTACGCCTTACAATTCTTTAATTTATAGACCATTGAAACCATAAATCTGCTGGTAATGACTCTCTGCTATTTGTAGTACGACAGTTCGCACTCGCACATTAGTTATCGTTATAAACGCTTTGATTTAACACCCATGAAAGGAATAACACATAATAATAGTAAATACTGACGCATTTAAATTACCTTCCATATACGTTCACACGACTCGAGTTCCTTAAGCATCTGAAACGCGATTACAATAATTAAATAAAAATTTATAACTATCCAGGAACTTGAGCTCTTCGCAAATCACATAGATTTATGTATTATTATCTGTATTCTCTGTAGATTTTCCTCGGAACTCAATATTATACAACACTCGTGTAAATCTATACCTAGGTCATTTCAATTTTTAACTACAGAAATGTGTTTTGTGTGAGTCTTCTTGCGATTTATACTATTTATTCTTTCGGATATTCAGTATATCACCACATCATTTGGATCCGTTACCCATTGAAAACTAATCCCTTAAATACTGTTTTTTAGGAATGAATGACCTAAGTCCAGAAGCACTGAAAGAAACCACAAAATCCTTTGTTGTATCTGGAACTCAAACAGAGAACCACAAATGTAGACAGGCGACTCTAACCATACGACTATAAGTCGCCTTAGTATAAAAAATAACAACAACAATATTTTTTTAATCAAATATTAATTGTAAGCCGTTTACTACTAAATATTATACACTAATATTAAACCACGAAATATAATTAAACTAAAGTAAAAATAATAAGTTTCACAATGTATTACGATATCAGAAATATTTAATATTGAAGTTGTTACAATCCAAACATTATCTTACTACGTCTCATTTTTCAAAAAATTTCATCTTGGCATCTACCAGTTATGAAAATTACATTACAATTAAATTTTTCGCACCTCCCAGTTTGTAAATCGCTGCACTAGGCACTAAATAAGTGTTTCATTGTTTGAATGTCTTCATATTAATATCTGCATATTCTTAACTTAGCGTTTGTGAATAAATTTTATTAATCCTAAAGAAATAAATAATAAAGTAAAATAAGAAACATTCGTTATATAATGCATGTTATATAATTTCTTTCGACTTATCACTAGTAAATCTAAAAACTTTCCTTCTTAACTATATAAGATACTAAGATTTATATGTTTGTGGTAATATACATATCTGTTTTTAATGAACACATTAAGCTGAGTGTAGTGTTTGTAAATACCATTTTGAAGATGTTTGTGAGTATTTTAATAACGTGAAAACCCCAGTAGTAATATGATGCTAAAATAGTATTTTACGTCTCGCACGTTGCTAAATATTTTAAGAAACTGTGATGAATCATGAGAAAGCCCGTCAATTCTGGATATTTTTCAGCTTAATCACTTGATATTTTTTCAGCAAAACGATCAATTTGACTAAATCTACAGGTACTCAGTAACTGTACTATTTTAAAATTTAATGTTATTATTTAATTTTAAAAATGCATACTAGTTTCAATTTCTTCTTGTGAATAGCTGAATGTCCAGATTTTGAATTTACTGCTCTAAGATTGTCAAAGCAACAAAAAGCATGAATAATTTGGTGAATATTCTTGTTAAAATGTTACTTCTGATTGGCTTAGAAAATATTCTTGCCAAAACGAGAAATAATTTTGCAGGGTATATGACACGTGACGCCGGGAAGGTAAAATTATAAATAAAACTACATACTGTCTAGTCTACTGCTTTGACCGTCTCCAGGGGCAGAACTTTGACACCATAAAAGAGACCTAAACTAATGTAAACACCAAAGAGTCCTATGGTAAATAATTATGGTAAACCTCACGCGATTTATACCTCTTTGAAAAGTCAACTTTTATTGATCAATAAAAACCATTGCTAAATAACTAGTCTACAGGCTACCAACTTTAAATATATATATACATTCAAATTAAGAAGCCTACCAGTTATAATTGATAATAGTTTATTCTGAAAAATGTTGAATGTCTGGCGCCTATCTAAAATAGGCACAAATACTGAAAGTTGTGGCGCCATTTCAAATTGCATTTAATTTTATTCGGTTAATACTATTAACACTTTTGTAACATGAAATGACAGTAGCTTCTTCACAATTTTTTCAAATCACAAAATAATGAGCAGCAGTAAAACTTTATTGGCTTTGAGGTCGCAATTGTGTGAAACTAACGTTAAATGCTTATATAATGCTAATTGTAAATCTCTGTCAATCTGTTAATTTCGTCATATACTTAACCTTATAATCCGGTAATAATAAATGCTAGAAACATCGCCTCTTTAATAATATTATCTAATATTATCTATAGCTGCTGAAACTTCTTTAATTTGTTAAATTTCTAAAAGTGATATTGACAACATTTATTAATTTTGTAAATTCATTATTAATTCAATATAAAAAAGGGCAGAAAGGCCAGCCATTTGCAGCAATAATTATATTTTGTTTTCGTTGCATTTCAGTATATTCAGTTTGTATTTTTCGTGGTGTTACAATAAATATGATTATTGTTATAACAAAAAGTAAAAGTAACTCAATTTAGGTGATTCTACCTAAAATATATAGGAATACCCAATGATATGCTTCGATCAATGCGGATTCACTGATTCACTAATTTAAAAAATCCAAAATTAACTGAACTCTAATTGAAAACTGATTATATTACCATTCGGTTTATAACAAATTCATAAACTTTTGAACAACTTCGAATCGTAATAAATGTTAAACTATTTTTATGCATGTATTTTGACTAATGTTATACATTATTTTTACGTTTGTAATAAAAAGTGATCAAGTATTGACACATTAAAAATTGACATTTTTTTGCTTGGAGGTATCTCAATTAAAGTGATATCTGAAGTTGATGGAAACCAATTTGGTGATTCTTGAATAACACTACATAACAGTTAAGATTTTTTATGGGAATTAAACCTAATCGAGTGTCCGAAGGCGAAGGAAGAATATAGTAGTTTTTCGGAGGGTTGATTATTTGTTTTCACATAATATATTTGAGGAATTGATTTCGGAATGATGACGACGGTGTGGTCGATCCTCAGGTAGAGTGGTCCGAGTAATTAGAATTTAACAAATGGACGAAAATATTTGGATAGTTATATAGAGAGCGGCGCATCAACCAAAGAAACAAGAGGGAAGAGAATAGAAGGAGAAAAGGAAGAAGACGACATCCTATACAACACGTTCATTAATCACATTCCTAAAATTGTTTAGGCGTGAAATATACAGAAGGGGGAACGATTACAATCTTCTATTTTTTTTTGTTGATTTGCCAAAATAAAGCCGTATATTTCTTATTGTTTAATGATGAACACGAGCGCAATTAAATTAGGGGCACAAATTACTCAGTTAATTAAAAACTAAATATACAAATACTTTAGATTTTTTGTTAATCACCTTTTGTTTACATCAATGAACATAGTTTCATGCAATGCTCAAGAATTTGTAAATTAAATTGAGAGTAAACTAACTAAATACGAAAATACATGATTAACAAATACATGTTTATAACATAAATTGAAAAATAGACTACAAAAGCATTAAAATATGATGATCAAATATATATGTTTATAAAGGAAAAATCTGAAAAAATCATTAAAACTGTTTAACTTATTTATGTTTTATTATATTATAAGAATAAACATTTTATTTAAAAAATTATATAAATAATATGTGCATTTAGTGTAATTTAATTCGTTACATTTAAAACTATTATCAATTTTAAACTTTAATAAATGGTTGAAAAGACAATAACCTTTTCATTAATAAAAAAAAAGTAAAATTCGGATTGAAATATAAAATGTCTACTAAGGTCATAATAATTAATTACTAGGTAACAATTAATAGTTAAATACTACAATTTTTTATATACTATATAAATAGTTATATACTAGTTCAATATTTATTATAAATATATTAAAAATAAACAATAAATTGATATATTGTGTGCAATAAATTTCAAAGTTTTTTTTCAAAGGCCAAATAATGTTTTTTTTTTCAATTAGTGAATACCTGGGTTTATAGCCACTTTTTAGCAATAAAACTATTTTCGTTATTTATATGTGGCTATATATGTCATATATTTTTGTGTGAAGTTGTAGGTTGTTTTACTAATATTTCGCTAAGTTAAATAGGAAATGTTATAAAACGTTATAAATCAAGAAATTGAAGAAAAATCTATTTGCTTATAATCAATTAAAAAACGAACTGAATAAAAATACATATTTTGAATATAAAATGTAATGATATAAATTTAATTTTTATTTGTTGAAATTTTATTTCAAAAAATATATAATTTTAATAAAAATGATTAATGCTAAAATTTGACTACTGTTTCAGTCAATCAAATATTAGTACTTACTGAACAAAAAAAACTTTTTCTTTTTAATATTGTATAGTATAATTATAAAATAAATGGAATTGAAGAATAGTTATGCAAAGATTGGTGGTGTTCTATAAAAATAGATCAAAGCCGACTGCCGTGCAGTTTGAAATTTCCTATCGTGTTCAGAAATACATTGTCCAGTGGGTAGTGGGGATGATGGTTTCGTGCTCGTGTGAGTGTTTGGTGAATATCTGTATATGTTTGTGTGTGGAGATAAGTTATATGTATTGATGTGTCGTCAAGAAGGCAAGTGAGCAAGATAAAGATGGAGAATGAGAAAAGGACGAGAGGCACTCAATTGCGGTGAAATCCTTAAAAAGCCACTTGAGTAGCATAATGGGACCAACAATACGCATTCGGGCATTGTTATAGTCCATCTTGCCGCACGTGCGTCTACAAAGTCCCGTACTCCCATTGGTTAGTCAAGACCCCACACCTTAGCCAGGTAACTGGGACTGGGATCTTCAGTTGCTTTAGTCTTCAGTTAGACTTGATGCTAATCTGCAGTTTTAGAGTAGTGCTTGCTAGTGGTGCGTGTGTGCTCTAGTAGAAATGTGCATTTGAATAGTTTCGTCACTGGATTTACATTATTATACTTAACTGACTATACTTCTTGAATTCTTCCGGTAAGCACGATACAAACATAGTTTCCATCGAAAAGAAAACAACGCGAAAACGGGCCTAAATCGTCGTGTCATTCGATCAAAACAAACTTCCTTGGAATTATCCTGTTCGTTTCAGTAAATGGAAATAAGAAATCGCGAATTTTCCAAGGAATTTCGGTGAGCGCTGACCGCGTCCGCATGTTTGCGCGAGACGTAGACAGCGCGGCGCGCGCGCGACTTAGTATAATTGTGGATCAAGATTCAAGTTTCCATAACGGACACAACACCAAGACCAAACTTGAACTTTACACAATCAGTCCGCTCTGACAAATTGTTATTGATATATACTACATCCCAACCTCAACAAACAAACAATAACACAGCATCTCCATATTATTATTACTATTATAACTTATTCGGCCAATCAAGCCAAAATACACTTTCATCTCTTAACATGAAATTGATTTGATGAATAAGAATCATTTAAAGTTTTCATAACTGAAATCAGTACAAAATTTCCAACTTCTCGTCCAACATACGAAACTCATCTATCAATGCGATTTAACGTCATTCCGAATAGGATCCGAACAGGCAATTTTAATTACGCGTTCCCCGAAATCGACAAGTAATAATAACGATGATGATGATAATAACAACAAAAATATTAAAGACCACATTCTTGTGCTTCTTGAGGACTCTGACCAAGCGCGCACTTTCACATTTTTAACGCACTTAAATCCGTATTTAAAGGCCCGAAAATTCCGGTCGAATAATTGCATTCAAATCATTTGGATTTCGAGGAACCGAACCGAAAAACTTAGGAACGGTGCGTCGCATCGCTGATACATAATTACCGGATTATTCAGGAATATGCATAATGCATTTTCATTGTTGATCGTGCACTTTTCGCGGAAACAGATGAATAATCATATTGGTAAACGTAGTTGCTGTTACGTACAAATATACGCACTTATAAGAAAATGATGAAATGGACAGATATTAAAGAAATTCTATCACCTGTTCTCAATCCAAATGTTCAAGTAACTTCTTCTCCTCTCGATTATAATATACGAGGGAAAAGGAAAGCTCTAGAGCCACCGGGGGTAAGGTTTAGCATTTCGCAAAGACAATATATTTAGTTATATGGGGGTCAATAAATACGTCACCATGATAGCAAACGAACTAAAATTCTTTTATTTGAACCACTTGAAACCTGCTAATAACCATATAAAAACGACAGGTATTTATTTATACAGTCCGTACCCATGGGAGAGTAGATAAAGGAAGGAAGATATCCACAGCAGCCTCTCCTTCTTAGATCTTACTTTTACGTATTTTGATTTCTCCTTTTTATGTATGTATGTTGAGTGCGTATGAGTACGTATGTTTACCTGTGATGTAACGTTCAATTGTAATGAACATATTGTTTATTAATAAGTAGTGGAGTCCTGCTGTTTCCGCGATTTGCGTTTGATTGAGTTCAAAGCTTTTATTGTCGTGTTTCATTAAAGTGAAACACCCGCGATGACGGTCCTGCATATATCTACGACACATCTCCCCACATTATACGTAAAGTTGTGTATATACTAGGTGTGCAGCAATGAAGAGGTCATGATTGTGAACCTGTTCACCTTTCTTGTAGAGAAAGCTGATTCCCGCAATCGAACCCGCTGCCGCACGATACTTTTAGAAGTTGACTCAAAACTACCACGCGGACCCAATAGATCTCTTTCTTTTATATATACACAAATACATCAGTTTAATGTCGCTCTGTACCAATCGATATTGATTTGTTTTGTTTCTTTGAATTGCAGGATCTCGTTGCGAGGATGCAGGTGATGAACCTTTGCACGATGACGGTGCTCGCTGCCGTACTGGTCGAGATGTCCTGGTGGACGTCGGCCTCAGTAGTTCCGAGACAGGTTGAAGAAAACCTAATGTCGTTGTTCGGATTCCATAAGCGGCCAAAGATTGACCTCAGCAGGGTCGTTATTCCCAAAATAATGATGGATTTATATGAAAGGCAGACTGGTCAAAAGCTCGACACCACGGCCATCCTGAAGCCGGGAGTGCACACCCGCACGGCAAACACCATGAGAAGCTTCACACACATAGGTTATTATTAATTTATTATTATTGCGTTTATCAGCTATCATATTTCAAAACGATAATATTGGCGCGAACCTTAACCACTTTAGGATAAGTAAAAGGTTTAGTTATTTATTCGCTGCATGTATGTAATTTGCAAAATGCATCCGAGAAGATGTACGAGTTAGTGGTAGTGCGAAATAATATAAATGGCAGTCTATTTTTCTTGTTTATCTGGTTAGAAGCTGTCCTTAGTTCGCGCGTATCTTGTCTAGCTTCCAGTATATAGAGATGTAATTACAGTGATTATTTTATTTATAGATTGCGGTATGTTGAAACTCGAGTGTGTTTGTATCATGTATGTATATATATATATATATACGTGTATGCATGTTTGTATACAGGGGTGATATTCAGCGGATACGCACAGGTACGACCGTACCTGTTGTTGACAATGTTAAAGTCTTCCGTAAACATTTTTATTTGCTTCCAATTTACTTTTACCCTATGAAAAAAGTAATTAACAACTTTTTTTACAATATATTTTGTTCAAAAAATATGAATATCACCCTTCTTTCCATTTATGTATGTGTATCATACTCAGTTTTTGCGTCGTTTCGGTACGTCCTACATCACTATCCGACGGTAAGGTAGCGAAAGTGGGACGTTACACAACCGCAACTCGACTCGCATCGAAAACAATTTGTGGATGCTGGTGCTTACAAACTCACTAAATTAATAATTAATATATATATATACTATTCTCGATTACTTGAAATTTTGTTTCATATTGAAGATACTTTGTTTGTTACTATGTTCTATTACACATTTTACAATTAAAGGGTTATTTAATGCAGAAGATTTCAAGTCGGCGCCAAGTTTATTGGAATACATTGTATTTATTGTATGTTAGCTTTTTGGAGCCACTTCAAATATAGGCTGGCTGGTACGAAGAAAACGATGGTTTTAAAATCTACCGAAAGATTTCGAAGGTAGAAATATTAATCCATAAAGCATCTTTTTTTCCAAAAAGTTTTCCTTTACTCTTTTCATGCTTCTTGTTAGAGGGACAACCAAAAGAAAATGCAAGAAGCATGTATAATGTAACGAAAAGCAAAAAACTTAATGAAGCAATTATATTTAATCCATACGGAAGTCGTTACACTTAGTGCTTAAGATATTCTAAGTTTTATTTTATGCGCGTATAATATTAATATTGACTACACAAATGCTAACCAGTCCTTGTACTTTTTGCTGTTTGCAGAAAGTCCAATCGACGCTCGTTTTCGGGGACATCACAAATTTCGCCTGAAGTTTGACTTGACGAATATTCCAGAAGGAGAGGTCTTGAAAGCAGCCGAACTCAATCTGAACAGGGACGTAGTCGATTGGTTGACGCTTGAAAACCAAAAAGCGTATTTCCAGGAGGTGCTAGTCTACGATATCATAAAGACGGGCATCAAAGGAGAAAGAGGTCCAATCATGAGATTAGTAGACTCAAAACTGGTGGACATAAGGTTGAACAGAACCTTAAGTTTTGAGGTGCTCCCCGCAGTGGAAAGATGGATGGCGACACCGAAAAGGAACTTCGGATTATTGGTCGAGATCATCGGGCACGGGAAGAAGAAACCGACGAAACATGTGAGATTGCGCAGGGATACGGGGGAGGACAACAGTAGTTGGGCCGGGAAGCAACCTGTCCTCTTAACGTACACGGACGACGGCCGTGATAAACATGTGGTTGGAGAAGCGTTGCTGGCGAAGAGGGTACGGAGAGCATCCAACAGGAAGAAGAAGGGTAAGAAGGAGACGCGCGAAATCTGCAGGAGGCACTCGATGTACGTGAACTTCGCAGACGTCGGTTGGAACAATTGGATCGTGGCACCAGCTGGCTACGATGCCTTTTATTGCCACGGGGAATGCAGTTACCCTCTGGCAGAGCACCTAAATACGACGAACCACGCAATTGTGCAGACCCTCGTCCATTCCATGAACCCCCGCAAGGTGCCCAAGCCGTGCTGCGTTCCGACGCAGTTGAACGCCATTTCCATGCTCTACTTGGATGACGAGAACAAAGTGGTGCTGAAAAACTACAGGGAAATGGCAGTCGTCGGCTGCGGATGTCGGTAGTGCACAGTTTATTTTTTCCGCGTCTGTGATCTGACTTTAAGGAGGCTACTGTAGTTTAAGGATTGATCCCCGCGGCTCAACGATGCAAATAGTTTCAAACGAATAGAAAATGCAAACCCTCCCGTTGAGAAGAGAACAAAACATATATATATATATATATATGAAATAATGTATGTAAAGCAACAAAGCAAGAAAAAACAATTAAATTATTCCTAAATTATTATGGTGATGTGTTTTAAATATCGGAGCCGCCCGCGACCCAGAGTAATATTATTATTTGTATAATTATTATTTTTTGTTATAAATAATAACTGACTTGAACGTCTGAATGTTAAGGACGTTATCCTCATCTGTGATTGTAATTTTAACTAATTAGACATTAAAAATAAAAGGAAAATCATTTCTTTTTTATATATATATATAAATAATAAAAAAAACATATGTATAGAATTATTATATTATGTACACCAAGAATCACGTGAATAAAACGTGAATATGTCTCATACTCGATATGTGAAAGTCTAAATTACTAAAGTGCTGCACTGGCACTCGAGTCATATATGTAATATATTAGTACCTGCGTAAGGATATTTATTCAAACTCTTAATCTATAAATAATTAAATGAAAATGGTAAATTAATTTACGTAAAAAAATCAAACACAGTACTAAAAAATAATTAAATATATATATATAAATAGGAAAAAACGATATTAATTAAATTAAACTCTTGTGTATATTGTACAGTGAAGTAATTAAGGAAAGAACAATTATAGATAAAAAAAACTAAATAAAACTAAAACATCAACGATAGAATGAAACTGTAAAAGGGGGAAGGATCAGTGTATTATCCTCGATTGTGTAAAGTGCCCGAGGACTTTCTTCTTTCTTTGAAATATCATTTGTATAAATAGTTTTTAAGGATTGTGTAAGGAGTTTTTCACTAGTTTCTTTTGTACAGACTGTATATATTAAAATTTTAAATAATTATTACAAATCATTGTGTTTTGTTGTCACCTTCACATTTTTCTAAACCTGTTTTTTCCCGTACACATTTATTTGCATATCACAATATGTTAATGCTATTATAGAATGTTTCTTTCCAGGCGCGCTAGATGTGGAAATACAGATCGAAATATCCGTACAGCGGAATACACCTATATCTATATATACTGCATGAATATATCCCACCAAAGCTACAACTACATCCACATCTACGTGTGTCCGAGAGTGTGTATTTAACAGGTAACGGTGAAAATATTACACCTAATCTGCGCGCTGCGAGGCCCACAATGGACACGTCCATCAATCAGCCACAAACTCTCCTTTGACTTAATGATATTTATTCCACTAGAAAAAAATCTACACATACACTCCACCAGCTCACTCATACTCAACTCAAAGATAATATTCAAACACGAAACGATTTCAAGCGATTTAACACAGTACCGTAACGAAATTACTTTTTCATTTACATAATTGAATGAATTATTTATTTATTCATTTTATTGCCTTCCAAAAATTTTAAAGAAGAAACTGAAACATAAACGATTTCAAACCGTAATATTATTACACGTACATTCCTAAAGCTAATGTATTCCTCACATCAAAGTTAATCACTCTGTATTACCCGATTGACACATTATTAATAATTTCAACAATGGTCAACGGCATAAGTTATTATCTAAAATTTTATTATTATTGAGCTATTCGTACCCCCAAAAAGCTTACTTTATTTTTAAATACGGAAAATGGTTATCTCAAAGTATAATCCCTTCGTTCAGATTATCTATAATTAGCATTACCCCCCATAATCTGCATTCGGCTGCTGACAATAGCTACCGTTCGCAAAAAAAATAAATATTTATGAGTCTCATTGTATTGTTCCCATCATCGGCTTTTACAGCATGCCGGAATTTCCTACACCAAATGTATTTATCGACTGAATGGCAATAAAGCCATAAACAACTATTGAAGCATAAATACCATAAACCTTTAATAATGGAAAGTTTTAAGAAGTTTCTCCTTTCCAATTAATAGAAGTGTGAAGAAGTCCGCGCTGCAAGCAGTACTTGGAACCTCAATTATCCCTAATTACATGCATTGCAAGAAATCAAGTGTGCCTTGTATAGTGTTGATCAGAAATGGAAAAAGTGAGTATTCAGTAATACGGGCTGCACATAAATCAGCATTTCCAAATGCAATCCTATAAATATTAATGTGAAATCTGATATGATTAATTATCAATTAAAATGGTAAAAGGAAGTCGGCAATTAATATTGGAAAATCGGTGGAAACCATAAATTTTTCGGTGCACAAAAAAATGACATAAGTTCCATCAAAACTCGGAAACCTTCTCGATCAGGTAATAGAGAGGTGGTCGGCTCTTTCGGTTTGTTTCAGGTTTCAACAGATCTCTGTTCCGGTTTTAGCTGATTTGAGCGTTAAAATTTATAATTTTAATATTCCTTTCAATTTTTTTCAAAACTTTCATCAAATCCATTTTCTCTACTAAATCCCTAACCGTTTAGAATCGAGTAATACTATTTATTATCATTGAATTAATTCAATTACATTACGTTAGATTTTTATTTTCCATTTGTTTTCTGGTCTATTATAAATTTCTGTACTCATGACAAAACAGTAAAATTTATGGATTTTTTTAAATAATAATGATGTTTGTGTATTAAATAATAACTATCATAAATCAAAATTAGATGAAATCCCGAGAGTGACAACTTCTAGAAGTTAAAAAAAAGTATTTGTCGCAAGAACAGCTTCAAGCGTTTGAAAGCAAATAAAACAAAAACTGAATGATCTTATTAGGATGAAGCTATCACATCTGGTCTGAAGAATGCGCCGCAAAGAGAAGCATGGAATACGACAAAAAGAAGAGAGAAGAAGGTGCGCGCAAAGTGTACATTCATTATTTTGAAAATATTTAATCCCGCGAAAGATTAAAATGGTAGTCGATCATAAAAGCGAAAGCAATTTGAAACCTGATATTGAAAAGGTTCTGGAAAATAAGTTCGATCTCGAGGTACAATCATTTTCAATCACATTCCATATAATGTCAGTGACTTCATTATCGAGTGCATGCCAATAGTTTCTTCAGCCACGAGCCACCTTTAATAGCGCCATTTGTCACTCATAAATGCACTCGCAGGAATAATTTATGTTCATCATTGTAAAGGTATTAAAATAATAACAGAAGTTGTTAGATTAATTCCAACACGTTACGCGCTCTTTATTTTACTGAATATTCATCTTCAATTTGATCTATTTCGTGTAAATCGATTGATCTTGATCGAATGATCGATCTTAAATCTGTAAGTCTTGCTATCACTGCTAAAATTTGTAAATTTCAATAATATTCTTCACATAAAGATTACCGAGATATATAAACAGAACATATCTAATAATACATTTTCCGGGCGAAAACACTTATGTTTATATTTTCAATCAAATAATAGATATTTGGTTGTGAAATGGTGAGTGAAATCCAACTCATAGGTAAAATATCTGCAAAATTAACAATCATATGTGTTATATATTACTTGAACAGATATTAGATTGTTTCGCAATCTTAGAATTTTATAACATTTAGGAAATATATAAACGAATATCTGAAAATCATCACCGTATTTTTCTTAATGTAGTCAAAAACTGATATGAATTCGTCAGCTTTAGAAGAAGCTTCTCGATACTCATTCTGCAATATATTAATAGCAAATTTTGTCAGAATATCAAACATATGTGATTCAAACAAATAGTCTGAAAACCGGAAGGACGAGAAGCCTTGGAAGACTAGTTGAGGTCCTGTACATAGGAAATAAATAAATTAGTCTCAATTATAAATTGCAAAACTATTTGAAAGCTTCAAAAACAGTAAAAACAAAATTGTATACATTCTTGGTTAACAAAGTTAATGCATAGGAATTCAAACGATTAGTTAAAAAAATAGGTTTGATTTAGGAAAATTATATGCATTGGTAAGTTGGCAAAGTTATTTAAAAATTATGATAGAATATTTGTGAAAAAGTATACAGGCATGTATAATAATAGGTAATTGAATGTAAATAGTATAATAAAGGATAATTTGTTGTAGAGACCTTTGGTGTTAAGTGTGAAGAATGGAAGTAATTGGTGTGTGGCGGGTACCAAGTAGTGATTGTCTATTGAGTGGCAGATTGTTAGTTTTGGCCGATGATGATTGGTTGTCATTGTTGGAGCAATTGTTGATTGCGTGATGCCGGTGATTTGATCATTGGGATCGTGCGAGTGTGAGGTTGTAGCAAGCAAGCAAGCAAGGTTCGACCAGCTGGTTGGATGTGATAGGATGGGAAGGTGGTGAGATTCGATGGGAATGTGCAGAAGGACCATCGACCAGGGTGGATGGATGAAGGAAAGCCGGGGCATTGTTTCAAGTTAGAATGCTTGTAGCCCGGGGCGCGGCCCTACTTTGTCTAGAGTGTGCGAGTATCGTAGTTGAGAGATAATTGCGGTGCATAAATACAGGTCGGTTGAGTCGATGCTGAGTGTTAGTGTTATTCTTCTTGTTCTCTTTTCTCCTCTTTCTTTCTTCCTTTCTTTTCTTCATCTTATTCTTCTTCTTCCATTTTTTTTTCATTGTTTTTGGGAGAGAGACTATGTGGAACGCGGGTGGCAGAATGGGACCGTGACAGCAGTGGTCGTCGGAATCGACTTGTGCGGCGGCGCATCCGGTTCGAACCGTGTTATTACCGGGGCCTCGTTAAAAATACCACTCTCCTAATTGGCCCCCGGGTCCTTCGTTCTTCGTCCCTCTTTCTCTCTTTATCTATCTCTCCTCCACCTCTTGACAGTTCCATTCCGCGCGTTTGTGTTTCGGCCGCGCCAAATCATCCTTTTCGGCCAGGACCTCTTTCATATCTTCCGACCCAACAACTTCCACGAAGACCGCGCTCCGAAATGCACCACGACACAAACACAAACACACACATGCATATACCTATACGAAAATTCAATGCTCTCATTCCCTGGATCCTCCTAGCTAGTTTACAGCAGCTCCCCCGAAAGATCACTCGTTTTTGCGCCTTTGATATACTTCCGCGATAAAGAATAGATCTCCTTCGCCGAAAGCAAACAGAAATCACCGCCGCTAAGTGCTTTCCATTGGAACACCCACGACTCACTCGTTCCCAGGGACCCAATTATCATTTCAAATTTCCTAATCACCCACCGAAATTGTTGTTCGCCATCGACTGCGTCATCCCTGCCGTCCAATATATCCCAAGGACCATTAAATGACTCTTTACTCACACAACACCATTTACTTTCCCTCGTTAAAACCAAACACGACCGTTTTGCTGCTTCCCATTTACCTGTCCATGCAAATTTATCTCGGATTTAAACACACAAACAAATTATTCATTTTATTTCCTCCTCGTTCGATTCACCATCATCATTTCTTCTCCGCACTGACATGACGTGGTAACAGATAAAAGAAAAATATAATTTAATTGATTTTTCGTGTATTCACAATATTTATTACAAAAAAAAACAATATCTGCAAAGAATTACAAGTATTTCCGTCTAAACTGCATAATAATTATATAAAAGCACATTACAATAATACCTATGAGAAATATTTAATTAAATTAAGTTGCTAAACTGTCAATTCTATATAATAAAATAGTGCAGAAAGATCTATGGTCAATATCCCTAAGCAGGAATAAGATTAATTTTCTTTGTTCTTTCATTTATTTATTTTTTTTGTAATTATTGTTCCAACAAATAATAATAGAATAAACTCTTTTGTTTTTTTTCGTTTAAACAATATTTGTTAAATAGGCATAATAATGTGGTCAACTAATATTAACAAAACATAATTGCTCTTGACCACCCAAAAAATGTTGGCCCACCCAGCGACGAATTGCTGGTTATATCCCAAAAATGCACAGCTCACCTAAAACCCATGGGGGGCAAACACTGATTTTGTGGTATGCAATTTGCTCAATCGCATTGTTTCTATACTACAAATTTGGTCCCGTTCAAGTTCTACCTAAAGTATCCTTCAAAGTGGGACGTTGTTTTGGTATTTGTGGTTTGTTACATTTTAAGTATATACACCTGAACTAACTGTCATATTTCGGTTCATTGAAGATTTTTAATGTAATGGAAAAAAGCTAAAGCACCTTGAGTATTCTTTAAAAAGATGGTTATAATGTACGCTCAAAAATATTACTAATTATAATAATTATAACAGTAAAATTATTAACAAATAAAACAAAATATTCATACAATTATAAACTATCATAAAGTTATATACATCATGGGTCTTTTTATTCTAATTATATTTTAATAAATGAATATTTCTTTAATTTCATATTTTTTTGTTATTACATGCATATATTCTAAAAAAAATAATTTGAACATGCTTTCACCAATAGATATTTATCATTATTTATTAATATGTTATTTATAAAAACACCATTTATTATAAACAATATTGTATAATTTCAAAGTTTGTACCTAAAGAATGAAGCTTTCTTTGGATTGGTTTTACCTTTTTTTCCACGTTGATGTATATTTCAACAGAAATCTGCATAATGCGAAAAGATTACCGAACCCTTGTAATCCCACTTGAGGACATCATTAAATCGACTCGCAACAAAACCCCTTAATCTTATCTGGTACCTCCTTGCAAACCCCAACAAATGCAATAATTACAGCAATAAAAGCAGCTATAAGGAGAAAAAGAGAATCAAATCTGATTTACATAGTTTAACATAAATATACAATAAACCTCGGAGCGGCCTGGAAAAATTCTATAATTAAATTTCCTAAATTCCCTCTTTTTGTGTTCGCCCTCGAACAATAGCAATTACAATTAGTAAAACTACAGTTATTTTCTTTAGCATTGTTTCTTCTTCTCTTCTCCTTGTATTTTTCGTATGTTAGAGTCGATCTATTCGGCTTCGAGAACTATTTAGCATTCCATCGGCATTCGTTTCCAGAGACCCCTTTTTACCTAATCAGGTTCGAAAGTAACTTGTAATAGACGGGCAATTAATAATACATGTATCTTGTGTTGAAGGGGAAGATCGATTATAAATTGGCCGTCGAGGAACGTGCCGCGATTTTCTAATCTCAAATTAAGTCGTTCCAGAATCGCTCTCCGACAACTTGCATACAAAACACGAAATCTGTATATCTCCTGTATACAGACACAATGAAAAAAACATTAGCATTCTCACGTAGCCTCCGAAATGGTCTATATGACTTTATTCATATGATACCCTTTAAATTTATAACTTTTCTGATATGCACATTCAAACATGTTTTACAATTTAATTGTGCCATCTACATCATTGATAAGTGAGTCAGAAATGCAGATACACATATCCTTTATATGTGCTGATGTTACTGATATCGCGATCGAATTAATGCAGATATTCCGAGAATGCTAATTGTTAAGTTGTGTGAAAGTAGGTGAGGATGAGAAGAACTACCTAGAGGCTAATAAAGATTTAAATTTGAGTTACCGAATTGCTATTTAATTAATGCGCCAAAAGAAAAACAGGAATCACTTTCGTGAGATTAGAATCAGGTTGCCGGCCATTATTGTGGCTCTATTAGGCGCTCGTTATGAAGGCCTCTGTGTACAAATATACGTCCGAGGATATCTTCATCTACGATCAGATAATTTTATTACCAAGGAGATGTTACCATGCATAATAAAAGAGTGTATTGTAGGAAGCAAATGGGTGTAGACCGCGAGACCTATCTCCCTGCCTCATCTACAAACAAAAATTAATAAGCTATCCGTGACGCTACCAATACCGGCAAGGAGGAATGGCTCCCCTTTTTTGCTGCGAACCAATTGGTCGGATTGTTTCGGGAGGAATTGGCCCGTAGCTATTAAGAAATTGCGATCAAAACAAGCCATTAACATACTCGCCGAATTCTAAGCCTAGTCAAATGACATGGCCGAAATGTATCATTTGAAAACAAAAAGGCGAAGACGCACAAAAGGAGGTGGACGCTAATGAAAAGAGAAGACCCAGACTGTAATTTCTATAATTCCATAATGATACGGCTATCAAAAATATTTTGCGCAGCTCCCACCCGTTCGGTCTGTGGCAACTCGAAAAGAATAAGGCAGGAGCAAAAAAATGAAAGAGAGAATAAGCGAAGGGCAAAAGAAGTATATAATAATAAGAAGAGGACGAAGTAAATGAATGAAAAGCCATGCGGGTAATGACCACTTCGGCAACCCTCTGTATAACAATAATTACGGAATGCTTATAGCATAATTCCACAGCAGCGGGAGCGGCGTGGTGTGCGGGGTGAGACAAAAGAGAGAGAGAGAGAGAGAGAAAAAAACGTCAACGACGAAACATAAAAGAACGCGCTATTAAATCTAACCAAGTCGAAAAGTAACCATTATTACTTAGGACTTTTTAATATCATTGAGAGAGGCCGAAAAAAATTATATGCCTCGATTCTAACTGCTTATTTATACGGCCATAAAAAGGTCCAAATTATATTTTATATACCTGAAAAATGTCTTTTAACTACGGACATCAATCATTATTATGTGGAAATAAGATGTCAAGGGTGAGGAGGACCTGTGAGTGAGTGAGTATTAAGCGCGGGCTCCTTCTTTTTCCCTCAACCTCTTTCATCCGATGCACTCAATAAAAGTCACATTTATTTTGGTCGGACGACACACAACAACACACACACACACAGAGAGAGACTCACAAAAAAAGGGGAAGAGGAATCATAATAATGAGACGCGGCGCGCGGGAAAGGTGTGAAATCCCGAATGTTCTGCCTGTCACCGTACTTTTGTTGCCACTAAATACACGCTTTTCAAACTCACTCACTCACACAACATGATTCCACTCCTCCACACACACACAAACCCATACACAACACTTAGTCTTCTCCTCCTTATACACACTTACAATTTGGAGTACACCCATCAACTGCTCATCTCTTTTTAATGCACTAATATCAAATAACACTATTCTAATAAATAGCATATTATCAATAGAAAGACTTCGGCCCTTTGCCCCAATTAATATGTTTAAATTAAAATTAAATTAATAACATATTATTAATGAATTTGATATGTTCCATTAATCACATTAATAATTTATTGCGTTTATTATTAATTCTTTTCTTAATAGAAAAAAACAAGGGTTGTCAACAAGTCGATTGTGACAAATCGATTTTTAAACAACTTGACGACATAATTGTTTGAAATATTAGTAAAATTTCAGGTAGATTGCGGTCATATTTTAAATAGAATGATCTCAAGAACGAATTCTCTATCACTGCTTGAAACTATAAAGATTTGTTTAAATGTAAACTATTAGAATATTAACAATAATTTAACAATCAAAATATTTATTTCGGATTCTCTAAATAGTAAGATTGCACTGAAATTCTCTGTATGGACGAAAAATATTGTAATTACTGTGTACAATAGACTAGTTTCTATCAAATAATATTTTATATTAATATAAAATAAACAATAATTGCAAAAAATTACGGATAAACATATAATTTTAATTGAGTTTTTCGTCGTTTACTCGACTATTACGCAACACTGTCTATGGCTCAAATTGAAGGCTGGGATCTCGTCTTTCCAACGAGCCTACTACCATCTTCGTGCGCCAATGTAGAATTTCAAAGGGACTGAATTCATGCATTTCCAGAATTACGTCCAATACATTTAATAATCAGTTGATTAGCAATTATATTTATATTTTTAATTTAATAACACCTGCAAACAGGATTGAATCAGATTGAACAACGAAACGAAATCTACCCATGTCACCTTTACTATGAGAAAGAAAACATGTCCACCAGTAACCTTAAACAACAAAGTACTACCACAAGAGGAACACGTTAAATATCTTGGGATGTATTTGGATAGACGACTCAACTGGGAGAAACATATATGGACTAAGAGAAAACAATTAGGTATAAAATTCAGCAAACTGTATTGGTTGCTTGGAAGAAAATCAGTGCTATCACTAGATAACAAATTACTAATTTATAAATCCATCCTCAAACCAGTTTGGAAATACGGAATACAGTTGTGGGGTTCAGCGAGCAACTCCAACATCGAAATACTACAGCGATTCCAATCGAAAACTTTGCGCACAATTACCGATGCACCCTGGTATGTTCCCAACAGTGTTTTACATAGTGATCTACAAATCAAAACAGTTAAAAGTGAAATTACAAACTATAGTGAAAGGTATCAAGGAAGACTCCAATCACACCCAAACAAACTAGCTGAAATCTTCTAGTAAAGCAAATACAAACATACAGACTTAAAAAGTGTAACATTCTAGACTTACCACATAGATTTAATTAATATTATTACATTATATAAAATTATTATTATTATAAGTTAATTTTTATAGATGGATACTGTTGAGTTCCCCATCTACATGACAATTGTACCGCCAACAAATTTGCTTAATGTCCTATTTGTGATTGATTGTGAATAAATAAATAATATACAAAAAAAATAAATTAATAACGAATATTTTAGTATAAAATAATTAACCTATACATACAATTCAAATGAAAACTCAATTGTTAATAAATTTATTAAATTAAGTATTTCATGTTAATGTTATTGATGTTAATGAAAAACAGCACTTAATAGCTCATTATTTATATTATAAATTAATACTAAATATTTACTTTGAAGCAAATTACGGAATTGTTGAAAAAAAAACAAGTAAATACACATATTTATCGGACAAGTTGTTCATTGATTCTGAGTCCAGCAAGTTTTCTGAAAACAGCTATTTTCTATGGGAGTTTATTTACTTCATGATGTAATCTGGTTGAAGGTCATTGAAGTCTTTGCCGCCAAGTCGTCTGCCAAGTACCACCAGTTCATCGAGATTGTCCTCGACTTCTACACAGTGCATTCCTTGATCTTCGTGCGTACAACCTAAATATTGAAGGTCACCTCTCGCGTATTTATACATGTATTTATTTGATTGTAAAAGTTGCAATAACAATTTCAAAAATGCATGACATTACATTTACTTAATTGACGTTTGATTTAATTAATTAGCTGAAGTGAAGAAGAAGAAGAAAAAAAGATGTTGTTCCTGTTGCAACTTTTTTACGTGTTCGCTGCAAGTAAATTATAGCAGAATATTTTCTTATGGGAATCGCTTTTGGCGTTCACTTTGATGATGATGTAGCACTTTGGTTATTATGTCTGTCGGGCGTATTACAAAATGAAAGAGGTTCAAAGGTAGACTAAACAATAAAGTAGGGACCAGTTGAAACACGTAAAACAATTTGTATTAATGAAGAAAAAAGCAATTGAAGAATGTAATTTTTAATTTCATTTATTACAGAAATTGTACCCCTAATGTTAAAGAAATCTGAAACAATTATGTATAACACATTTTCAGGTGGTACAGCATATTAAATTATAACAATTATTCATTTTAGAGCACAATTATAAAAAAAATCTTCATTTTATTAGTGATTATTTATTGTATGCCAAATTGCAAAGTAGGAAGAATATTAGGATTTGCATATGATGTATATCCGCATATCCACAATGTATTGTGGATATGCGGAAATAAATATTCGATAAAAGATATCGTTCTTTCTTTGGTGTGTTTCGAGATTTCAATCGTCTTTGTTGATTCTAATCTGTGTGTGGTTGGTAACAATTTTGATGGTATTAGTTAGTGAGCTGTGTAAATTGATGTAAAGGTTGTAGTAGATGGAGTAAGGGATAAGGGCGTTGGCATGTGAGTTCTTCATCATGATTAATTTAGGTATGAGCGTGTTACATGTGGGAATATAGAAATTGTATCAAAATGCGGTGAAGAAGGTATGTTTGGATAGTTGGGAATTTGGAATGTGGGTAGAAGGTGTGCGTCCGAGCGAGCAAGTCGCGAGGCCTGGATAGGCGGAGAGGGAGAGTGAGAGAGAGAGAAGGAAAGGTGGTCCATTGACGGAGGTATCGGGATTTGAAGAATGTCGCAATAAAAATGGAACTTATTTGTCTTAAAGTGAAGCGATCGCGGGAATCGATGGAGAGAAAAGAAAAGAAGAAGGTATGGAGAGGTGGACGGTGGATACGGAGGTACGCGGAGTGTCAGCAGTAGGGCTGATTGATTTGTAGAGGGCCCCATTAGAGTGGGCCGCCCGGCTAGCGGGTCTGGGGCCACCCTGAAGTCCGATAACCAGCTAGGAATTCGAGGGCCCCCCTCTGGTCCCCCCGTTATCATCCGAACGACGAGGAACAAAGAGCCCCGGCTAAGACACTCATCACGCCGTCATTAACAAACAGAGGAAAAACAAACTCATGGTACACCTGGGTGGCTCCACCCATTTAAATATGATTCGGTTGGAATGCGACCCCACAGACCCGGTGTCTGCTCCCATGCCCATATAAACAATCACTCCGCTGCCATAACTAGCGATTACGATCACTCGTCTTCATTACTCCCATACACACACACACTCTCTCTCGCACTTGCACGCATTCACATCTAGCTCGTTCTCTCTTCCTTTGGGTATTCCAAAGGTAGTGTAGTGCATGTGGTACCACCACTACCTCAACCAGCACCAGCAACATCATCACCATCGCCACCACCCTCTACTTCCCACAACCGCAGATAAATCACTCCACTCCAAACAAACCCATCATAACCACTCTCTCACACTCACTTGCACACAACTCACTCACACACACAAACAAACACAATGAAAACCCGAACAATAAAATCAATGTTATTTAAACAACCTACTTACACGACACTCGACTCACGGCTATTAACTCCGAACCACAGAAAATGCATCCCCGACAACAATGCACGCAACTGCTCCCAGCGATATATCTTAATTTCTAATAAAAACATTTCACTCCTCTTCCCCAAATATTTATACTTGAGCAGACCCGATGACTCTATAATTAGTCTCAAAAATCAACAAACGCTAACAGCAAACACGTGCATGCAGGAGAGATGTATGCATTTAGCGAATCTGGATTTGATTTCGGAATGGCAGATGAGCGGACAACATCACGAATGCCAATTCAATCGAAACGAATTTCCTATTCGATCGTGGAATATATAATGTTTCATGATTGCATCCATAATACTATGTTATAATAGGACAATTAGCCTTTAAAAAAAAACTCCAAATTATCTTGATCTTGTTACACCACTAAATCAAATCATACTTATTTTTATTATTAATACAGAATATGAAAATACAAATTACAACTACTATCTTATATTAAATTATTATTATATTTATAACCATTCTAAAAAAACATATTACACATTACATATATTCAATATATCAATGCAATGTATCAAGCAATCATGACCAAACATATAACAATATTGTACTTTGGAGAAGCAATTGTAACTTGATTTATAATAATCTAAAACATAATATAAATTGGGCAGTAATACCAATGATTTAGAGCACCAATAGTATTGTATTATATTTGTCTCTGTATTTCTTTATTACTATTAGATTGTTTGTAGTTGTTGCAATAAACGTTATTATTTTTAATATAAATTGTGATGTAAAACAATGGAGGTTAAAATACAATTTAAACCGAAAGACATTAACATAATCCTTTTCGTTATAAAATATAAACAAATATATGATTAGCTTTAAGTACTACAAAGTTAGTTAAATGAAACATATAAAATATAACTTAAATGAACATTTTTTTCTGTGTAATCGTCAAGAGATTATTTAAAGTTTACAGATTCTACCAGAACGTAGTTGTTACATTCACAACTACATATAAAATACATTATCACTCATGTCTGAATAATGATTACCACTTAAGAGTAAAAGTAACAAATACATCTTTTATGTGAGTAATTGTTTACTTAAATATATATAAATGTAATATTTATTATCTATCGCATTATATATTATTCAAGTATTAAGCACCTACGCTTTTCAAAGAGTTAGAAATGGCAACATATATACATTTTTTTTATATTCCAAGGACTGGAATTATAATTGCATCATATTTGAATTATACATTCAAATACTTATAAAAACTATGGACCGGTAAGAGATAAACCACCACCGTGTGAAATATTATCTAGACCATTGCTTACTAATATATTTAATCCAAAATCAAATGTGCATGTTCACAAAATAATCGTATTCAATGTTAAAATAAATATATTATATAATTGAATAATTTTGTATAACAGTTATTTGGGCGAATTGGTCCCTAATTAAGGAAAATCTAAGCTTTTACAAGATGTTCATCTTAGGTTTGATTCTCTTTTCAATAAATAAACCAAATATTATTTAATCGTAGACAATAATATTTATAGAAAGTTTGTGGCTTAATAATAATACATTTTCTAAATATAACTGATAAATATAACCGATTTCATCTGCGTTAACTTTCAATATAAGGAGTGAACACCTGCACCCGCAGCTGCGATTGTAAAGCCATTAAATAATCCATATAATGAGTAACCAGTTGCACTTTACAGCTGCGATTGTAAAGCTGTTAAATAATATATAAAAAGAATGATCACCTGCACTAGCTACTTTTCAGGAAAGTTAGAACAAATTGTATATATTGCTAATTCGAATTTGGGCTTCGATTTAAATATATTAAAATTACTATAAATTATGTTATAATCAATTTTTGAATAAACAAATTCATTTAGAAGGATTTTGTATACGAAAAATAATATATTTTGTTAAGATAATAAGATTAGTTTCTATAGAAAATAAATTGTAAGAAGATGAATTATAGATAAACTTGATAAAATGAAAGAAACAATAAGTTCAATTAAGTATATTAACTAATGATGTTTTTATTATTATAAAGTATAACTATTGTCGTTGGGTATCGATATTTGTACCGCTTGGAAAATCAATTGTTACAAAGCGCTATTTTATTTATATTAATCAAATAAGATTAATATGAAATAATGTTGTATGTAAATAAATACTTACGTTAGAAATTGTTGGAAAATTACTACGTTTATGATCTGTGAAAAAATTCCTTATGAATGAGTCACAGTGAATCCATTTATGTGAAACCCATTGAGGGTTTTCGGCTTTTCCGAGAACTTGTGAAAGGAAACTGGCAGCTCATATTTCGATAGACAAGTATCAGCACTACTTACAGTCCGATAGCTATTAACTTGTGAAAAAGATACTTCGGCATCTGAAATAAGAAAGAGAGAGTGAGGAAAGGGAGGTACAAGATCCGAAGAAGAGAACAAGACTTGAAAGCGAGATGGTGGAATTGAAGACCGACTCATCGAGAGTTATCTTTAAACTAATGGTTATCACAAACTGAAAAATAACGAACGCGCCTAATAATTATAATTGGAATGTTCGATGGATAATGCCTCTGATTATGATTTAATTGGCCCATCAAGGTATTGACACATCGCGTTGACGTTTTCCCAGCGGATGAAATTTAATATTGGCTGCCGAAGCCGAACGCCATTGGTAATTTAATTTTAAGGAGATACATTTCTCATTAGAGTGACAGCGACTCGATCAAAGAGGTCGACCGCGTTTACCATCATCGATGCTGAGGATATCCGACGGGGGTTTCTGGGAATCTCCCGGACCGCTGACAATAAAACAAAGATGTTTATGTGATTCAGAATGGTATCCATAATAAAAATTAATAATGGTTGTGTGTGCGCGAAGGCTCCAAAATGGTGATCAGTTATAATTGTAAAGTTGTGTCATGTACCAGCAGATAAATTGACCTGCTGTCCAAACGATGGGTACCACCTGAGGATCACCTCGGCTTTGTTACCACCGCTTCCACTTGTTACGACCCACTGGAGGTCCTCATAACTATTGTTCTTTACATTTATGTTGACTCGATATTTTTATGTATTAATTATACGTATTTGTTTCTGGGAACAGAAAAGGAAAAGGCCCTTCGTTTCTGTATGCAAGATTGATTGTCTCACGTGCCCTTCCACACTCTTACACACAATGACACACAGTGATAGAGAGAGAGAGAGAGACGTGCCAGGAAGGCGAACCGTGTAAATGAATCCCAATTCGGATTTTCCGACAACCTACAACTTGACGGTTTCGAAAATTACTGTAATTCAGTGCCAAATTTATTGCGCCAAATTGTAATAGTCCTCTTCTGCCGGATGTGGTCAATTTTTCTTTCCCACAAATATCAAGAGAAGAAAAAACTATAACGAGATCAAAAGAAACTATAATCACCACTTTCAATAGTTTAGGCCTATTAACCACCAATATTAACCTTTACAAAAACTCGTGAAGTTTAACAAATATAATTACAATTATAAAGTATTGACAATCAAAAAATTGTACAAAATTTATATATTACATAAAAAATCATACAAAAAAGTGCATTCTATAAAAGTCAATTAATTGTAAAAGAAAAACATCGAAAAAGAAAATTCGAAAAATCAGGTTTGTAGTAACTACAATTGTTTTTGCTGTATCAACGATAGGGCTAATGGATGATTCCTGAACGGGGTTGTCCATATCAAACATTATCATGCAAACATGTATATCGATTCGAAAGTGTTACAATGACACTTCTTCAAACTGTGCAAAATAGCAACCCTGTCAATACTTTGATTTGTAATTTATGATTATTTATAATAAACTATTTGAAAATTTGGAATAAATCGTGATATTACTTTAATAACAAAATGTCTTAACAAATAAGAAATTCTATGTGAAAAAATGTATTTATTGTGAGTAAAACATTATTGCAATTATAATTAATCTAAAATATTTTAATTATAGTTATAATTCAGGTCTGTTTATTCTCACTACGTTTCATCTTCAAATGAATGCGATTCATTTTGAAAAATATCTTTAATTGGTTTTGAGGAAGAAACAAAAAGAATGATGAACGGGTAAAAGATATAGGGTGTTAATTAGGTAGCGTGCGTTATCTCCCCGGGCTTAGTTATGAGCTCTAGTTAAGATGTATCCAAGTTCTCATAGCTCGAACATGAAGACACGAAACAGCTATGAAATAAAAGAAGAGAAGATTCGAACGACGGAGCTGGAGGAAAAGGAAGAGAGACACAGAACGAAAAGGAACACGGAGAAACAGGAATAAAAAAGAGCAACAACTATAAATGGCATTCCAATGCGATCTCGACGCATACATATATACAGAGTGTTCCAAATATTCTTAGTTTTTTTTTTTGGTTAATCAATTTATGTCACATCGGATTCATAAAGGCATGTTTAAAGTCTCTATAAACATTTACATTACAAGCTTTACTATTGTTGTAACAGAAGTATTTTATTAATAATTATTATATTTATTGTAACAAATACAAAATAACTGATACATCATCAACTATTGACCATTTATTGTAACATTAACATAAAAACAAAAAAAAACATATTAGTAGACCTCATTAATTGTTACTATTGACCATAGGATTTTCCAATCAAATTATCATTAATATTAAGTAAATAAATATTGCTTAAATAACAATTAAAGCATTACATACATAACGTAACACTTGATTTCTCACATATATTTTAATGTTATATTTATATCGAGTTTAACATCATTTTGTATAAAAGAGGAGTCTTAAGTTATACTACTAACCAAAGCCGTGGTGTTGATTGGTTAGAAAGGAAAATCAATTAATTATCTTATTTATGTTAGTTAGTTACTATTAAATGATAAAAGTATTAAGGTTAATGAAAAATACGTATTTAAAAAATACTGTATAAGCTTCAGTTTGTAAGTGTTGCTCTTATGTTGGAAGGTAAACGTAAGAATGTTTAAAGGAAAAAGAGGAATTTTGATAAAACTAAACAAATTGCTTTCTTGATTATGAAAATTCCTTTTCAGCTATTTAAAGGTAAATTGTCCCCATTGTAATAATAATTAGTGAAGGTCACCCTTTACGTGTGTACGTGTATATGTGTAGAATGGTAATGATGAAGGAGTGAGAGCGTATATCGTTGGTCCGATCTGAAAGATATTTGGACCTGTCTCAGTAATACCACCCTGATAAACACGTCGAAAACAATCCAGAGCGCCACCGGACAAAAGACCGGGGGTGCAATTAGTCATGACATGGGAGGGTCGCTAATAACTCACACTGCGCTCCCCCTTATCGACACCACTCAAATTAGAGACCGGAACGATAAAACTGATACCTACATTAACACTAATTACCACTCGCTTCAGGACAGCCTAAATATATCAGCGCATATATTTTATGCCCACACACAAAAAGAGAAGAAAGGGAAATAACTATAAAGGGGGATGGACGGACGGGCCAAGAACAACACACAAAAAATGTCGGAGAAGAGGCGGAGGAGGAGCTGGGATAAAAACCTGCAGCCTTCTTATCTACATTCACATTTATTGTCACTTTACTAACAGTTTACCGCTGTTTACCACGAATGGATACAAGCAACTTCAAGTTCAACCCCCAAATCGACTTCTCCACATGCCATTCTAAATACAAACGCATTCCAGAGACTTAATTTAAAAGTACTAACGATTTTTTACAAAAAGAAATACAAATTCCATGTCAATAATAAATTGTATTCTATATTTTTATTAACAATAAAAAATCTAGTTAAATAATTGATAACAAACAATATATATATAAAATAATGTAGACATGTGGTTAATAACCCTTCGAAAGATTATGAATTCCATTTTGGAAAATAGTACTTTTCAATAGGTACTTTTTACCTAAAACCCTGTGAAGATACTAAAGATAAGGAAGATAAGCGATATTTCTAATTATTCTTTTTGCAAACTTTCACTTTTTGGAAAGTCTTTTATGCAGAATATTACCTTTTATCTTCTAAAATATTTCAAGCATATTCCTACATATTTCAATATGTAATTAATATTATCCTATTACTGAAAATATTCACTGCTCATATTTTGCTAAATATAATATTAAATATAATATTTATTGCAACAATAATTATAAATATAATAATATAATAAAAATGAAGAAAAAGAAATGCAAAGAAATAAATTAAATTGACGATAGATCTATCTGTCCAGTAATAGAATACTTTATATACTATTAAAAATAAGGATTCTTGATAATAGACTAAATTTGTTTGAAGAATGAATTAGTTCTATTTTTTTTATCAACAAGTGTTAACTCATGATATGAATGCAGTGCTGTGCTATGAACATACAAGGAAGTCTTCGCTAATGACTATAAACTTAAGTTAACATCGTGCTTGGTGGGGAATATAAGTTCAAAAAGATGCCGGCTCTAAGTCTAAACTAGATGTATTTTTGACAAGCTATATGGAGTATTATAATTTGTAGAGTGTGAGAAAGTGATCTCGTAGGTGTTCCGGGAAGGCGATGTTTTAGAGTGTGAAAGCGTACGAGGTGTTAATCCGTATTTAAACGTTCAAACATTGCTGGGTCTAATATGAATCTTAGTGGGGTTGTTTTTCAATATTTTCTATCGAACTACTAGAATCGGTCATTTGTTTGCGGTGCGCGGGTTTTCAGATCTCCGTCCACTTAGTAAAGCACACATTTGAACAGCGCCCGGTTGTTTGGTAAACAGAGTCCTGGACTGCCACTGTTGGACTGTAGCATCTAGTCCATACGTAGTAGAGTTCGAGCATGTAAACAAATTAATGACTGTTCAAATATGGCATTCCGAGAGATGAGAATCGACAATGAATGTGTGAACGGAATGCCTCTTCTCCCCTAATACCGTTGCTCTGCTCTATTTAACTGGGGAATTCCGGGAATGCATTGTGGACAACAATGGGGATGCTTTGACGCTTTGAATGTACTGAATGGAATGCGACGTCGGCGGCTGCATCGGCGGTGTCTTCGTCGTGATTGACGTTAACTCTCATCGAGGTGAGCTCTTTCGCGCACCACCGGAAGTCGCTGCCACGAAGACATCTCCGAGCATGATTCTGCACTTAACTCATATTGCAGGTAATAACAATGGCTCACCGAAAAGAACAATCATAATCGGGGTAGTCTCTCCTAATCTCTACCTGAACCCTATTTATATTTGCTCGTGCGCTATGTGAGTGCGCGCCTAATCCTTCCCACCCGCATCCTTTCTTCGCATGACGATCCAAGACAAATCAGCCTGTCATTTTTAAGTAGCCAGAACGTTTAATCATGCGTCCTTAACTCTAGAACAACCGTGGAAACAACAAGGCAAGAGGCAAGCCTGCGAACGGACCCGGTGATAAATGGATGCGAATGGCGAACCTAATGACATCTTGATGGATAGACTATTCGGACCCGTCCGCAAATGCACTCTAAATCAATTAGAATATATCTGTGTATGCAGCAGACAGTGCAGTGAATGAATAGGGAACATCACTGGGTATATAGAAACTCGGATAGTGGCGTGTGGTGAAATTCCTCGCGAGCCTCCGCGTCAGCCATTTGAATATTTTAGCGATAATTGTAAATCAAGTTTTCTATTAATGAGCTCGTCTGTAGCCAGTCTGACTCCATATTGGTCCAGATGTACTGCTTGCAACTCTTGTTGATACTCCTCTCCCATTCTGCTAACCCTTTTTTTTACACACAAACACACATGCAAGCGTGCATACTGTAGCACAATACAAACACAGTGGGAGAAGAAGAACCACCTGAGAAAAAGAGAATGGAAAGAACACACCTGGCAGCAAAACCTTACACCACAGCACAGCGCACCACACCACACCATACCACACCATACTCGTTACATTATTATGGCCACTATTTTTATCGAACACGTAATCTAATGACATTATCTCCTTTCCGATGAACATCACTATGTTAATTATTCCAGCGGATAACTTATATGCTACAACTTTTACATTTAGGAAACACGAAAATTGTTATTGCCGCTCGCACTCGCATGCATACAGACAGAGAGGAGATATGCCTCTCGGCAAGTGCGAGATGAAGAAAGGCATACGAGCCCAGCATCGGGGGGGTTGGACCGATGGGGGGAAAAGAAATAAAATAAATTTCATCCGCGGCTACTTCAGCTCGAAAAAAATCGGACATAACTTAAAAATTATTACGAGCCAGATTAAATTTTATTTCATCGTAAACTCAGTTACTTTATTTTCACTTCTACCGGCTTTGTTTATTTTCCTTCTGTGTCTTTCCGAAGGGCTCCTCTTTCTAACGACGGACACCATCAATCAAATACTTTATAATTTCTTTAAACACCTATTAATAAATCAATTTAGAAAGTTCACGCCATTGACGTACGCATTTATTTTATGTGTAAAAACAAGTCAATGGTCAACTAGTTCAAATCGTATTTTTTGTATATTCAATAGTGAATCATTTCTACTTAAAAATGGTCGATAATCATGTATTTATCAAAACTAACTATAATCAAAGAAGACACAGAGTCTTCTATAATCCAGAATTCTATAAACTGTGTTTTGTAAGATAAGTCAAAAGGCCAATTTAGTTTAATCTATAATTACACTACTACACTACTCCAAATTAGGATAAATTGAGGGATATTTAGTAATTTATATATTACACTAAGTTATAAAGATTTCAACTATTTAAGATATGAAATATGCCCTGAAACAGACTACATAATCCTGATATATGTCTGAAAATCGAACCGAGAACCTTTAGGATTTAAACCGGTGACTCTACCTATACGAATATGAGTCACCTGAACTGAAACTAAAAAAATGTTTGAAATAGACTATATATTCAATACATTTTTTATATATTTCTATATATATATATATATTGTTATAGGAATGATTTTCAAATAATGTAATTTTCTTGTAACCGAATTATCATTACATACAACAAGAGAAATTCAATAAAAGACTTTCACTGAATTTCTACTTAAGGAAGTTACTTAAATAATGCGAAACTTCTAGAAAGAATTTTATTATAATTATTTATTATTATTATTGATCATTATTAGTTATTAGCATTATTATATCCAGATGTTCAGCGCATAAAGGTCGAATTAATATTCAATAATAATTAATTATACTTTTTTAATTCGAAAACATCTGAACGTAAATAACATCACTTTATGTTTGCTTCATTTCAATGTACGTATCAAACTTAAAAAAAAAGTGAGAATAATTGTTTTATTTTGTGCGTCGTTTCTAAACTGCGTAAAAGTAATAATTTATATTTATGCAAAATGTTCGTTTATCAGGAAGTATACGTAAAATGCCTGGAGGAAAGTCACTTTTTTGTAATAAATAATTAAGTCTAAATTTAATTTTACAAAAAATAACACTTTTAAATCAATATTTTACAGTCTATTTTTTTGTTTATTTCTATAATTTAAATTTTCAATAAACATTTAATTTCTATAACACAATAACTATTATTTGTTAACTTTATTTTATTGTTTTCATCAAAATTCCAGATATTTCTATTGTCAAACAAGTGATATTCGTTATGTTTTAAATCATGTTCATATAACGTTAACCGGAAGACGAAAGTACCACGTTTAAGTGAGTTAACATATCATTCTCCGCGAAGGATTAAGTTGAGGAAGGGAAGCAAATTAGCTATTTGCTTAAATTATTATCTATTGAATGTTAAGTTCAAGAATAAATCCAATTAGTAAGTACTTACCTTAGCTCCATTATATCCGAGCGAACTTCATTCGATGGACGTCTTAGATTCTTAGGTCATAAGTATAAATAAATAAAATGTGATCTATAGGTCATTAAAGTAGATGAGTAAGGCGCATTGCGAAGCAATGCAATAAGTGGCAAAGAGAAGTAATAGGAAGTTACAACAAGAATAAAAGAGACAGAGAAAGAGATTAAAAACAAACGAAAACGAGTAAACGCACACTGTGAATTGAATTATTTATTTTAGTTGGTTCATTTCGCGAAGAAGGAATGCTTTAATTAAAAAGCTACATGAAATTTTCCAGATTCCCATTATTTTACATCATTTCGAGAATTCCATTGAATTCCATACCCATTGAAATTAATTAATTCGCTACAATTCTTAAAACTAATTAATTGATATTAAAACATTTATTTTTACGTTAATTGATCTGATAACTAAATGAGATCATTTTTTGTACATTTAATAAACGCATTTTAAGAAAAAGTGAAAAAAACAAAGCGGAAACGATCTGTGGAACGGCAAGTCACCCAAAATGCAAACCATTAAAGAAAACCTAATCTTTAAATTGTTTCCGCTTTTAACAGGAGAACACTATTTCAAGAGCAAATATTTGCAGCTAATTAGGATCGTGTGAACTCGGCATTTCCTCCTATGATAAACATATCTAAACTAAATTAAATAAATTCCTTATCTCCGTCTAGAAGTAATATGTGTATGTAATACAGGTTATTTTATGATGAACAGAAAAAAAAAGAAGAGGAAAATAATTCAGCTTTGCATTTCAATTTCATCATCAATTTAAACTGGTTGCGATAATAAACTGGTCACACTAAACAACGAGCAAATATTGTGACTCGAATTTGCGAGAAAAATATGTACAAAATCAATTACTTCAAGTAGTTTAGTAAGTAATGCCACTTATTATTTTTTAATTGCAACTTGACCTCTCTTAGTAAATGTTTCTCATAGGAAATTGCAGCTTTTCCGATACTTTTTCTTACTTAAAAAATCCAAGTAATTCATATATCTTATATACTTATAATAATTTTTGCTTCAAACTTAATTTAAATTATTGACAGAACAACACTACTTACGGCATAATATTGCTTCATGTTAGTTATAACCAGCAATTACCAGTTCAATCATAACAAAGTACGTATTGTATTTTCTACATAATCTTCGCCTGTTTAAAGGCGATAAAAATAAGTGAGTAGCATATTTACAACATTTCTTTTTACTTAAAAAAATATATAAAAAAAAAGTTAATTACAAGAAATGATATTAATTAAAACCAATTGAATATATTTAAATCGTTTACATGGTCTAATTTGCAAAATAAACTTTTTAAATTTTAAGCTAATTAAGTATTTTTCGTGTTGCATTTACCAGTGATTGGTTGTCGGAATAAAAAAAACTTGGTTTCCGTCATATTTATTGTATACAAGTTTATTAATATCTCTTCGCATTTTAAAAGGTAAATATAATATATATTTTTTTCTCTTATAATTGTAATCACTTCATTAAATATGTTAACATTGATCGACGCTTTATTACCGAAGAGAAACCACTCGAAAGAAATCAGTAATACATAATTTAGCCATAAATTGATTTGCATATATAATTATATATAAATTATTAATTAATGTGGGATTGGAAATAAAATAGTAGTCTCATTATAGACGAACGAAACGAAGAATCAGAAACTCGATGATGTCATTTTATTTATATAAAACAAACGAACGTTATTTATGTCAATGGGATTTTTTTGGCCCCCCGAACTTACATTAAAATATTCTTATTCATAAATTGATAAACTAATTAATAAGTTCATAAAATATGATTTCTTTTCGTTTAAAAACCAGTTAATTAAATATATATGAAACGTTTCACTATGAGTCATTCCGTGATTAAAAGAAACTTAGAATAAATTACGGATACTTATAATAAATTAGAATAAGTATTTTACTTGTAAATGGAATAATTATGAATGTATTTGCAGTTTAATGCTTAATAAGTGAGGACTTTGGACCGGGAATTGCTACGTAAAAATGAAATGGATTTCATCGTAATTGACGAAGGAAATTCAAGTTCCAAGCAATGTTTAGTTTAAGTGTTAATTAATATGTATTATGCACACAAAGGTAAGTTTGTGGAAAAAATATCGTACTACTAGGAATTATTTTCCATCGATTACTATTTGCCTACTGCGTTTGCACACGTATGTTTTAAACAATACACTAACGATTATTTACATTTTTAATTGCGATTATGTAAAGTAACACCGATATGCATTTAAATAACATTGTAGTTAGTTCGTACAAAGAGAAGCTAATAAAAAGAAGTGATGTATTCACTATTTTGTATCCAAAATAATTATAACATAAAATTATTTTTTCCATATTTATTGGCCTTGTGCTACAGAAAAATATAATTAGGTCCAAAGTTTATCAAATAGAATTTATAATTGAAGCCATTACCTTTGTTATGAATGATATTTGTAAACGATTTCAAATGAGTTGCGATTTGCGTAGTAAAAATAATTTTCTTGTTTTTCAAAAATAATTTAATAGCTTTTATATATTTTTTTTATAAAAAATTCCTTTATTATTGATTACCATTAATTATTAATGGACTAAAATTTTCCAAACTTTTACATTATCATTGATAATGATTGGTCTATTAATTTTCGTTGTTTTCTTTGATTTTTTTAAAATAATTCTACTAGAAATTTTCTATCAAAAATTTCAATTTCTTCACTTTCTTCAACATCATATAATTACTGCTACAGGTGCTTCCTTTACCAAATTGTCCGCTCTTTCATTTCCAATGTATGCTTTTATACAATAGAGTGAAAGTCGGATCTGATTCTTCATTATATTTGCTAATTTCCAAGAGTGTAATTGGCTAATCTATTCTACTAATATCTGAACTGTTTGGAACCTAACCTAACCTTTGAAAATCAAGTTACAGCTTATAGCAAATGAAGAAGATAATTATATTTTTATAAATTTACTTAATAATTTAAAACATTGGTATTTATGTTTTGTTGCAACATAAATACAAAAGTTTATCTTTGTTCAATTAATTAATAAATTAACTTTCAAATTATTGTCTTTCTTTTAACTTATTACTAAAATATATATAGATGATAAAATAGATGTAAGTAGAGACATTAAATCGTGTTTATGTACAGATGAACTATCCACCCTTACTATTATTATATTAATAACATTGAAAACTAAACCCCTTTTTATTTAAACAAATTAATTGGCCATATTATTTTTTTAAATACACCCATACCTCGCTTTACGGCCTAGATACGTTCCATGAAACTTGGCCGCAAAGCGAAAAGCCGTATAACGAATCAATTAGACCGTAAATCGAAAACGTGCCTCAATTGAAGAAGGCCGTTATAGCGAAATACAATATAAAGAACGACAGTATAGCGAGGTAAGGGTGTACATTGTAATTTTGGTAGTCGTTTTAGAAATAATTTGTAGTAGAATTTAAAATTCAGTTTTGTAAGGATTTATCTCTTATCTTACAAAACATACATTTTTCTTAATTTTATATAATTTCGTTATATGATAAGTTTATAGCTTGCAATTAATCGTGTTTGAAGTGAACCAATGAAAATACACCGGGTTTCTCTTGTGCACTACCATTGAAATCAGATTCTCGTACACCAAAATAGAGTTTTTTTAGGAGAATAATCGAAAGGAATATCTTTTGCTGCAAAAATAGTATGGTTTACGTTCAACAAACTACATAAATTTCCATTTCCTACTTAATGATGTATGTAAATGGTAGATTGTACATGATACATTGGCGATTCTATGGAGAAGAGATTACATGAAGGAAAATTCAGTTGTGTGTGTTTGTGCGTTGTGTATACACGATATACATCATCATAGTTGGTAGTCTCTAAGTAAGAGTAATAGTGTATAGATATGTGTAATTGATTTCAATGGCGGCGGTGGCGGGGGGATGAGCAAACATCAGCAGCGCGTGTTTTGTACGGAATGCGGGCCCCGCGGCGATGCACCTGGGCTGCGAAGATCGACCGCCGCCTCCCTCCCCCCTTTTCCCTCCTTCGAACCGCACCCCTTACGCCGCCTCCCCCCGAAAACAACTAAATACTATATACACACACATACATGTATATGCAATCAACTTTGGTCAAATATCCCTTGTGCTGCTATTACGTCTCGATGGATTCGAATCGCCGCGTCCAAAAAAAAAGCCATTATTTGCAAAATTTTGGTTGTTCCCACCGAAAAGTAAACACCAAATTAGATTAATGACATTAATTTAGGTGTTTCTGTTTAATTAAAAACATTTGTCGTCGACGGTTCTTGGAAGAGCGTCCAAAAATCAATGACTCACTTAATGCACTCTTAAGAATTCAATTTTCTGTTCCCTCTTTGTCCACCTTGCTCGTCTTCTCTCTCGGCCATGAGAGGAGACTATTAGTATGTGTTTGTGTGTGTGAATATGATGGTGATGGTGGGAACTGCATGGTTATGGGTATGGGACAGCGTAGTGCAGTGCTCTGGCTAGCAATTAACATTCCACCGGCCATCAGCTATGAAACAAAGATATCTGCCATTCCCTCGGTCTTCGCGCGCGCTTCTTATAAAATACGTATCACCTTACCAGATATCCCATCCAGATACGCACACATTATTAAACCCGGGAGAAAATCGGCCGTCCCAAAAACGTATTACAATTAGTCATAACTTTCAATCATCCGCAAGATAAAAGGAACCAGAGACAGAGGCTAAGGACAAAACCAACGCAATGCATGCACCTTCCCGCCTCGTCCTCCTCCACCTCCTCGTCCACCTCTTCCACTCCTCTTCATCATTGCCTCCTTTTATTTTATCTGAAATTCAACATTCCAAAATCTTCTCATCATTAAATTATCGCGCCTTGATTTATTCCACCGGAGAATGCGACCGCGAACAAATCTTCATTTGCATCCTAAGAAGGAGATGAACGAGGAAAAAAATCAAGAACCTCCACTTATTTATATCATTCCCAATCCCTCGTTCTTTACACTTCCATTTGAATCGCATTAATTGACGTTAATAAAACAGAGGTGTGCATATTCATACATTTTTTTCATATCAAAATTATTAAGATATTCATTACGTTTAATAAATATGTATGATAAATTCAATTAATATTTTCATATATTATATCTAAAAGAACACCGTATTAATATCATCAAGTACTTATTAGTCTTCATGATTGTTTAAGAAATAACCATTATTTATTGACCGAAGAAATTTAAATAATACTCCATCGATACTCAAATAGAAACGTAGGTGATGCAAAGGGCTATTCTTTCTGCCCTTATTTATTTTACTTTATATACAAATATTATGAATTTATTTGTAATTAATTTAAAAAAAAAGAATGTTCTCTTTCTAATTTTAATTACATTTACTAATAACTGTGCTTGAGAAAGACACGCTTCAAAATAAAATGCAAAACTCAAGTTAATTACTTTAAACTGTGCACAATTCTATAAAAAAATATCATTAAGAATTAATGAGTCAATAAATGTTATACTCTCTTAAGCTTTTACCCACAAATAAGGAAACAATATTAACCCAATTCCTTTCAAGTTCAGTTTATTAGATTTTCATGATTGCTTCTTCTTCGGATTTCCTGCAAACATATATAATTTCAAATTGTTTATTTTACATTAATTATATTTTATTCGTCTCATAAACTATATTTGATATTAGTGCAATTAGAATCATTGAAGTGTTTAATGAGCAAACTCATAAATTGTTTTTGTATCATTGCGTTTTACTTTTCTGACTATCATAAATTAATATAAGATTAGTATTTTGACAAGACAAAAAAATAGTAATTGTTGTTATAAATTTCATTAATCTCTTATTTTATGTTCTTAAAAAGTACGCAAGTTTTCATAAATTTTACAGCTTCACTATAACGATTGGAAAATGTCTAAGTAAAACTTTTTTTTAATTGATCAAAAGTAAATTATAGAAAATAGTACACAAAATATTGTTCGTTTCTATTTTTTAATAAAATCTACGATAAATGCGGTTTAGAACATTGACGAAGTACTAATCAGTCTGTTACAATAATAAGTTAATAGATTATATTCGTTTACAACTGTCAAAAAATTATGATAAATCAATATATCTTTCTACTTACATTTTGTAATGCTGAAGTAAAAATATATATATTGTATAGAACAAACCAGATAAATTTAACATTGTGACATTCCACAATCCTACACAATTTTATTTATAACTCAATCTGAATTGATTAGTTAATCCTTGTTGTTTTGTCACTTTGCTTTTATGTTCTTTCGATTTTTTTTTATCTTCGTCCAGCCTTTTTTTTCTTCTTCTGGTGTCGCGTGGTATCTAGAATTCCTAGAAAGCAGCCGCTAAATATAGATTATGCATTGTTAAGTAATTAACGTCGCTTTTTTTTCTGTAATAAATAATTGCGTTAATCGCGCAATGCTTGTATGTGTGCGTGTGTATGTGTGCATTCCACGGATGCTTTTTGCTCACCGACGACGGGATGAAAACCAAGGCCGACACTAGCCCTGTTCATCAGGCAATATTTCAACAATATTACTAATCCCGATTTTGTGTGGGATGTAAAAAGCGAAAACGAAAATGTAATAAATAATTAGAAAATATATAATAATTTATTGCACCTAATATAAGTATAATCTATGAAATATCAGAAATATAACACCATTTTTTACAATATAATGTTTACAAACGATAATACAAATAAACTATTTTTTAAAATTATCATCATAAAAAAAATCATATACATTAATATAGCAATAATTATTTCAATTAGATAAATTTTATATCATTAAGAATACAATCTATAAGATAAAAAATTATCTTAAAAAAATTAGAAGAGGAAAAATTTGCAAGATTTTACAACTAATTAAGTTTTACGAAGTAAGCAAAGTTGAAATACTAAGAAATATATATATTCAAATTTTCAAACTTTGGAACCAAAAGTAGTGAACCATAATTTTTAATGGTAACAATTTATGTAATGAATTTGTATAAACAAATTTAAATATTTGTAAACATATATAATATACCAATTACTTTAGAAACAGACTCATTAACTCTTAACTAAAATATTTATGTTTAGGTGAAAGTAGTTAAATATCCTATGCAACCCCAGCATATTAGCAGTTAGAAAATTGCATATATCATTCGATTGATGTAATCAAATTTCTGTTTTTTACTATTAGCAAACTATTCATTTCAACCCTCCACTTGAATTGCCTGTTGGAATTTGGTCTGAAATACGATTTAGCAAACTTCGTATTACTTGTGTAATGCAGGCAACAACCATAACTTTAATCTTGATATGTCATTAGTGTATGTTGTGGTGCATAGATCATGTACTTGACATTTGATATATTTTTAATTTTCATTAATGTTTTGCTTTCGGAGTTGTACGTGTGCAAAAAGAGAAAAACATGCGGAACACTAAACCAATATTACTTGTTATTACTTTAACGCTAATATTATTTGTATTAATATCAAATGTTGTTAACATGCTAGCCCATGAAGAGTCTTACAATGTAGATGAAAAAATCAAAGAAAAGCAATTCAGTTCAAGAAGAGCAATATCCCAAATTACAGATACTACTGATAATTTGATTTGGTTTCTGCAGGTAATAATTTAATTTATCAATAAAACTTTAATTAATTAAATGCAAATTTTCATTTATTAGTTATAAACACAATGCTGATATTAGATTTCAGATATACATATTAGCAACTTTAGAGAAAAATCAAGAATAACAGAATTTAGTGAATTTTGCCACCTTACTCTGGATGTTATTAAGCCAACTGTGGTTTTAGCAACTGGTGATCTGACAGATGCCACAGCCTCTGACCATATTGGTTCACATCAAAACAAAGAAGAATGGGAATTCTACAAGCAAGTCTTGAAGGAAGCAAATGTGCTTGATAAAACTAATTGGTTGGACATAAGGGGCAATCATGGTATTTTTGTACAAATAAAAACATGTACATTTTATTAATGTTTTTACTTCAGATACTTTCAATGTAATCAATTTGGAATCTTCACAAAATTTCTTCCCAAATTATTCCATCCAAGGGAAGGAACATCCAAGATCTTACTTATATCAAATTGAGAAAAATGGTATATTGTATTCATTCCTTGGTATTGATGCAACTTTGAAATCTGGACCCAAAAGGCCATTCAATTTTGTTGGACTTCTGTATGATGAAGAAATTGATGAAATAAAATTATTAATTGAGAAGGTGAAAGAGAGTAAAAGTGAACACACAATATTGTTTGGTCACTTTCCTACATCTTGCATTTTAAGTCATAGTGATGGAATTCGATCATTAATAAGGAGCCTTGGCCAGGGATTGGTTTATGTATGTGGACATTTACATATGTTGGTCTCTAACATGTACACGCTGCAAAAAGATGGATTTTTAGAATTGGAGCTCGGAGATTGGAAGAATAACCGAAGGTAAATTGGTTCTCCATAATTTTAATTACATATACGATTTGTTTCTCGTGTATCTATAGATATAGATTGATGGCAATCGATCACGGTCTTATTTCATTCACTGACGTTGGACATCGAGAATGGCCCGTCGTTTTGATAACCAATCCAAAAGACGCACTCTTCGTCATTCCCGAGAAGGAAAACCTAGAATTCGTAGCAAACTCAACACATATAAGGTATAATATACAATGCATGTCAAATCGATATATTGGTGTTATCTTAGGGTTTTGGTCTTCTCAATAAGTAAAATTACTAAGGTGCTGGTGAATATAGATGAAACTGGGTGGAATACATGTAATCATAAGAGTGGGCCGCTTTATGTATTAGAATGGGATCCTAGCATTTATGAAAGAGGGTTACATCACATTAAGGTTCATCTATCTATGATCGTAATTATGTAAATCTTATGTAAATAATTATAGGTTTTCGTGAAAGATGAACTAAATCGAGAGAAAACCGTCTCGCAACTATTCTCGTTGGATGGAACGAGACTTTCTTTTAAACTATTAGCTAGAATTGCTCTGATGGGGAACGTCAGCCTAATAGTAATCAATAATTTTCTTGTTTACACTTAACTAGTAACTCAGTGTCTTTATTTCAGTTCAAAGGAGTATTTTACGTATTCCTTGTCTTATTGTTACTTCCTATCATAACATACAGATGTATCCATAAACTTGTTATTCGTAAGTTATAGATAAGTTGTAGATACAAACTTCCTTAATCAACAAACATGCACTTGCAGAAAGGAAATCGAGGAAGCCGGTTATGCGCAAAGGTTTTTTAAAAACATGGGTTCGAAAGATGTGGATTCTATCGTCAATTGACCGTCTCTTTTGGCCAATAATATTATATCCCATTTATATCAGTTTTGGTCCATGGACAATTGGATACATAATTGAAGATTATCTTGGTGTTGTGTTTCCTTGGGGTATTTATGTAAATGGGACTTTCTTGCCGGTTTCGTTTACATACGTATATGGTACTTTACACGTAAGTTTTATGTTATCAGTCGCATTAGACTTATCAGACAAAAATTGATTTGATTATTTATTACCAAGTTGAAGAGAAACACAATTTGTATTTTTTTACTACACATTACTAGAATATTCTTAACTGCTTTACTTATTTCAATATATTTCATTATAATAACATATTTCACTAACAAGACATAGTTTATAGTAAATTGTAGAGTTTATTTCAAGCAATGAATTTATGATATTTTTCATTGACTTCTTGTTATTTCATATTTTTTGTCTGATATAGTATAGTAGTTTGATATACACAAAATAACTAGCATAATGTATTTTAGCTTCTTATCCTCCAATTGCAAGTATTGAATTTAGCTAATGGAGTAGATTATAGGTAAGTTTGTCTATCAATTTCATCATTATCATTAAAACTAAATTTCTAAATTCATGATTGTATCATACGTATTTTTTTAAGGTTTCAATATAATATCATCAAATCTGATGTAAATAAATCATTCTCGGGAAATATGAAATTACATCTACCATTTGCGATGTTAATGGTTCTACAAATAGTCATGGCATACCTATTTTGGCTTGTTTATGGCACAGTCACATTTGTATTGGGACCGTTGAATACTTGGTCGGTCATATTTACAGGAATTCTTTGGCACCTCGTACTTACACTGCCTGAAAAATGCACTAGGTAAATGTGTTAAACGAGGACTGATTGCCATATTTTTAATTGTTTATTTTCAGGGAAGCGGCAAAGGTTTGGCATTCCGAAACTGGAATGTTACAGAGTCATGATAATGTGAATTAATAAGGATGAACTATTTATGTTATGGTAAACTTGTGATATCCTTTAATTAGAATCAGTAGTATATAATTTGACATAAATACTAATATGTGATTGTCTATTTACTATATAGATCATATAATTGCCCATGATGCTGTTAAATATGGAAATAATCATTATTTTTCTATTCTTTTACAATGTTTTATTTTATATGTACATTTTTTATATAGTGGAATCATTTTTGTTCAAATTTATTAGAAGGTAAAATAATATTTACAAAAAAGAAACAGTATAATTAAATATGCGACATGTAATATATTAAATAGGTTATTTATAAATAAATTCTGAAAGCAAAACTACGAAAGAAATGTCGTTTATGTGTACATAACTGACATTGCAATAACAGCTCTCGCAGAGCAATTTCTATACTTAACAAATGTACATAGAATTTGCAAATATGGAACACTGCAATTGGATACAAACGAGTCTGGATTTTTTTAAATTTAAACAACAATTACACAATTTCCTAACATTTTCAAATCAACAATATGAGCTTTCGCAAAGCTGTTCATCTCTGCTTAAAAAATGCTTGATGGGAGAGCTTTTGGAACGTGTGCACTTCGAAGCTTTTCAATTTCCATATTTTACAAATGTATTAAAAAATTCAAGTATGGTACAAACGGGTCTGATTGTTTTAAATTAAAAGATTTAGTAACAAAAAAACTTTGGTGTACATTGGGTTGCCTGTAAATATTAATCATTTGCAGCGCCTTCTCTTACTAATATGCTGAAATAAATACAATGCAAGAATCATCTAACAAAACGCCAAACATTTTCACAGTATCAATTACGGATTTTTCAAGCATCAATTACACAATTTGCAAACATTTTCCAAGCATCAAATACGCAATTTACAAACATTTTGCTAGATGACTCTTGCATTGTATTTATTTCAACATATTAGTAAGAGAGGGCGCTGCCAATGATTAATATTTACAGGCAACCCAATGTACACCAAAGTTTTTTGTTGCGAAATTTTTTAAATTAAGTAAATCCATAATTAGATTTCTATTCATTTGTAAAATATAAAAATTGAAAGGCTTCGAATTACACACGTTCCAAAAGCTACCCCATCAATCATTTTTTAACTAGAAATGAGCAACTCTGCAAGAGCTCTAGTTGTTGATTGGAAGAAGTTTGAAAATTGTGTAATTGTTGTTTTGAGAAAGTTTTGAATTTGTGTAATTGTTGCTTTGAATTAGATTATTTCAAGTGCAAGTTCTTTAGCATGGTATGCAACCCTAAGACCTCTGCAGATCGAATATGTCGTATAACATTTCTTAACTTCCAATTGGTTCAATGTTATTAGTAGAGCACATTCCAGTTCACCGTTCGCGTGCGTGACAGTTGTTATCTGTCAAATGTTCATTAACTATTTTAATTTACATTGTTAAACAAACAAAATCGTCAGTGTATTAAGTGGTGTTTGTGGAAATGTTAGTTTTTTAATATCGGAGTTGGACGTGTCCCAAAAGAGAATTCAAAATGAGGACCACGAAATCGGCATTATTTGTTATTACTTTAACGCTAATATTTTCAATTTTAATAGCAAATGTAACAAATATACTATACCATGAAGATTCATACATAGTAGCTGGTAAAACCAAAGAAAAGCAATTCAGTTCAAGAAGGGCAATACCCCAAATTACAGATACTTCTGACAATTTGATTTGGTTTCTGCAGGTAATGATTTCTTGCAGAAATTGTTTTTTTAAACAAAGAAATTTTATCTTTATAGCTATAATTGTTTTTAAAAACAATTACTCATTTTTAATTTTAATAAAATTAACAATGTTTTTATTAGATTTCAGATATACATATTAGTATATTTAGAGAAAATTCCAGAATAACAGAATTTAGAGAGTTTTGCCACCTTACTCTAGATGTTATTAAGCCAACTGTGGTATTAGCAACTGGAGATCTAACAGATGCCAAAACTCCAGACAACATTGGTTCTCAGCAGAACAAAGGAGAATGGGAATTCTATAAGGAAGTGTTAAAAGAGGCAAATGTACTTAACAAAACTATTTGGTTAGACATTAGAGGCAACCATGGTATTTATCTATAAATGCAATGTAATTGTTATTAATATTTTTATTTCAGATAATTTCAATGTCATCAATTTGAAATCTCCCCAAAATTTCTTCACAAATTATTCAATCCAAGGGAAAGAGCATCCAAGATCTTATTTATATCAAATTGAAAAGAATGGTATATTATATTCATTCCTTGGAGTTGATGCATGTTTGAAGCCAGGACCCAGAAGACCATTCAATTTTGTTGGACTTCTAGACAATCAAGAAATTGACGAAATAAAAGTATTAATTGAGAAGGTGGAAGCAAGCAAAAGTGATCACACAGTATGGTTTGGTCACTTTCCTACATCTTGCATTATAAGCCAAAGCGACGGGATTCGATCATTGTTGAGGAGTCTTGACCAAGGGATGGTTTATGTATGTGGACATTTACATACATTGGGAGGACTAGTCTCTAATATGTACACCCTGCAAAAAGATGGATTTTTAGAATTAGAGCTTGGCGATTGGAAAGACAACCGAAGGTAATTGGGTTCTCTATAATTTAAATTACAAATACGATTTCTTCTTTTGTGTTTCGACAGATATAGATTGATGGCAATCGATCATGGTCTAATTTCATTCACTGACGTTGGACATCGGGAATGGCCCGTGATCCTGATAACCAATCCGAAACACGCACTCTTCGTCGTTCCCGAAAAGGAAAACCTAGAATCGATAGCAAATTCAACACACATAAGGTATATTATGTAATGCACATGAAATCGATATATTGATGTTGTTTTAGGATTTTGGCCTTCTCGATAAGTAAAATTACTAAAGTGCAAGTGAATATAGATGAAACTGGGTGGCATACATGTATTCATAAGAATGGGCCGCTTTATGTATTGGAATGGGATCCGAGCATTTATGGAAGCGGGTTACATAACATTAAGGTGCTCCTATTTATTAGCGTAATTATGTAAATCTTACGAAAATATTTATAGGTTTTCGTAAAAGATGAACTAAATCGAGAGAAAACCATCTCGCAACCTTTCTCGTTAGATGGAACGAGACTTTCCTTTGAACTATTGCCTAGGATTGCTCTGATGGGAAACGTCAGCCTAATAGTAATTAATATATTACTTATTTATTCTTAACTACTAACTCGGTCACTTTATTTCAGTTCAAAGGAGTATTTTACGTTTTTCTTGTCTTACTGTTGTTTCCCATTATTTCATACAGATTTACCCATAAACTTGTAATTAGTGAGTTATATATATAAGTTATTGATAGCAACATACTTAATCAACGTACATACATTTGCAGAAGGTAAAATGAGGAAACCGGTAATGCGCAAAGGCTTTATCAAAACATGGATTAGAAAGATGTGGGTTCTATCGTCGATTGATCGTCTCTTTTGGCCCATAGTATTATATCCGATTTACCTCAGCTTTGGTCCATGGTCAATAGGATATATAATTGAAGATCATATTGGAATAGTATTCCCATGGGGTACTTTTGTAAATGGATCTTTTCTTCCTGGTTCCTTTACGTATGCATATGGCACTTTACAAGTAAGTATTTGTAATATAATTCGTATCGTTGTCAGATCAAAATTGTCTTCATAGACCAAGATAACAGCTTAAACAACATATTAAAATAACTAACGAGAGAATAGTCAATCAACAAGAATATTGTTTTCATAATTTAAATATGATTAAGATATTTTTTAATTATTGAATTTAAAATAATAATCATAATTTATTGTCTAAACATATAAATAATTTTAAAAAAATACTTTGAAAGAAAAAAAAACAAGTATAGGACAATTTAAAATGTCAATCTGTAATCTACTAATGGATATATGATTTTTCATTGATTACTTCATTACATACATTTTTTTATTTCTCAATATATATTTACACTGAATCATAATAGAATATAATGATTCGTTACTAGAGTACCACTCTACAATAAACCGACTTGTCAGAAGGTATCGTTTTTGGTATCTCAAGTTACATATTTATAATTTTTGTCTGATAGTGAATATTATTAATTTAGCAAAGACCTGTTATTACAGTCTGATATGCATTTACTAACGAGCACATTGTGTTTTAGCTTCTTGCCCTCCAATTTCAAGTATTAATTTTAGCTAATGGAGTAGACTATAGGTAAGTTATCATTATCTCGCATTACTAGCTTCATATGAATTGTGTTTGCATATTGTTCTAAACCCATCAATTCATCATTAGTAAATATGTTTTAAATTAAATCATCTTCATTTTTATTATTGCACTGCATTCTTCTTAAGGACAAGGGTAAAGTTTCAATTAATACATCGTATGTGATTTTTAAAGGTTCCGATATCATGTGATCAAACCTGGTTTAAAGAAATCAGTCTGGGCACAAATGAGCATGAATCTGCCGTTTGCGATGTTAATGATCTTACAAATAATCATGGCATACCTATTTTGGCTGGCTTATGGCACAATGGCTTTTGTATTGGGACCTTTACGTACTTGGTCGGTTATACTTACAGGCGTGCTTTGGCACCTCGCACTTACTCTGCCTGAAAAATGCACTAGGTAAATGTTCTACACGAGGGCTCATTGGCTTTTTGGCATATTTTTAATTCTTTCATTCTAGGGAAGCGGCAATGGTTTGGAATATCAAATCTGAAATCTCGATTCAGACCGATGATAACGTAAATGATTCCAATGTAAATTAAGCAACTGTAATATTACAATTTTCTTAAATTTTCGTGACATACCCATTATTTTATATAAACTTATATTGACACAGATTTTATTAGGTAAGTCTCAGCAGATTCCTTTATAATGTGAACTATTTACTACTTGAATATCAAGAATATTTACTATATGTGTTATATAGATAACTTGTGATATCGTTTACTTAGGGATTTATAATCGACTTTATATTTATTCTACTGCTCCAAGTCTAATTTGTTAATAACTATTTTAATTATGAACTTCCTATTATTTTAAAAAAGAATTTAACATGAATTATTTACTAACATATATCAAAAATACATATACTAGGGCTATTGACCAAAGTCTTTCCGCCCATAACAAGCATATTATAATTTTGTTTCGATCTTATTGTAATAACATTTAGTTTAATATTATCCTTCCTATGGATATTTAGTTATTGCCAAAATTGATTGACCAAAAACGAGACTTAAAACGGAAATTGATTGATATGAATGTTGAAAATGGAAGCAATCGCAATATAACTTAGGTGCAGAAAACTATTTGTGATGTAGAAAATTAATATATATTTTGTATGTTAGATATTTGTGAGTCGACGTGCATTAATGATTAATATTCTTAGATATAAATGGATCAACAATCACTAAAATATATTTTAATCAACAGTCTTAGCATAATCGTATTTGAAGAGCGGAACACTACACCTGGCCGTAATTTAGGTAACGATAATCGTACAGTGTCTAATTCCAAATGTCGAAACCACAACTCAAGTTTACTTCAAATATGAAGCGAATATCTATCGACTTCAAAGTTATTTATTTTGTAATATAAATTTTGTATATATTTTTGGAAATCAGCACGTAACATGTATACAATGTGTCTTATGTAACATAAGTGTTAGTTTTCAATGTGAAGATATGTTATTGTCTATATTGATATAGAGGATTCGCCCGAGATGCTATGCGTGTGAAACATGTATATAGTCATTATTTTTCCTACTCTTCTACAATATTCTATTTCAGTGTATTCTATATGTATTCATTTTAGGATACATATTGTTTTCCATCACTTTTTTAGAACAATTTAATGTTTATCTTCCTGTTGTAATAGTGGAATCAATTTTCTTTATGTTTTTTAAGAAATAAAAATAACTATATTGTGAACAACTAAAAGAACAACTACGCAATATTTAAATGTGAAATATGTTATTAGTCAGTGTATTTAGAAATAAATAAATAATTTCGAATTGTATTTTTTATTCTTTACATAAACTTAATATATTTTTTACCAAATAGATGGGAAAAACTGGCCTAGATCACCAGTATATCAAACTGGTATGTAAGGTAAGCTCTATACATCTTATGAAAGCATCTTAGGATCTATGATTATTAAGGACTACTAGCACACTAAGGATTAGAAGGAAAGCTTTTTCTTTCAAAATTATTGGTATCTACATCAATCCTCTATTTCCTGAACATTTCTGTTTAATTAGTTTTATACAATTTATATGTTTGAAGATTTTCAATTTGGATATAAAGTGAAACCAAAGTAATTCCAAGATGAAAACAATGATTGCAACATAAATAAGGGTTAATAAAATAGTGAGTGAGAATCGAATGTGCTTCAAGTTGAAAGGTCTAACTTTCAACTGATTCGTCCTTTCAATCTTGTTTGCATCCAATCTAGATTTATAGATCATATTGTCCCAAATATATTCATCTAGTCCAGATGTAACCATATTAAGGATAATTTTGTTGCAATGCCATGCAACTGGATTTCCTTTGGTAAAGTAAATAGAAATGTATTCCATGGAGACGGCGTCTTCAAATATGTAAATCAATGGTAGTCCACTCTTCGCTAGGTACGATATAGGTAGAATGTACTCGACGATTTTCTTCGAAATCACTGTAGCAAAGTCACCTTTGAACGCAATTTGATCTAAACATTCCATACCAACAGAGCACTTACTCCTTTGGTTATTGAAATATCGTTCGTCATCGTTGAGAGGAAATTTAAAGAGCTTTCCATAATACCCAAAGCGTATTCCAGAACTGATTATGTCTTTTGTACTTTCAATTTGTTTCTCGTACTCTGGAATTATAGCGCTTGAGGAGAAACGTGCTTGGAAATGAATTTGAATTAAGAAGTTGTAAATGAAGTAGATTAATGTGAGTAGCTTAAGGTACTTCCTTTTGGGAATGTAAAAAGATGCTGTCGATAAAGTAATATTGAAAAACAAGGCAAAGCTTTTCCAAAAGGGGTTACTGATATTCTTTCTCTTTAATAATCCGTAAGATATGATTACAAACGTAAGCAAAATTACGTTAAGCAATATGAAAGTGCATGGTTTTATTACATGAACAAAAAACAATGTTATTTTACTCAAGTTTGCTTTCGGAACTACCCACACCATGTGATCTATTATATACGGATATGTCACGGAAAAATCGTTGACAGTCACTGCGTCCAATGTAAAAAATCCCATGGCAAAATCAATTTTTCTCTCTTGTAACAAACCCAGCAAGTCCGTATAATTTCCATCCGTTATTAAACCCCAGTCATCAAACTGCTGATGGTAGAATCTAATATCGAATCCGAGCTTTTCCTTCACCACTCTCATTATGCGATTCTCGTATCCAGTATTATTTTCGTTGTCATTTGTAAAAGGCTTTATTTGAAATAAAGAATAATTTAAAGTCGTATTTCGCCACAGCCTGGGCTTATAATCAACAAAAGCCGCTCTACTACAATTACCCAGAAATTTTGGTTCAATTTTTGGATAATGCAGGTTCTCTTCGACGTATGGATTGTACCCGAACACCAATGAAAAGTTTTTAATCACCAATAAGTTGTTTATGTAATATGACGAGGCAGCGAGGAAGACCTCTTTTAAATCTTGTTCGGTGAAAACCAATAAGCGCACACCTGGTTTCCAGAACTTCAATCTGTAAAGATTTTTGAATAAGTAATCCGGATTTTCACTTGATGCCACGTAAAGATCGGAACTGAAAGGTGACATATTTCTTAGGTGATTCACCGTTACAATAATTCTCGGTTGAGTGAATACGCTTGGTACAATATCAATGAATGTTATAGCAGTATCAAATCCAATTACATCTTTCGGCATTTCCGATAAACATGAATCAATTTCACTTTGAAAGCTCTTTGATATAAGCATAAAAAGTAATCCAAGACATTTCATGTTTTTGGTCGAAGTTTAATTTGTATACTGGCTGTGACGTATAAACGTCTCAGTCCTATAAATCATTTTTGGGGTCATCAAAAATGCATTAATATTTAATTAGTCTGTAAAATTTGAATAAAGCACATACATTACATAAAGATAACACGTTCCAATTAAATACTTTGTACATTATTGTATTATTACAGTTATCATTAAAAAAAACATACGTCATTAACGTTTATGAAATGATGATATCTCTTCGTTTTTTCAAAAATTTGAAGGAAATGTTAGTCAATATTATCTGTTATTATCACATAATTTGTTGTTACTTATATTTTCAGATTAATTATCAAATAATTATTATATATTCGAAAGTTTGTACGTTGCGAAATCCACAAGAAGTGAGTCAATATTTACACCATTGACTGCAATTAATCAGAAGCATCTTGACTATGACTAACGTTCTTGGAAAATATTGACAATACTATTAAGTTTCTCTTCAAAACATATTTTAATAATATTCGTATATCATATATCAAATATAATTTAATGATAAATATATTAATTAGTATTCAAGGATGTATTAAAATTAAACAAAATATGAGGAAAATACTAACCAACGTACATGCTGTAACATTGTCACTCCAAAATATATATGACTGCAATATACACTATATTCTCGGTCTTCAAATACTTAAATATAATCAACATTATCAGAAAATAATATATAAATATAAGCATCCAAAATGCATGTTTTTTCATTTTTGTTAAACATTTATTTTAATATGCAGCTTGTGCATGTAAATGCATTTCTAAGTAAATTGAAATTAAATATAAAATTAGAAATATTTGCATTTAACATGATCTACTTAGATAAACAATGCGTGCGTAAATTATTACGTAACTATTAATTTTATTTTAAATTGATATTTTATGCATTTTGTGTGATTTTCTTTTAATTGCACTTTCTACATGATTAGCATTTTTCACAAATAAATAAAGTAATCACGAGGCAAATAATTTATCGTCCAATTATCTTTATTAGCCAGAAAAAAAACAAGTGCATTAAGTAAAAATAATACATTATATTGAAATATAATTTTATCTATATTAAATTTTAACTAAATAATAATAACGTTTCTTGGCGAAAACATTCTAATTAGAGTTATTGTTATAAAAATAAAGTTAATTCACTTTACATAATTAATCATAAAATATATAAAAGAGTAATCGCAGATTGTTGGGTTTAATAAGCGCATATGTAAAAAAATATATGTTTTTCTTTAATTGAGCATTAATTGGAATGTTCTTTTGTAGGAAACGAGCTTGTAAATGCATTTAAAATCTTTATAATTGGGATTGTTATATTATAATTAAAAGATTACCTTTCCTTATTAACATAATTGAAACATTTCAAAAAATATTATAAATTAAAGGATTATTTTTGAATTGGTTTTTAAATATTAATTATATGATATTATTTTGAGTTAGTATCAATGCATGTGCATTGATATGGCAGAAAATGTTGACAATTCTATTTTGCCGTCTGACAATACGTTAATCGATCGTTTCAATTATCTATAATTTATTATATATTTATTGGTACATGTGTATTACGTACATGCACTGATGTTTAATTGATGCATTTTTATTAACTAAAGTTTTTTTTTTCTAAGTCAATATTCCTTTGCAGCAAATGAATTTTCTTTTCTTTCTATTTCTTCATTTTTATTGTATTGAGTTGATTTTTTGTTATTGTTGTTGCAATATATGTTATTATTATTATGTATATGTAAGATGACCAAAAGTCTAAATAAAATACTCCATTGGTGCAAAAGGGATATTGACCAAAGATCTTCTGCACTGATTTTTTTAATTTCATATTATTTATAATAACAAGAATGATTTTGTAGTAAATTGAAGTACGATTATAAAGGTAATGCTCGATTCGTCTGGGACATACGAAGTGCATATGCAAATTGGGCAAAATGTGGCCCGCTCGTCGATTGTTAAGGTGCATGAAGAAACGAAGTTGCAACCGGCATTCCGATACGAAATAAAGTAATAAATATACAGTATATATGGATATGTCCTGTGTATGTGTGAAAAGAGTGGCGAAGAGCCCTGACCAGACACAATTACCACCGCTCCTTGTCTCTCTCTCACACGCACAGACACAATGGCAATCTGTATCTTTGTCAGGTCTTCTTATCCTCCTTGTTTTGTTTTATTTTCATGAGAAACGCCTGTTTTTCACTGGTTCCGCCGGGTTTATTGACCGACTCGTCGAAGAACTCACATTTCGGGTTCCTAAACATTTTAATGTTGTAGTGGTCAGTTTAAACCGCCTCGCTTATTTTTCTGCAGCACTCACGCACACACATGCCAAATGTTACCCAAAAGATACATACATGCATAAATAAACAAATTATCTTAATTCAAGTTACTGCCAATCGCTCAAAAGTCAATCGTTTTAACAATAAACAGATTTTAATATGAATTCATCCAAATATTATTATCGTTGTTCATTTTGTTTGTTGCCCGCTCGAAAATAAAGGCTCTCTTTTTTAAATTCCAACGACGACCTGAACCACTTCTTCTAATTAGGAAACAACTTTTTTACCGCTCCTTTCCTCTTTGGATGGATGGATAATAGACCACAAACGCGCAACTAACCTATCTCAATCCCGATACCCTTGTGGTATATCAGCGAGGAACTCCTGTTTCATTATAAAGACAATTCCGCATAAAATCTTGCACAATAACAACAACAATGTCTAAAATTAAATCTCAATCTTTGCAATGAAACCTTTTTTCCATCCATTTTGTGTACTTTAAAAAAATATATTTAAATTTGGTCCTTTAAATAATAATAAATGTAAATTAATGACAAAAATTACTGGATCAGAAATGGCAGTATTTCGATATTCTAAAATGTTTTTTTTTTAATAATAGTCAAATTGAATGATTTTAAATACATAGAAATATAAATATGAGATTATATTTCTTCTAAAATAAGTAATTTCTTATAATATAAATATATATATTTTTTTTACAGAACACAGTTTAAATGTTAATACTTTTATTTTGTACTTGTGCTGTATGAGTCGTTGAGTGTTCTCAATATATTTTTAACAAATACATGATAATGTTGATTTATAATAAATTTTAAGTGAGGTCAAAGCTATTGTTCTGTAAAGATCTATTTTTTGCAATAGAAGACAATTATTCGACGAGCATTTCTTTATCAGATCCTACGTAAGTGTGTCTATTTCTGTCACCTATTTTAAAAGACAACAAATATGATTACCATAATCTAGTAGAATAATATTTGGAGATTAGTTGGAAGATATAATATTCTATTTATTATAATATCGACCATGTTTTTTTAATTACAATTCCAAAAATTGAATGCAATAGTGAGACTGTTGTACTTAAATGAACTTGAGGAATTTATTCCTGTGATAATTTATTGTGTAATATTGACCTTAATTTTTAAAGATTTTAGGGAGGAGGTACCATAAGAGCTCATCTCGGCATCGAAAATCAAAATTCTGGTCCAAGCGTTGCTTCTCCCCCACCGAAAAAATATATAAGCCGCGGTTGCTCGAAAATCCTCCGTAGTCATTAAACGCGACCCGTGTCCTAAGAACAGGAGACACTCATACAAAACTTTACATTTTATTTATTTTTATTGTTAAAGTCTAAAATTTGAAAAAATCAACATGAACAAAGCTACGTTGTACTCTAAATACCACGGTTTGCAGACGAGTGACGCCAAATATGTATTGGAAAATTATGTAAGATTAATTAAATGGAAGGGCCAGGATACGACCCTTGATGTTGGATGTGGATCGGGAGATGTCACCAACAATATTTTACTGCCGTTACTTCCTCCAGACTTTAAGAAACTCGTCGGTTTAGATATCTCGCCTGAGATGGTAAAACACGCGAAGAGCCAGAACGAAAACCCCAAAGTGGACTTCATCGCATCGGACATTTCATCAGTAGACATTAAAAATGATATAAGTGACGAATTCGATCACATCTTCTCATTTTACTGTTTGCACTGGGTCCAGAATCAACGGTATAGCGCATTTAGATTATCTATCAATTATCTATCTATTTAAATTATCGTACATTTTTCTCAACAGACAAACATTAAAAAATATGTATAATTTGCTGAAGCCCGGTGGTGATATTTTGCTAACGTTCCTCGCAAGCAATCCGATTTTCCAAATATACGAAATCATGGCTAATAACCCAAAATGGAGCCGCTATCTGTCGAACTCTAAACTTTTCATATCGCCTTACCAGCACTGCGAAGATCCCGAAAAAGTTTTTGAAACTTTGCTTATCGAAGAAGGTTTTTCAGTTCATCAATGTAAAGTCATCGAGAGGAATTACACTTTTGCTGATATGAATGTCTTGAAAAGTATGTATACAATGCATTTGAAACATTATCAGTTTATTAATTTATTGCTTCCTTAGAATCGGTGATCGCTGTGAATCCGTTCATCAACAACATCCCTGAAAACATGAAAAATGACTACATAGACGACTATATGAAAGAAGTTTCCAAATTAAATTACTCGACAAATCCTAATAACAAGAATCTTGAACTTCAGGTACCTTACAAGTTGTTCATAATAATCGCTAGTAAAACATCCTAAAATTTAACATTCATTTAATTAAATATATATATAACAAATTTCTTTATAGCGGGGTATATAATAATGTAGTATTATGTTAGTACAAAAAAAAAATATAAATATTTATAACATATTTTTTGCTGTAGATAGATAAAATTTAGAAAGGTTAGATAATTATTACAAATAAGACATATTTATAGAAAATCGATATTTTATTACAATTTAAATATTTATAATGTATGCACATAATTATCGAATATGACGACGTATTAATGCAATTAATGTGTTTGTATAAAATAAGCTACATTTTTAAAATGTTTCAATATTGTGCTTGACATGTGTGTATATAAAAACTTTACAAAACTTTATATATTGTGTATATATTTCAATATATTTTAACAATAAATATTTTATATAACATTAACTGTTTATTGCTATAAAATGATTTTGCTTATTCTTAGTAATGGCGCTTTTTGTGTTTATATCATAGGTACTAGTTAGTAATAAAAAAAATATCTTTTAGAGTGAAAATATTTTATTAATCTTAATATTAATGAACACCAAAACGGCGCGTCAACGACTTATATAGTAATTGTAAAAAAACATAAGAGACAATGGAAACTTAGAGATCGCATAAATTTCGTCATTTTTTAGCGTATTTTTTAACGGTACTGCAATATTTGTATCATATAAATTCGTAATAATCATCGTCAAACTCTTCGGCCGTGCAAAAGAAAAACTCGATTAAATTAAGAATGGGGCCACGGGAGAACGGGTTGAAATACCTCCCGCGCTTGTCCCTAAGGTAAGCATAGCGTTTATAATTGAACATTTCGTTGGTTGTAAGATTCATGCAAGCATGTAGCACCTGAAACGCACGAACGGTGTTAATGGGTTAACCAATGGTAGTATCAACTTAGGAACACTTACTGATGTGCAAGTTAATATCCATCCGAGCCCCGAGAATACGAAGGCTTCAATCAAACCAAGCACATACATAATGCCAAAGCCTTCAATCGCAATGCAATAAGTGGCGAAGTAAATGGTTATCGAACAGTTAATAGCAACGCTGACCACGAACAAAAAGAACCACGGTCTGTTTCGCAGCCCGATGCAGTTATAAATAAATGGACAGTGATGGTCAAAATAAGACACGCATCTATTGCAAATCCTGCAGTGCTTAGCCCTCAGCGGTCTCAGACACCTGCAGGTGTGACACAGCCTGTTTAAAATAGCGTTACGCTTCTTCCACTTATCGAAGTAGGGAATCTGCTTTATTGCCCTATAATAAGATTCCGAACTCATAGGCACATAACCGGGATCCTTGCGATTAGCAATCACCCAGCAGACCCACATTACAATATTCCAATAAATGAAGATGTAATGCGAAGCCCGCAAGATGTTCCAAGTAACTGGAACGACCTGAAAACATCAATGAGTAATAGCATTCAAATACTTTTTATGAAGCACTCAAATGCTCACCCTGATGATATACATCGGGTATCCCCAAAGTAGCACCGAAGCCATAAAAAAAATTAAAGGCGCTTTGGAATTGCCAGTTCGGCCAAAGATTAAGCCCCAAACTTCATTAATAGGCGGAAACCAACTGCTGCGTCGCTTCTTCTCTGTTTGCAGCACCTGCACAATTTCACCATGTCTGTGGCTTTGCGCTAGCATCAGAGGAGTCTTATCATTTTTATCCAAAGGCTCCAAATCTATGTTACTCTAAAATACGTACAAATTTTAAAAAAATACTCGAGCAAACTATATGATTTCAAACTTACTTTCTCGCAAAGTATTTTAACGCAAGCTACACTTCCAGAAAGGCACGCTAAATGCAGTGGAGTTGAACCAAAGTGATCTGATTGTTGCAAATTAGCTCCAGAATACATGAGAAGACGGATTAAATCAGCATGTCCTTTATATGCTGCCCAATGTAGAGCCGTGTCTCCATTTATATCAACTAATTGGTTCATAGCTCCCATACCTAAAAGAAACGCCGCCGTAGCTGTCCTGCCAAACATCGAAGCGGTCATTAAAGGAGTTAATCCTTTAAAATCCGCCGCATTAACGGCAACTCCTGCTTGCAAAAGCACCTGGACTAGAGCGGCGTGACCCTTGCGACAAGCCCAGTGGATTGGTCTCGGGCCTTGAGTTCCTAGGCAGGACAAATCAATCGGTGCTCCTTTATCCACCAGGTATCTCATAATCTCCACATTCCCATCCAGAGCAGCCCAATGGGCAGGAGTATAGCCCCATTCATCTCGCGCGCGCAATTCCTGGGTACCAACTTTTTCGACGAGATTTTCAATATCGGATAGCTCCCTGAAAACAGTTTGGAAAATCCAATTATTGAGTAAGTCATGGAAATCGATTAATTTTTGTTCTTTTTTCTGTTCGATCAATTACATCAATTTCTAACGTCAAAATTGTTTAGTAAAAAAACTTATGCGTTCAAAATGAGTTTATACATTAATCTTTTGAAGATAAACCTTTATAGTAATGTGAACTTTATCAGATTATTTACATCATCTAGCAAAAATCCAGAGCCGCTCAAAGAGAAAGAGGCTGCTCACGAAGGAGAGTACTTTCACAAAAAGGTAATATTTTAAGTAAGTCGAGGGATGTAATTAACTGTTGACTTTTGTAGACCAGAGAAGACCTCAAAAAATTGAAAGAAAAGCAAAAGACAGGTTTGACTAAATTATTAAACTTTGCTATTCGAATAATATTTTCTTTTCTACAGCAAAGGGTACGAAAGATAAAGGCAAGAAAGGCAACGATTAGCATGATGTGAAGAGATAATAGTAATAATGGCGTTCAAATAAATAAGTTGGTGTTGTTGAACTTTGAAAATATATGTAGATAATAGGTGCACAATAACGCATGTCTTGTAATAATCTATTTTAGCAGTAAGATCATAGAGTGTAGTTATTTACCCCGATTTGACAAGATCGAAGATACTTTTCTGTGTCTGGTCGGTAATGTCAGCTTCTGTGAGGTTCGAGTCTCTGGTGACGGAGGCAGCAGGATGGTCGGTATCGGCCACCATGCTGCAGGACGTCTGCGGCAAGGCCCAGACGCTGCGGGCCGAGCCCGGACTCGGGTACACTTTGCAAAGCGTCCTGCTGGCTTTTGCAGCACACCCAAAAACCTATTCCTCGTTGGAGCAATTTTAAAGTTTTTTGTCCGATGTTGAGACTGCCTCCGCCGCCAAAAACGTTGGTAAATTGCGCACGCGAAAATCGAAAAAGGGCGAGCGTATTGCCTCAAGGAACACCAGCTCTTGTATGTTTGTACGCTACGGAAAAGGGCTGATCGATTGCCGCGCCACTCTGGGGCGGTTGCGCCGCATCGACGGCACGCGATTCCCTTCCTTCAAAGGATTTCCTCCGCAATGAGTTTTGCGCATTTCCGGGGTTAAGGTTAAGGACAGTTTCACTTGAATATCTTCATTTTGACAAATCATCATATCGTATCACATATCATCAGAATATGCCGCTGGAAATAATTAAAACTGTATACATAATCTGAAAAGGATATAACATAATTGTTATGTAACAGATACTTTAATATTTACAAATCTAATTGAAATCAATCTTTAATCGATAGTTATCGACTGACTACTACACAACAATAACATTAATATCCTAAGAAAAAAATGTAATGAATACTAGTCCTTATAATAGTTTTCTTTTGATATATATTTTCTTCTTTTGAATTCAAAGAGCTATGTGTCTTGAAAAATAAACTTAATAATTATTATAAAGAAATCGTAACAAACTTAGATGTATATTTCATGGACAATAACATTATGTAAGCGTTGATAATTTTATCGTTTATTATGATTATTTACGTCTAAATACTATTAATAAAAAAATATGTTTTTATTGGTTGGGTCTGAAACAAATTGAAGTACACAATAAATAATTTTATAGGATACGATTTAAATTAAGCTCATAAATTTCTACGTTTTTGTATTGTAATACAAGCCTTAATCTAATGACTGAAATAGAAGTATTTAATGGCATGAAGCCATTGACAAATGAGCCCAATTGTGCCTGGTACTTATTATGTAACCCGTATGTGTACGTGTTAATTTACTTTAACAAATTTGATTTTTTTTAACAACTTTAATAGAAGTACAATGAAGATGAGCAGTTATCAGTAATTTTATCTAATATGTTATTAATAATAGTGTCACTCTTTCAAATATGTGATCGAAACAAATAAAAACTGACAATTTTGACAAGTTGTATTTGTATATAAAATCTACTAATATTCTATGTGTACTAGTAGTAAATTATATGGATAAATTGTGTTTATTATGCGTCAGTGTTATATCGAACAAAAAGTCATGTCTACTGATAACATATTGAGTTTAAAGCACGCATCAATGCTTGCTGATGATAACGGTCAATGGGAATAACCTTTAACACTGTGTGCAACACAAGGAACCGTTCATTACTTCCTGATTAAATATCAATGCTATAACATATAACAAATATATTTTCTAATTAATCAAATCGCTAGTTAAGGACAGATTTGAAAGTCCCGCCCTGGAGTCACGTGACTCTTACAAAAAATCAGCTGTAGCTTTGTATATTTTCGTGCATCTGTCAGTCGAGGAATTGGGCTTCGTATCAACATGGCTAGCTGAGGTGTTTCACTAATTGAAGATTTACACTTGGACGTGTTTCCATTAGGAAACTGAACATTTTTCGACCATGGAATACTCAATAAACACTAGACCGTTACTCCAAGAATCTGATTCGGAGGAGGAAAATGTAGACTTAAGGACTCAAAGCTACCAGGAAAGTGTTATAGTTAGAGACAACAAACCCCTGTTCAAGCCCCCCGAGCCCAACGATAAATTTAACTTGGCTTACATAATATTCTATTTACTGGGTATGACTACATTGATGCCATGGAATTTCTTTATCACAGCAGATGATGTAAGTATACTTTGTTAAAAATATCTGATAAACAATTTCTTTGTTTAAAAGTAGCTGTATCTACGTAGTTATTAAAAGAAAAAACTTACAAAATAATTATTATTTTGAAAACTTCCAATTCCTACCTGCATTATTACCTGTGACCCACTTTTCACTGCAATATTGATTTTTGATTCAAATCAACAATAGCGAAGTACAATTAAATTTAATAGAAAATTTGTTTTTTTTTAGATCATAATTCTTATAGATTTTACTTAATCATTTTTTATTTTTTTAGTATTGGATGTACAAATTCCGAGATGTTAACAACAATTTCACGAATTTGATGAAAAATGATGGCAAAAGAACTCCAATGCAAGCCGAATTTCCTTCGTATTTAAGTGTAGCTTCTTCAACACCAAACATCGCTTTTTTACTGTTGACCACTTTACTTAGTCAAAGGTATTGTGTAAATGAAAATATTTAAATATTTATATAAATAATTGTTCTTTTCAGGATATCTTTACAGTTTCGAATTTTAGGATCTCTGAGCTGTATGCTCATTTTATTTATCGTAACCACTGTGTTAGTAAAAGTAAACACAGACGATTGTAAGTTTACGACAGAGTATTTGCTAAAGATTCCAATACATTATTATTTTTATTACAGGGCAACAAACGTTTTTCTTGCTAACACTTTGTTCAGTAGTGTTACTGAACGGTAAGTTATTTATTTTTCATATGTTATTCTAATGCTAATTTATGGGAACAGCTTTTAGCGCAATTTTATCGGGTAGTATTTTCGGAATAATAGGAAAGTTCTCTCCGAAATATATTACTGCAACGGTAGGTGGACAAGCTTTAGGTGGAATATTTGCTGCTATTGCACAAATTGTTTCATTGGCCATCGGAATATCCTCGCAGTTCAGTGCCTTCGTATATTTTATGATTGGCAACTTGATGATCTTTATTTCACTCATCAGTTACATGATACTCTCGAGAACAGTTTTCTTCAAATACCATATCTCCGAAAAAACTGGTGTTACGGTGAACGAGTTCAAAACCGAACTATCACGCCCGAGGATCGTGAACTATAGTACCATATTAAGAAAAATCTGGACATATGGTTTTAGCGTATTCCTGGTCTTCACAATCACATTATCCATTTATCCCGGGGTTTCCGTGCTAATAGAATCAGAAGACAAAAGTAATGGAAGTGCTTGGACCAGTAAGTGCAAATTAATCATTCAGCTAAATGAAATGAATAACTAACAATCGTTTTTCAGATATTTACTTTGTTCCTGTAGTTTCGTATCTATTATTTAGCACCGGTGATTACATTGGAAGGCTTTTAGCAGGATACATCCAGAAGGTCAGTAAATTAAACAATTGGTCAATTATACTTATTATTATAAATTTATTTTAGCCAAAGAAAGGAAAATGGATTATTGTAATCAATTTGATGCGCATTGTTTTCATTCCGTTGCTTCTATTCTGCAATGCTCAACCTAGACATTCGAATTTACCTGTACTGCTTAATAAAGATTATTACTATATCATAGTGATTACACTATTTTCTATAAGCAATGGTTATTTGGCCAATCTGTCGGTTATTTGCGCCCCGAGGTATGATAACACCTATCGCATAATTTTATGAGGTCTTAATTATTTGTTTTAGGATTGTCGACCAACACGAAAAGGAGACGGCGTCATCCATGATGACAGTTTTTATGGGAGTCGGATTGGGTCTGGGTTCAGCAATTGGTTTACTTATAGTGAAACTAATATAACCACTACACAGTTTAATACTAGTTAAAATTGCACCTATGATGAATCTCTAGTCCACCATTCCAATCAACACTTTGTAAATATTAGTACAATAAGTTAGTGTTAATCCTGTTATTATCATGTGATATAAAAAAGAAAACTGTGTTCATTATAATTGTTATTTATTTGAATATTATATTGACTTAACTTTTTTTTTTAATTTAGTTCATTTTAAAATACTTTTATGATGTTTATATTTAAGATTTATTTCAATTATTCTTAATTTAACTATAATTAATTTGTTCTATTAATAATTATTTTATAAGAGTATCAACACTCGATTATTTTTTTTATTTGTTTTATACATTTTTTGTATTAGTTATTGTTTCGCAATGCAATTTATTTTAAATATAACTGGTATTTATGTACTTGATTGAATTGTTAACATATTACCCTCGATTTTGTACCCAATTATAATGTGAATGGATGAATTTTATTATATATTACATTAAATATGTGTAGCAGTAATGGCCTTTATATATGGAATATTTTCTCATAATAATGTTAACCTTTTGCACCAAATCTATTAGATAGTCTTCCAAACTAATATGTATATTTATTAGGATGTAAGCATTCTTATTCCAATTGTTATCTTCTAAAGTTGTGAACGTTAATTTTCGTCAAATTATTAGTTTTCTTCAATTATATTTATTTGATTGTTGTAAACTACAAGAAGACAATATTTATTTTCTATATTCCACTTTTCATGATTTTATTATTAATTTTACTTCAAAACAAATTATTCTATCAACAAAATTGCTCCATTAACATTAATTTATTTCTGACGAGATTTCAAAAATGTACATAATCATTGAATTAAAAACTGAGATTTTAAATACCAATTTTGTTGCTTGAAGTTATAACAACTTTTCAAATTTACATAAAGATCTAATGACAGATTTTTTCAAATTATTATATTTTATCTAAACAAAACGATTAGATAAATGTTTGAAATTGATTTGGAGTTATAAATATGCAATGTATTTTTATCTTGGCTTCACTCTATGTTATGTTGGTTGTATATATGTATTGGTGCATTACATGAAAATCATCTTTATATAGAATAAGGCAAAAACATATCTTTATTTACTCCAGCTATAAATAGAATATTATTTAAAGAGTGTTGTTTGTAATAGGAAAAATCTTTTCTTGATAAATCTTATTTGAATCAACCGATTCAACCATTCGACTAATCTCGCCAATTCTGTCAAAAGCGCTATTTTATTGTAATTTAACAAGACGATTGATGCCAAGAGGGAAAAAAGTAGGTACGATAATTGATAAAATGTATGCGACGAGTGCATTCAATGCAGTGCATCCTTAGACTATTTGGAGTACGCATAAAATATGGTGGAGCAAGTGGCAAAAACCGCCGACGTTTTGGCAAAATCAGAAGATGATCCTATCCAAAATGTTTATGTCTACATGGATATTCGTATTGACAAAGAAAAAGGTAAACATATTTTTAAAAAGAGAACAATTGTTGTCTGGAATAAGAAACAAATGATGTTATAATTTCGATAGTTTACATGATATAATAATTAGTAATAGTTTAGTCCTTTTTTAAACCTCATATTTATTTTGAATGTGTATATTTGTATCATATTGGTTAACTGTGTATATGACATAAGCATTAAACCCGCTTTTTTTTTCTGTATAATCTATTTTCTTCTTTAAGGTTAAATAATGAATATGATAATTACATCAACTTCAGTAATATATAGATCTAGCTAATATAATTTTGCAAATTTGTGGAATATTTGTAAATATGTAATTTTCATAATCATCTTATAACAGCTCTTATCATTTATTTGAAATGTTATCTTGTTTTTATTTATTTCATTCATACTAGAAACAACATATTTTGCAAGTTTCAAGGTGATATTAGCTTTTAGAAGTAAATCAGTTCTTTATATCTATGCATTTCAATTATTGAATTTTATAAACATGTATATTGATTAGTAACAATCTATTGTTCTATATTCTATACTTATACTTCAATTATTACAGTATTATTGAAAAAAGAGAATTTAATAGATTGAAAAAAAACTAAACACTTTAACACCATCGTGAAAACAATCTGTTTATTTGCAGCTATATATGAAGTTGATGTTGCAATATTTGCATTTCTCTTTCAAAATTAATATTACAATTTTTAAATAACGATATTTTTTTTTCAGCGGGTCGTATAATTCTCGAATTAAGGAAGGATTTAGTTCCGAAAACAGTGGAAAATTTTCGCGCACTTTGTACGGGGGAGAAAGGCTCCGGAAAAAATGGGAAAAAATTACATTACAAAGGATGCTCGTTTCACCATGGTAATTGTTTGAATTAATCTTACATTGTAAATATAATATTTTTATTGGGGAAGGGTTTTGGTTAATGTTTTATATTATCCATGGTAATTATAATTGTTGTGAGGAAATTATGAGTGAATTTTTGGGAAGCCATGGAAAACAAATATTTACTACATTCCGTCATTTTCTAAACTAAAAATGAAAAAATTCTTGTGCTAAGAACACATAGGCATCACCAATAGGCATCGTTTCGTGAATCGAAATAAACATGTCTTGTTGCTGCCCAGCAGATGATTTGATGATAGATTGCAATGGGTGCTTCATTTGCGATACGAGCCCGAAAGTGAAGGGCCGATTCGGTTTAGCATGGGTAACAGAATCTCCAGATTGTCCGTGCCCCACGCCCGTTGGATGGCAGGTGGAGTTCTTGGATACTCCCTCGAAGGTTGAACAGAAATGCCAGGAAATGGTACGATGGATAAACTGTCCACCATTACCACGTTGTGATCCTTGTCCTCCTTGCGAACTGTGCTCACCGTGCAACCCACCACGATGCAACCCATGTGCACCAAAATGCAATCCCTGCGTGCCACGGTGTTGTCCGCCTTGCTGTCCGCCCTGCTGTCCACCTTGCTGTACGCCCTGCTGTGCACCCTGCAGACCCCCGCCTTGCTGCTGCAAACCACCAAAGAAAGCAAAGAAATCATGCTGTTGCAAGCCAAAGTGTTGCCCACCGATGGGTCCACCGTGCTGCAGAAGCAAATCACCAAGACGATGCCCGCCGCCGAAATGTTGTTGCGATAAAGAGGATCTGTCAAAATGCGGTTGCGATGATGTCCCGGTTAAAGACACGAATGGATCCAATGGCTCCACATCAGGTACTTATTGCATAATTCAACGATTTCCAGTAATGTGTCCATATGTCTCACAACAGGTAACGGTAACTGATACCTATGAGGACTGTTGTGCTACTCATTCAGCAACAAACACATTGACCATTTACAAGAACCACAATCCATTCAACACCGACACTGAATATTATGATTCGTGCAATGAGAAATGTCCATCATTCGACCGTTCAAAATACCTGTTACCTCGTGGAACTTTTAGAGATTCTCTAAACGGAGATTTTCCAGAAACGAGAAAAAGAAAATCGCCGACTGCAACACCATGCTCTTCGCCAACCAAGACAGGTGCTCGAGACATCAATAGCTATGGAACCCAAACTGAACGGGACTACAGGAACTACGATTCTGAACCAGAGGATCCGAGATCGGCATGTTGCAAATGCAGTAACAACGAAAGCAAACAGCGTGATTCTCCGATTTCTCCAACACCTCAAACGCCGTCGCCAAGAACATCTATAAATTCCAAAAAATCTGATATTTCCAAAAGCAAACGATCCGATGAACAATTAATTGACGAATCTAAAGATGCACAAAAATCACAAGAACATATACAACCTTGCCCATACAATACACTATACAATACAAACACCTGCGTGGAGGATTGCATGAAGGAGACATTGAGTAATTGCGATTTTCCAGTTTCCGAAGAGAAAGTCCGTGATTGCGACGAAGAAGGGCAGGATAGTAAAGTGGATTTCGACGATTCTAAGTCAACTATAGACCATAGCAGCACATCTGTTAGTCGCAAACGTAAGCAGAAAAAGTGTCAATGTCAGTCTACTAGATCGTCTAGAAGCACAAAGTCCTCAAAAGATGATTTACATAAATCATATACTCAATTGTCAGACCATAAATCGCACAGCACGTTAGTTGGTTCTTCAGAAAAGTTTGAATGCGGAAATGAAGGTGATGGTGACGGAAATGGTGTTGAAGGGAATAAAGCAAAGCAAAAGCAAGTAACGACCTTACGATTTAAATGGCTAAATTCGTGGGCCAGGTGCTTCAGGAAACCTCCTAATTCAGATGTTGATTGCAAATCTGCTAAAAAGGTGCACCCTAGCAAGGACGTGGTCGAGGGAGATGATGATAAAACTTAAGTGTATTTTGTAATGGGCGTTGCATGTTAGTGTTTCAATAATATTTATATGGATGTGGTTTTAATAAATTTTAATCGTAACTAAATTGTTGTGACTAATTTCTTTACATTCTTCAGTTATTCCACAGTTCTTGGTCCAAAGCGGGGATCTCTCGAGGGATGGTACGGTTGCTGACGAGAGTATATACGGAGGTTCATTTGATGATGAAAATTTTATAATAAAGGTAAAATGTGTGCAACCTATTGCTTCAAATAAAATATTGTATTTTTTTTTTGTTCAGCATGAGAAAATGGGTACTGTGGGAATGGCAAATAAAGGAAAGAACTCAAACACAACTCAATTCTACATAACATTGGCCCCTTGCACACATTTGGATAATACCAACGTGGCCTTTGGTTTCGTCAAGAAAGGTTTTAATATAGTTTTGGAAATAGCAGAATTGCCTAGGCAAGGAGATGTGCCAACAGTTGTAAGTTGTTTCAATATATACGTAATTTTTATTTTTTTAATTATTTTATTATTGGGATAAAGCCTTGCATTATTGAAGATTGCGGAGAGATTAAGCCTGGAGAAGATTATCAAATAAACGAAAATGATGGATCAATGGACGTATACCCACCATATCCGGATGACATGGATGACATCAGTTGTCACGACATGGACATCGTGGTAACTGATATAAAGAATTCTGGAAACGATTATTACAAGAAGAGCAATTACGTTGATTCTGACAGAAAGTACAAAAAAGTATTACGATACATAGAATGGACAAATAAGAAAAAGCTGAAGCATGATTCTAAAGTGCAAATGAAATTGAAGGCGCAAACGCTATTCAATTTAGCTTCAGTCAGATTGAAAAAAATGAAATACAAAGAAGCACTTGATTTGTGTACACAGGTACTTAATATGAATAACAAATTCTCGGAAGCATTTGTTCAATTTTCATATATTTATAGGTAATAGAAATAGATCCAGACTATGGAAAGGCATATTATCGTAGAGGGCAAGCTGGAATGAAATTGCGAGACTACGATAAATCCATAGAAGATTTCGAAAAGGCCAAACACTACCATCCGGATGATCCTCTTATTCACAAGGATTTATTGTTAGCTAAAAAGTTGAAACTATGTTACCTGGAGAAGGAAAAAGCACTTTGTTCGCGCATGTTTCAACAATAAAGAATGTTAAATTTTCAATGCGCTTAAACAAGTATTACTAAAGTTTAAAATCTTAGCAAGATCTAATAAGACCAAAAGCTTATTTGCTTTAATTTTTATATTATCGGTAGATGTATTGAATTTAACTAAAAATGACTGAAATTTTAGAAAAACAAGTTTTCACTCAGTTACCATATTTAAAAATCAATTTATAAACATTATTTTTAATATAAATATAATATTATTATAAAAATGATTAATATAATATATTTATAATTAGTGTCTAATAATGTTTTAAATTACTATTTTAATGATGGTGTAAATAAACTCAACAAATCAAATGTACTTAACCGATTTAAATCATAATCTACGTGCATTCCATTAATTAAACTTAGTTGTTAACAATGATTTTTTACTAATACATTTATTCTTCAAAACTTCATACTATTTACAATCGTATAAAGTTGAAATTGTTATTTTTTAATATGTTTGTGAGTTATGGAGTTGGCAAACTCGTTAATCAAAATTTTATATTTTTGGATTAAGCTTATATGAAAAATTACAATAAATAAGTACTTTAATACAATTACAATATTCAATATTTTCCTGCATTATCCTAATAATATTACACTTACTACGCATCTATAATTTGCAAATGCACTTCTAATTAATCTGAGCACAAACTACGCAAAAGCATATTCAAACTACTTGTTATATAATTCTACATGTATTGAATAACATATATAGCATATTTCATTCAATTTTAACTAAACATTTATTAAATAAATTGGACAATTTTTAGTAGATATTTCGCAATATAAATTCGAATTAGATTCTCATAAGTTTCCTTGTAAAACCATGAATCACATGATGTGCATATCAATCAAATAGCCTTGAATTATCTCTTTTAAATGTAGACTAGATATCCCAGATTGATTTGAATCCTTTGTGTTCATAAATACAATTAGGTTAGTGATTTCTTATTGAAATAATATAAATTTATTGAATAATTCATAAACATACACATTACAATGTTTCTGTTATACATTACAAAATAGTATTTTAAATAATTATTTTAATGGATAATTAATTTAAAAATATTCCTTTTGTTTTCATAAATATATACAACTTAACTAATATGTACATGTTAATTACTTATAAAAAAATCAAAAGATAAAATAATGTATTAGCTAATGCGAGAAATACGCCTCTACTTTTATTTCACTGACTTAAAAAACTTCCGTTCGATATAAAAATGTATGATTCATTAAAATCAATATTTGTCATCTTAATTTTCTTCAAAATGAAGCCTAATAATGAATAGCAAGCATACTTCGTAAACATAAATTATATCACAATCTAATTATTGATTATTTTTGATTAGTTCTTATAGTTATGTATATTTACTTGGCTACGCAGCTTTGCCATGCCAAACCACCGCAAGCCATCGAGACTATCAAGTATATAATCACAATGGCCACAGTTCCAATCACGACATACATTTTCACGTTTTTCCAAAACATTGCTCGTGCCAAGTTTCGGCTTTTGCTCCGAAAAGTCACAGCCTAAAAGCAGTTGTAAATTAGAAAAATTATTAATTTTTAATGAATAACAATACTTACATTGTTACTTAAATTTGCAGTCTTGTTAACAAGCAATTCCAATCTCTCACCTCTCATAGCAACATTATCTTTAAAAATATTTAAAATTAAAACTCAAAACAAACATAAAACTAAACTTAAATTTGATACCTATGTTTTTAACCATTATGTCTTTCAATTCGTCCAGTTCACCATGTACTTTGGAAATAGTGTCAATGTCATGAGACTCTGAATAATGTTTCATCTCATTTGCAAGTATTCGAGAAAATTCTGCATTCATAGCATAAGCTATAGCATTTTCAACTGAGTATCCATAGGAAGATATGAACCTCCTCTTTATTTCATTCAAAAATAGAAATGCTCTGGATCTCTCGAATTCCTATATTTCAAGTAATCGAAATAAACAAATTATTGCAATTGTAAAAGCAACTTACATCATCTGTAATACACATGTATACAATTCCATTTTCAGAAATATAATGAAACAAATAATTCCCATGCGAATATGTCAATTTCTCATCTTGCTTTGGAATCTTTTCTATAATTTGTTCAGTTACTTCTGTGAAGTTCCCAGCACAATTTGCATATTTTGCCAAAATAATGTTTCCTCGAGAAATCACACTGAATAGTATAGGCATCTAAAAACAACATGTAAAATACATTCTTAAACATGTTTTAGTGCAATACACATATGCATACAATACACTAACAAATATCTACATAAAACAAACACTACTAACGTTTCAATTAAATATAATTCAGTTTACCTTAATACTTTTTCTTGGTTTCTTTTCTATTTCAAGTTCAATATATCTTTTTCTACAAAATAATACTTATTAAAAATTAATTCACAGTACACAAACTATATAATAGGATTATTTCAGCTATTTCATGGCTAATTTAACAATTATCAAAGTTTTAATACCTTGTATTGCTTCTATTTTTAAGTACGTTTCTACAGGAAAACAAAGACTGCTTTTGATATTAATATATGACACATAGCAAATCATTCACAATAAACCAATTGTGATAGCTGTCAACAGTAAGGCGGCAATTTTAAATCTATAAATTACCACACAGTGCCGTAATAAGAGTGGGCCTGAGGGGCACCGATATTTTACGAAACAATATTTGCTTTTGAGCAAGTTGTGTTAATCAGATATTTGGCTCCAATCGCAAGATTTGCTTAGTGTTATATGGCACCTGTCATCATATTAAATCCCAATTCTGTTTAACTATTTATAATTCAAACTTAAATGTGTAAAAGCTTATACACGTGTATAAACTCCCTTGAATATTTGTTTCCATTTACGTTGCCTTTATATAACATGAATTATTTATTATTAATATAAAATATGATAACTTTAAGATTACGATGCGGTGGTTGCAGAATTAAAGTTGTATTAAGTCTTAATATAATTTCTATTATAAAGTTACGTGTATAAGTTATTGTATAATATACATTTTATTTGAAATTATAGAAACGTAAACTCTCCACCTTTAACATTTTTTTTTATTTAAAAGGTTCCATCGATTTAATTGAAATCTGTTATAGTAACAAACATGTTTTCAATATTATTATTTATTACGTTTTTAACTTAATATTACGATTTCTTAACAAGCGAAACAAATAAATATATTAATTAACTACAAGTTTTATGTTTAATACACGGAAATAAAATCGATGAATATTAAAGTTTAAAAGCGTATACAATCTCAAAAACGCTCAGTAGTATTTCATAAATTTTGATTTACCTTAAAAATAACGAATCAATGTAAATTAATAAATGCTATCGATCTAAAAATCCAAACACTGAAATTATTAGATTGTTTCGTATACATTCTTTAGTCGTTTAAAACATATCAAATGAAGGAAAAATATATCTTTATTTTAATCATTCTAAAAACTAATACCCGGCAATTAAAAGTAAAAAATAAGAATATAACGATATAAAAAGCTGATACAAATTAATTGTGCTTGAATTAAAAAAAAAAGAAATATATAATAAAACAAACAAAACAATATTTTGTAAATACAATTAAAATAGTTACAATTGGACCAAATCACTTAATAATAAACAGAAAAAAGGATAATTATAAACATTTGAACCCCAAAACAAATTTGTTTGAACGAAGAAAAAAAAACAACAACTTATAAAGAGATCGACTATGAAGTCATGCGAAAATTATATATAAAAAAAATATTATTATTTACAATTTACATAATCTTACGACCAAAACATTCCAATAATAAAAATGATTTAAAATAAAAAGTAAAATGATCGGCAAAGCTTTCGGACAACAGGCAGTGACTTAAAGTTAGTTAGTATTATCAATAAATGCTCTAAGTTGCGTGATCCAAAAGCTTCACGAAATAGATACCATTCTTAATATTATTATTAATTTAAAAAATTAAATTATAATAAATCACACGCGATTTCTTAATCATTTGAAAATATAACATAATAGCAGCACAGAAATTCTTGTACATATGTACAAAACAATGAGGACTGAAAAAAAGATTACTTTTGTTGGGATACAACTATTTACACGGCGCGTTTTTATAAAATATCACAATCTCACACCTTCAATAGAAACAACGTATTTTGTTTTCTTTCTTTCGATATTCAGAGATAAATTATAGTTAATTTAACTTCTACATCATAAGTACAGAAACCTATACAGAATAAAATATATTAATAGTATATATTTTTTTGTAATGAATTGTACTCTTACATAGCTTTAATGTAGTCACTGGTGCATAGATGCAATGCTATTCATACTGCCGCTGATGTAAGCCGAGCTGCCTAACGTGGAAGACAGAGTATCTTGGAAACTGAACTGAGGGAAGTAAGGTTCTTCTTGTATAGCATTTAAAGGTGCCATATTATCAGGTGGTGTTAACTCGACGCTTTCTCCAGTAAATTCCGAGTCAAAATACCTGGTATCAGTTTCGCTTGTTACATGTGGTTTAAAAGGTGGTGGGATCTACAAATCAAAATAATATGATAGTTAACATAATCCCTGGACACTTGCTCATATGCTCACCTTTTTTTGTTCTAAATCTCGCCAGTTGATCGAACTGAAAAACGGATGTGTCATAATTTGTTTGGCGTCGTCAGGACCTCCTCCCAATCTCTTAACTGGATCTTTAATTAGTAGTCCGGCAAGCAAATCTTTGGCGTCATTGCTTAACGTTTTAGGAAACTTGACTTCTTCAACAATAATCAGAGTAAATAAAACATCATGGTCTTTGTTATAGAAAGGCAATCTGCCACACATCTAAAAATAAATCTTTTAAATTTCGATAAACTATTTTCTCAAGTAAATAAATAAATTTTATCTTCCAAGAAATAATTGAGCATTTACCAATTAGAATCAAAAATGTAATTTGATCTTCTTTCTAGTTTTATATTTATACAAATTAATATTTGATTCAAAAATGCATCATAATCTGAGAAATTAAATATATTTTTTTTAAATGAGTCATTTTATTATTCCTTTTCAAAAAAAGATATAGAAAGCTTACCATTTCATACATAACAACACCAATACCCCACCAGTCTACTGCTCTTCCATAGTCACTATCTTCTAGAACTTCTGGAGCTAAATATTCTGGTGTACCACAGAAAGTTTTTGTGGTGCTACCATAGGCAATGTCCTCTTTGCAAAGTCCGAAATCTGTAATTTTAATGTGCCCGTCTTTGTCGAGCAGCAAATTCTCAAGTTTCAAATCTCTATAAATAATTCCTTGTGAGTGTAAATAGGCCAAGGCTGAGATTATTTCAGCTCCATAGAATCGTGTTCTGTCTTCGTTGAAGACGCGGAGTCTGGATAAGTGGAAGAACAGTTCGCCGCCATTAACGTACTCCATGACAAAACATAATCGATCGTTCGTTTGAAATGAGTACTTTAGGGACTAAAATAATTAGACATGTAAACAACAGTGAAATGAAAAAAATACCAAACACTTACGGTCAAGAACGGATGATTCGTAGTTTTTAACACACGATTCTCGGTTTGCGTGTGCGCCACTTCGTCCTTCTGTATAATAACCTCCTTCTTTAATATCTTAATGGCATATAGCCTACCTGTTAACTTCTCCCTACACAGAATAACCTTGCCAAAAGTCCCTTTACCAAGAACTTTAAGAAACTCAAAACTCTCCAATGTCACCTTTGTCTTACCAGATGACTTTGAAATTGATGTACCCTGCAATGAAAACTTTAAGGGCAGATCACTGTTCATCTCTCCATTCATATCAACATCTTCACATTCATTTGAAATTCCTTCAGACACCATTTTAATGGCCAAAACCCATTCCTCTCTCTCCTTTTCAGTTTCAACATGAAACATCCTCTCAATAACTGTGGTCCATTGTAGGCCTCTGATAATAAATGTATATGGCTTAGGCCTGTCCACTGACATAATTTGGCAATCTTTGACAGTGAAATTGTTAAGTGGTTCATTCATTGTATGAACATCAGGCTTTACTTTAAATCCAATTAAGTTACCATTGTTCAACAAGTAGAAGAATCTAGAAGAGGATATTATGGTTTTAATAACAAATTTCTAAGATTTTTTTCAACAGTTACCTTCGACGCCAGTTTTTTATGTGTTCTCCTCTCTTAAAGAGCCATCCTTCCTTCACCACATTTGATTGCAGATCTTTTGGGCCCATTGGACTGCCCATTGGGTGGCAAGCAGAAAAATCATTCATTTTAAATGGTTTCTACGAAATCTATATCACAGAAAGATTATATGTTCATTTCATGTTAATCAATGATTAGTACAATTCAAAGTGGGCCACTTATGGCAACATGTTTTTAAGGTTTCAATTGCATTTGAAAATAGATTAGGTTGCATAAATTTTTGCAATTAGACAAAATGCGTGTTATCTGTTTTTATTGATGCGAGTGGTGGGGAATGAAGGTATTTGTTTTTATTTCTATTTTTTACACAGCTAGTATTTTATTAATGAAATAAAGAAGTCGTTATGAATGGTACAGCGCTTCGACGGAGGAGCTGAATTCCGATGATTAACAGGAAGTTGTTTATGATTAGCTGTTTCCCCACTTAGGCTGCTTGTGTAAATAATAAAAAAACGCGGAGGAAATCCGTAAATGACATAACAACTGTTTACCGTTTAGAGGTTATGTTATTAGGTGCAAAACAAATGCAATACGCAGATTTCGAAAACAATAATAGAATTACATATGTATATGCTGATACATGTATGACCATAAAAATATATATGTCATAATGAAGCATGTTCTGAGTTACCTTCTGGTTTTATTCAGATTTGCAGAAAATTCAATATAAACTTGGATCCGCGTGATCGTGTTTTGATGTTTGGATTCTACTACGTCGTTTCTTTTTTCTTCTTGTTGTACACGCAATGTTCCTCTTTCGCGGACTCACGTCTATTTACACATGGTAATTGTCCTGCAGGATGTACAGAAAGCAGTCGCGTCGAGCGGAATGCTTCCTTGATGTTTTTCAATAGCTTAAATAATCACTTTTGCAAGGACATGTTTCACACATTCATGTAATTTCGTTACATGTACACAAACTCACACACATAAACACACTTTTGACGCACAATATTTTCGTGTGTTGTGGAACTGCTGTACACTTGTTAATGAACTCTGTTCTTATGGTTCATTGAACTTGCCCACAGAGTGCGTTCAATTATTTTAAAGTTTTGCCGCGTCATATTTGAAAATTTTCATCCCGATGAACACTTTATCGAATGTTTACTAAACGTGCAAATTACAAAACATATTTCTGAAGAACACACATGTTTAGATTGAAACTAAGCAATATATATACATATATGTTTGAGAACCCCTCAAATATTTTAACAGTAATGTTTTCATTGTGAATCTTTAAGGAATGTAATTCTGTATGAATTATTTATTTTAATTGTTACCAACTAATTAATGCATAAGCATTATTACATATATTAATGATAACGAATTTATAATAATACAAATTTAAAAGTATTATTGTAAAAATAAAAAAAAACTTATCATAAATTCTTTATAAATGTTACTTGATTTATAAATATATATATTGTTAAAAGATTTCTTTTAAATAATTGTTATTAAGACTGTTAACTGATATGACCAGAAACAGTTAATAATAGAATATATTTTATAAATTTAAAAAATTAAAGCTAGAAGCAATTTTAAAGTTTAGATATTTGGACAACAAACGCTCATAGTTGCAAATAGTTTTAAAATTGTTTTTCATGAACAAAAAAGCTTGTTATAATTTATAAAAGAAGTTATTGTTATATTGTATCATATGAAAATGGTGTCAAGAGACGAATGGATTCTGGAGGAAATATGTACTATTTGAATAGCAATTGCGAACACAATAAATGTTGTTTGTATACAATAATGTCTGTTTGTGTAATTTTTCCATGTTTTTTTAATCAGTGTATGGAATATAATCCAGAATAATATTATACAAGTTAATTAGTTTGTGTATTCTATTTTCTCCAAAATAACGTATGTTTATAAGTTAATAAATTAATAATATACTTATATTTAAAGTTGATTAAAGTAGTATAGTATAAAACAATTTAAATGCGATTTCAGTTATGATAATTATTCATTGGTTGTGGTCAAAGCCCTACGCAAGCCAATGGTACACAAATCCAAAGCTGTTTGTTTATCCCTATTTTGCATATCTGTTCTAGCTCCCCTTTTTACCAACAACTTTGCTTCTTCTTGTCTATCCTCTTCACATGCTAAATGCAATGGTGTATTCCCATAGGCATCCTTGCAGTCCAAATTAATATTGTCAATAGACAACAAATATTTGACAACATCCAAATTTCCCTTTGATGCAGCTCTGTGAAGTGCTGTTGCTCCTCTGATATCAACAATATTTACATCTGCATTATTTTCTATGAGCAAAATGCAAATCTAAAAACATTTTAAGAATATAATAAATGAAGGCAATTAGCAATTCATCATACTTTCAGCCAATTCTTAGATGCAGCATACTGCAAAGCTGAATGTCCTTGACTTGTCTTGTGATTTACATCAGCTTTTTGCTTAATTAAGAAAGAGCACACCTCCAATCTTCCTGCTGAAGAAGCCAACACTAAAGGGGTTGCTTCTGTGTCTTCAGAGGCGTCAATATCTGAGCCCATTTCAGTTAGATACATTACTAACTTTAAATTACCACTAATTGCAGCCCAATGCAATAGGCTTCTTCCATTCTGAAATAAATCATAAAGTTTTAAGAAGTTTAAATGACTATGCAATTTTAAGGTTATATATTTATTTACCTCGTCATTCTTTTGAATAAGAGACTTATTATCATCTACTTGTGTCTTAATTAAATCATAATCTCCGTTGTATGCACTCTCGTATAAGGAATTTGGAGATGCCATGATTCGGAATTGTTTTATAAAAATCGGTTAGTGGTTCTTTTCGTTTTTGAATATTTCGCCAATTCGATTCATCACAATGAAGTTTGCTTCGTAGTTGTAAATCTGCAGAACAAAATACACATTTTTCTGGACATCGTCAGGATTAATAGTCTTAACTTATTATTTAAGTACTTTAGTAAGATAATATGGCTAATTTTATATTGAATAATATAAAAATGTGGTCTTTCTAGGGTGTATGTGATGTGTATATTTGGTTGCGCGGAAACTGTAAAGACTTAATAAATTTGTCCAATCTTAAAAGAATAGTAATATTTTTAAGAAACATTTTCTTTTTTGATATACTACAAATTTTAACACACAGATTATAAGAATTTCAAGATTTATTAACTACTTAATTAAACCATTACAACACAATACATGACTTTTAATAGTATTCATTTACGTACATTTTGATTAGAATTGAATGTTTAAAAAAATCTTAGTGTTATGTAAAAAAAAAAACTAAATATTTATTTATTAATTATAAATAAAGTAGTATTCTAGACAATAAAATAAACGAATAGAAAAGAATAACAAAATCAGTCTATATAATAGTCAGCACCTGTCTGATACATTTTCTTAAGAAAAGAAAATTCAATTCTCATCATCGTTAGATATAGTACTACTACTATTTATAATATCGGAATTATTTATATTTTCCTTATTTTCATCGTCTACTGACAAGGCTTCAGTTTTTTCAATCAACTCTTTACTTGCATGGTCTTTGAAACTATTCAGCCTAAAAGTAATGGTAGCTAATAGATCCATATTATCACACTTCATAGCTAAGTCCGCTGCGAATTGTAACGATTTTACATCAGATCTCTTGTACAGCATCTTTGCGGCGTCCTCATATTTACCCATAGCGATGAAACTAAAAGTAGTAAAATCTGTATAACTTTTGTTCATAAATATTAAGATAAATAATTACATCTGAGCTGCAAGTTCGAATCTGCCATTATACAAACAGAAAGTAGACCATTTATTCAATATGTCATCGGCAAGTTTAGTGTTCGTAGGCATCCGACTCTTTGCCAACACCAAAGCCTCCCTGAAAAATCCACCCACGCACATAACGTCAATAGCCTTCTCAATTTCATGACAAGCCAAAAAATACGAGGCAGCTTCAAGTGGATCTGCTTTCGGAGATTCAGATAGTTTCTTTGCATATGCCATACAAGCATCTTGCCACAACCTGAGTAACAGAGTACAATTAAAATCAATCAATCAAGTAATATTATAAGATAATAGTTACTTTGGAGAAACCATCGGGGCCAAACTGATAAGCCAAGGATTCAGCTGATCCTTGTTCATCGCCTCCTTTATTGCATCGCCTATATTTCCATTATACAACGAGACATTTACAAAACTTGTATATTTATGTTTGGCTAGACTGTCGTGCACTAAATTCAAATATACATATAAGTAAATGTTGTGAAAGAAAAATGTAATTAAACCTACTTTGTTCATTAAGAAGCTCTGACAAGTTATCAGATGTTCCAAATAATTTTAATACTGAACTTTTTTCGTTGCTTCCGGGGTTTTCTTTATCAGCAAGTAAGCTACGACAGTCAGCAAGTATATCATCGATATCTCTCTGACTTTTGGAAACTAACGAGATTGCTACATCTCTTACTACTTTTTTCTTATCTTCTGTACCGGCAACTTCCTTGCTCTTACCGTTTGGATTACGAGTTTGATTCGCAATATTTTGTATCAACATTTTCCGCTTATTTCTCTCAACATGAATTTCTGTAAATAAAATATTTAATATTATTATTTTTTAATTAATAATTATTTTCGCACCTTCTGTTGTTTTAGGACCATGTTCATCGATATTCCATATAATGATCGAACTTTCTTTACCACAAGAAATAATGTATTTTTTATCTAATGGACTCCAAACGCCCGTGTTAATAGATTCTGCATTAACGTTTATAAAAACAGATGAGGAATTAGGCGAATTCGCATTCCAAATACGTGCTGTGCCATCATCTGATACAGTACACAGTCTTCCATTTTCGTGTGGACTCCAGAATATCTTTCGAACATATTTCATATGACCAGATAATTCGGCAACTATTGATTTCGAAACATCAAATTTGTCTAAAAACATAATTAAATTAGTTTAAAATATAAGTATTTTTTAAAACTTACCTTCTGTAACATCTTTTAAATTGTATATCACAACATTAGTATCAGTTGTAGTTGTTGAAGCTAGCCAAGTAGCACAAGGAGATATATCATCATCTTCCATAGTAGCCTGTGGATGCCAGGCAAACGTTTCTATTGCTTTTTGATGATAATAAATGGATCGCACGAATTTCAATTCTGCCGTATAAATCATAATAACTCCGCTTTTCAAACCAATCGCCAACAGAGAATGGTCTGGTTTCCACGCTAATTGAGTTACGTACGCATTCGCAATAGAAGTAAACTCAAGAAGATTTGGATCTAGAATTATAATATCCAATGTACATATTGTTTTATATATTTTATAAGCTCGTAATTATATTTACCATTAAGCGGTTTTTCTGCTTCGTAAATACCCACTTTTCCCTCAGAACATACATATAACCCCATATCTCCATTATGTGGTCCAAATTCTAAACATTGAATTGGTTGTCTAAAATAACGAGGTAATAGCGTCGGAGGTTTAGTTAAATTGATCGTATTAATTAATGCAACCTACAGAAAAAAAAACAAATAAATCGTATTTAATTCATAATATAGAAAAACTTACTCTTCCTTCCTCTGTTCCAAAAGCTAAGGTTGAATCTTGAGTAGGATGCCATGCAAGAGTCATAATTTTGATGTTATTCTTAAATTTAATTTGAATCATATCAATGTATTGGATATGTGGTTTACTGAGATCCCAAATTCGTATAGTACCATCTGCTAAAGTCAAAGCCAATCTGCAAAATAATGTATATAGTATAGTAAATAATGAATACTTTATAAATTACCGATTTGGATCCAAAGGAGACAACGACATAGCTAAAACAGAATTTCCTAACGTGGGATAGCATTTTATAGTATCCTGTTTATGGTTAATATTAGTATAGAACAACATTCTGTCAATTCCAGTTGTCCAAGCGCCTAATTCGTTATTCGTTTCTATTTCATTATAAATCTGTACTGGAGCAGCAATGCAGAAAAGTTGTTGTGGGTGATTATTATGAACAACTTTTGGTAGCAAATCACCCTTCAAATCCCATTTATACAATTCACCAGTTATACCAGATGATAACAAAATTGTAGGAGCAATCCAGTTTAATGTAACAAAGTTCTTATCATTTTGGTTACTGTATCTTCTATAATTTTGTTGTTTTTTAGCCTGTGTAGCTAATTTCAATTGCAATCTTCCATCAGTTCCTGCTCTCCATATAAATATAGGTCTGCAATAAATGTTATGAATAAGTTATTAAGTTGTAAAATAGATACTTACCCTCCTCTTGCTGAAGATGCTAGCAGGAATTCTTTTGTATATTCTTGATTAATATCAACATTATCAATCATGTGGCTGAGTTTATCTTCGTCAGTTTCAATATGTTTATCCTTCAATTTTTGGTCATCGCTTTTAAAATTTTCTCGTTTTTGTAACTTATCTTCATCAGTTTTGATATCATTGTCAAACTCCTTTTGTCGTAAGGTCTTTTTTGCTTTAATAATCTTACAGTCTTCCTTTGTTTCCTTGTTTTCCTCTTCCGATTCCTCACCTTCTTCTATTTCAATATCCTTCGTAGATATAATCTTTTGCTGCAGAGCCAAACAATCTGCTAAGAAATCGCCGGTTTCCTCTGTGACTTTAGGAACTTCTTCTGGTTGAATTTCATCATCATCAACGTGTTTCAAATTCACCCACGAATTATTCTTCTTGGGTTTGTAAAATGTTCTCTCCGTTTTTTCAGCAGATTTTAAATCATCAGTTGACGTACTTGGTTTTGGTTCTTCAATAGGATGTGCATTCACTTTTTCTATATCAGCTGATTCTTCAACTTTATCGGCAGCAACTTTAATTGATCTTGGTTTTGTTTTTGGGAAGAAACTTATTGGTGCTGGACACCAAGCTAAAGATAAAATCGCGCGATCGTGTCCTCTTAATTTATATTTTATAGTTCCTTCTTCTGTGAATAATTAAAAGCAAGTTAATAAGAACATAAGAAATCAATGTATTAGGTCCTTACTTCTCATGTCGGCAATTACTATCATCCCAGTTTTGCAGCCAAATGCTGCAAGCCAAGGAGCATGTGGACAGGAAGATACTGCTGTTATATGTACCTTACATCCAAACATGTTCTTTATAACATTTTTTTCATTACTTCGGAATCTCCATATAGTTATAAAGCCATCTTCTGAAACACTGACTACTTTATCCTTTCCAGCAAATGTAGCCCCAACTAATTTAGAATCCGTAGTCTAAAGCAATAGTATAATATAATCAATTTATCTCACATTCATAAAGGACAAACTCACTGTATGTGTATTAAGTTTACCAATTTTCTTATAAGAATCTGCATCCCATAATTTAACCAATTTATCACCACCAGTGGTTAATATCAGTTTATCAGGATCTGCCCAATTTGGATTAGCAATTACAGCAAATATTCTATAAAATTTTTACATTACTTATATTTTCTGAAGCATCGTTATATATATTACCTCTCGAAATGAGCATGAGAAATTATTTTAATCTCTGCGGGATCATTTATGTTCTGTTTATTCTTAATTATGATTAAATTGTCCATACTTGCATAGCAAACAGTATTATCTTTGGTACAAGCCATAATATTTGGTTCATACCAATTTGGTGAAGGGGGAATCAGTAAGTTATTCATTTTGTGGTAAAAGGCTATATCAATAAGAAGGGTTATGTTAAAAGTAATTATAACAATATTAAAACAGTAAATATATATATTATACACATAATATAGAAACGTGTCTTACTTGGAAATGTTCTGATCCAGATCTATCTTAAATCACACTGTATTTAAAATGATATTATGAATACTACGTGCTAAGATGTTGGATGTATTCTAAATACCGAATTATTTTCTTTGACTTTTTTTTCGTTGCAGCAATGCAGTGCTTGTTAACTGTCAAATTTTAAAACTTCCACCAACATAATAGACTTTAATAAACAATTTATAAAAATGTAAATTTTTATATTTTACTTACAGGGAAAACAAAATTTGAAATTAATATTATTATTAATATTAAAATTGATTTACATACATACAAAAAATATATATAATTAACAAAATTATTAGAAATTATCCAATATGAAAACAATAATTGAAAGATAATCTTTGTTGTTTAATATAACAATATGGAATAATCACAAATTTTAATATTGAGAATGATTAATCTACAAAAATAATAAGAGTAGGCATCGCCTTTCTTAGGATTTTGAGGCACCATATTGCATTGAAGGGCCCTCACTAATAATAAATTGAACTGAAAGTAGCAAAAATAGAGCTGTATATATTTCAAATAGGATATTTGAAATGGAACCATTATAAATATGCTATGGAAGAATAATAATAATAACATTTATTGTAACAACTACAAAAAATATAAAATCAATATAATAGTGATAAAAAAATATAACTAACAGGAAAATGTAATGGTATTGCTGCAAAGTGCTATTGATAATAAGTTTTTCTGCCCCTAAGGAAGAATTTATTTATAATTGCTAAGTGCTTTGCCTAACTTAGTTATTATTCAAATCGATATCATTTAGGACAATTATATCGGCCTCAATTAGTTGAAGTACTTTCAATTATGTAATAAGTTAAGATTGGGTCTAAGGTAATATTAGTTTCGGTATTACTATATATCATTATATATCATTAATATTATAGTTTATAACTTAATAATTAAATTAATTTTGTCTGTACATGTATTTTACGTAAACGTTTACTATAGTTTATGAATTGAGATTGAAGTTTGACATGAATATTTTTATAAATTCCTATTGATTTAAAAAAGCATAAATGTTAAAATAACTGTATTTCAATTGAATTACCATTAGTACATAAATTCAAATCGAAATCATTGTTATTGAAATTATTGTTGTTTGATATTGGAGTAAAATAAAGAGCATATTTAGTAATCAGATATATATTAACAACTTGAAATCTAATATTTGTTCTATTATCAATGCAGTGTTAAATGTATGAGTATGTGTATATTTCTCTTTATGATTAATACATGATTTATTTAATTTTGGTATTCCTCTGGCAAATCGTAGAGTCCACAGGCCTTGTTTGCTGGCAAAGCTTTATCTGAAAAATATTACACAATAAAAAAAATTATCGATGTTCAACGCTCAATTAATATTACCGATCATTTTCGGGTAGGCAAGATTAAGATTTTCCATGATTTCGACGAATTCCGAAAGGCTTTTGGACAGTCTCGGATTCAGACGTTTCTCTTCATCCACAGTGGTACTCATCATTCCCTTGTAATCGTGAGCTGGATACAGAACGGTCTCATCCGGCAAACTCAAGATTTTTCCATGGACGTTTTCGTACAAAGTAGTGGAATTTCCTTCTTGGAAATCGGTACGACCGCAACCACGAATCAAGAGGGCATCTCCAGTAAAAGCCATGCCCTAGTATAATAATAAACATGTTATTATGCTTTATGCGTCATAGGTGAATGACATCGTTCTCACTTGTTCCGGGATGTAGTAGGTAACGCAACCATTGGTATGGCCCGGAGTTGAGAACACACGTAATTTGTGAGAGCCGAATTCAATTACATCGCTCTCGTCGATGTGGATGTCGGCTTTGGCTCCACTCGCCTTGGAAATAACACTCTTGCAGCTTGTTAACTTCTTGAGCTCACCTGTTCCGGTGATGTGGTCAGCATGCATATGAGTGTTGACTGAAATATTACAATGCATCAAATTGTTAGAAACTGTGTTAAACACAGGTTATTATAGTACGTCGTTAGTAGCGATAATTGTGAAAAATGTTATTAATTAATGTATTGTCTATTTTCATGTCCAAGAAAATGTATTGTGAATTAGCGTTAATTTAAGCTGTTTGTTTAAAAAATTATGTAATAATATGTTATCACGGAACACAATGTTTTCGGTATTCAAGGTTCATAATGTCTACGTGATGAGAGTTTACGCTGCATTAATTAGCAAAATTTATGGAGTCGCTAGGTAAATATTTGATATAGATATTGATCATAAATGTGTGTGCATATCAACAATAAAATTAGTCACTGGATATTACCGTGAATTGCGATTAGATTAAATGGACTTACTGGCGAATTTCAGATTCAAATTTAAATCCTTTACCAACTGAGCATCTCTCTTTGCGTGCTCGATTACAGGATCAATGAGGATAGCTTCTTTGCTTTCGGCATCTCCCAGCAAATAGGTGTACGTGCTGCTTTTGGTGTCGAATAGCTGTAAAATCGGATATGTTTATTTAAATATTCGCTGAAGAATTCACTAACCTGTCGGAAAACAAAGTTGCTGGCCATGGTTGCGTGTCCGCGGACAGACTGTGCGAAGGCGACCCCAAACAGGGACAAGTTTACCACGTGACGTAGAGCCATGAATGTATTATTTAGATATAGATTAAGATTTGTTGTAAATGAACGTCGTCGCTCTAAGCAACGGATGATGATAAATAATATTGTAGCCAAGTGCTCGTCATAGTACGCAAGCTCTCGCCTATTTATTGCTCAGACGAATCGATAGATTCGCTAATCCGGCGATAGATGTAGATACTTGTATTAAGATTACTTTATTTAAGTCGCTTTGAGTACTTAACTAATGAATGTTCCATTTAGCTACTTATAATTATTCCAATTTATAATATAGTAAGTTATCGCTTATGATATGAAATTTTCATAAATATTTTGAATGAAACGTAAATAAGCGCATTTCTGCAAATGAATAGATTAAACACAGAAATATTTCCATGACATCTATGAAAAATTATCAGTTAAACGTATAAAAAAATACTAATTAAGGTTTGAAGATAAAAATAATCACGTACTCTATATGAAACATACAGCAACAGAAATATGTTTAATAATATATTTTAATATCAATCATATTCATGATGTACATACAAAAAGATTATTTTTGCAATTTCTTTATTGACCTCATTTGAGCTATCGACGGTAAACTAACAATAAATTGTAATTTACTTTCCTTTAACTTTTCATTCTTGTAACAAGCATTCAGCTTGGTATATAAATAACTATAGACAGTTTTCTTGTGTATTTCCTAGCATAATTTAACTATAAAACTCTATTATATTTATTACTGGTGCAAGTACAAATATATTTATGCGTATTAATTGTGTAGTAAATATACTCTTTTATATGAAGAGAAGTGGGAAATTGATAATTAATTTTCATATTATTATTTCATTAAATATTTTAAAATGCTTATATATAACAGATTTATCGCATTATAAAAAAGTTTAATTTAAAATTGAGAATCTTATCATAATTCTATTGTTTGTCATGATGGATAAGGATATGATTTGGATGTCCTTGAACCGCCAATTCGCATAACGGAGAGCACTGTGATGTAAACAAAGCTTGGCTGTAAATACGTAGCCTACCTACAAATGCATAAAACGCAAAAATTGAAATAAATGGAACGGTATATTGTCCTAATTTGTTTCTAATATATGTTCAAATTGTAAAGTATAATTTACATCTACTCTTACCAGATGGCGATATCATTGCAATTAAAACATTTTGCAAATCAACGAAGCTCTGATGTTACTTGGGTTAAATACTATAGCTCTTTAAAAATACTAAATAACAAACTGATTTGGCGACAAATTGAGGCAAAGACTATTCACCAAAGTCTTTCTGCCTAATATTATATTTACATTTTCATGTCTTTATGTTAAATTACTTTGATCCATTTATTGCAATAACATTTACAAAAGTAAACTTAATACAATAAAAATGAAAAGAATTGAAAAGAAAAATAATATACAATTTTATTTTTACAAAGGGCTATAGACCATTGAGCTTTCTATCTATTTTACTATTTATGATAGTAAGTTCTGGTTTTGGATTGATCAAATACAGTTTGAATAATAACGGGTTTTAAATATTTGATAGAAAAAAATCGATCAAATTATCAATTACGATCAAATTCCAGTAATTAAATTTTTAGTTAATTTAGATTGACGATGTTATATTTCTTGTTTCTATATATAAAATGAATTATATACATAATTACATACCTTTATATGTTTGTCAGTTTGTAAATGAATTAATATTTTATGTTTTTCAAGAAGTTATGAAAGGAGAAAAAGATGTGTTGTTTGTTTCAGGTTGATTTACTTGATACATTCAACAAGTTCACATTTTTGGCATCCTGTCCGCAGTTTCGCGATTGTTGGTGAGTTTTATACAAGAAGATTGTAGTATAACAATATTTGCCAAAAGATTAACCACGTTTGATGTGAAAAAAATAAAGATTTTTTTTTTGTATATAGCAATCTTATATATTTAATAATAACACTTCTATAATACATATTTTTAAATTAAAACTGTTCAAATCATAAATATTTCTGTTTGTACCACCATATATTTTTTTCAGTTGATATTTCCGTGGCCATAATTATGCTGTAATTACTAATTAACTATCAACAATATTTAACTAAGAGGTATTAAGATTTCAAACTGTATCCTGTTCACAAACAGACGTTTCTGATTGCCCATACCTTTTTTATATTCTTCGAATTTCCCGTGGGCAGTAATGAGTTGAAATGCTTGATGTGGTAGGTCAACGCCTTCAATCTGCCATTTAGAAATTGATGCTAAAAATTTCTTTGTCCATAATCTGTGATTACTCCCATATTTTTATTGAAATCTAAAAATATCTGCATTTACTAGTTCCCCCCAAAAGTTTTTTTTAATAAATTATTTCAATTTCTACACTATCTACAATTCCTGCTCAAAATGCTTCTTTATGGCAAATTACTGATCATTTACAATGTGGACTTGAATGCAATATAATAAAATTCGATTCTAATTATTAAATTATATCTTAGTAAATACAACAATATGCGAAGTCATATCTATACTGTTTGAAATAGAAAACTTCATAAAATAAATTATACAAAAAGTTAATTAACTATCAATGAAAATTATTAAGAATTTGTTTCTGTTTTGTCAATTAAAACTTATATTTTTTTAGAAATTTTCAAACTGATCTATAGTGAAACTTAATTGATCGAAAATGCAATTTTCGAGTAAAAATAACATTTGAATTTTACAAAACAACTTGATATGTAAAATATATATTTAAATTATTTAGAAACGTCAATATTCTGAAGTTTCGTAATTTGTGTTAGTAACATCATCGCAGTTCGAAATTCCAGTGCACGCAAACATCGCTGAAGTCAATTGATGATGATGATGCGTATCCTAACAATTAACAGGTACGAAATGTACCTCGTAAACATTGTGTTATTTTTACAGACATTATTTTCTCAATACTTTCTTTATCTTAATTATATCTATTTTAATTTCAGTTTATATTGAATCAGCTACACCACAGATATCAATTTTTTATTCCTGAAATAATAACGTTCATTTTCTTATTGAATCTAAAAGGTGATTCAAATGTTATTTAAGATGTTTTTTCTTTCAGAAAATGTAGCTGAATCAAAAACCGTCATCAAAGGATACGTCGCATTTTCAATTCAAAAAAATTCCAATTTACGTAAGTAAAGAGATGGACATTCATATTGCGCTTCTGCCGTAAACACATCGATTGTTTTTATAACCTTGCAGAAGACGTTGCGTAGGTTTGAACTTGTGTCTGGCTGCATTCCATGCAATTCGCAGAAGGCGGATTAAGACAAAATTGTAGTTTCGTGAATCATTTCTAATAGCACGAATTCATCTAGCACTTTCGTCAGAGTCATTGTTTGATTTAATTTAATTTTATCTAAATCCTAATTATAACATGAGTAAGTGCAATTATTTAATTTTGGATATTTTTGTTTGTTAAGATTAGATAACATGTTTTTGTTAAACTTTGGAAAATCCAGAAGATCATACGTTTTCTTAGTAACCATAAATGACACAACTGTTAACAAGTTTTCTAATTGAAGCAAGATGAGCAGTCTCTCCACATTTTGATATACACCACCCATAGAAAAGTCGTATAACGAAGATTGGCAATATGTAGATATATCGACTTCGATTTTTTTTTGCCGTTATAACGAAATATTTTAGGCCGTAAATCGAAAACGTAATTGATGAGGGCCGTTATAGCGAAATGCCGTATAAAGAGCGGTCTTATAGCGAGGTATGGGTGTATGGGATTTCCTGTAAATTACGGTTACAGTCTTTTTGTAAGCTTCGTAAAATCGAATGTCTTTTCAAATCATTCATTGTCTCAGTAACCATAAATGATACGATTACAAAGAAACACATTAATAAATTATTTAAACAAGTTTTCTAACATACTATTTGCTATATTTGCAGCTATTACAGAATTCTTGTAGTTTACAGTCAAAGTTTAATAAATCTTTTGAAAGCTTCCGAAAATCAAGTGTCATTTTCTTTGTCACCATAAACAACACAATAGCATACTAATTGAAGCAAAATAATTCAACGTTCTACTTGCTTCATTTATAACTATTACGGAATTCCTGTATCAGTATCAAAATTGAAAAAAAAGCTACGAAAAATCGAGTGTTTGAATCGTGGCATATATCATATTTGTATCTATTTTTATTTAATTTTCTGACAAAGTTGAAAAATAAAAAAACAAATTATTGAACGGTTTTGAATTTGTCATTTTTGTGATGATATAATGTAATGTCAACTTATTTAATATGTTGGATTCAACAAGTATAATGCAATTCATTGTTTTATGGAGAATACAAACTAAAGTTATAGTAGAGTGACTTGAAAGTAATCTTATTAAAAATTGAAACTAGCTATAGTTCAGGTAATATTATTAGAATGTAGAATGTTGCAATCGATATTCGCGTATGATAAAAAAACGTTGCCGGTTAATTTTTTTCTCATCGACTCTTTTATTATTTGGTAATGTTATAAATGTCCAAGTATGTATTGCAGGTGCAAGTTTAATTAAAATGCAAAATTAATTTTCTCATTATGGGCATGGGTAGGAGGTAGATAGGTGGTGTGGACCCGAAAGAGTTTCGACCTTCGCGATGCACTGCCGGATCAATAGCGCA
>JAFMTC010000101.1:1171008-1277541 GCA_018845635.1 Nicrophorus orbicollis | reverse complement strand
GTCAGGGGGGATCCACAGTCGGATCAGCTGGGAGAACACCTTCAACTCCAGCTGATCACAACAACAACGCGTTCGGGCTACTTAGTTCGTGCTTGGATCGGCTGAGAGTGTTCGCGGATCGCGCGCGCCAACCTGCTACAGTTTGAATGAAATTTCCATTGCGAAACGACTCTTCTCGTCTGGTGAAAATTTAGATCTACACGGACTAGATTCGCTGATCCCCACGGGATTACCAAATGCCAATTCCTCAACGCTGCCCGCTGTTATGTAAGGCTTTCTATACCACAATACCATTTGTTTTGCGTTTTGCTCTCTTTTTTTATGTTGACCAGGAGAACGCGCACTTTATGCAGGGCATATGATGGATTCTCTTTGTTCTCCTCACACTGTGACTCATGAATCATGTTGCGCAATTAGTTTATAACTGTTATCATCACCTGTGTTTGCACTACCTTTCCATTGACCTACAGTCTAACTTTACTACTAGTTCCCATCTTTTAAAACACAATTTAATTATTATTTAAAATATCAATTATTACAACACAAACTACATTAAATGATCATATAAAACATAAATTGTATAAAGATATTAAATACTTCTATTTGTAAAAAAATAATCGAATACAGAATCTTCAAAATTTAATGCATTTCTCGAATTCGTTTTAACAATATTTATTGCGACAGTCACATAAATAAGCATACAATAATAATAATAATGAAATAAATATAAATTGTTACAAATGTATTTCCATTCGACTAATAATAATTGTCCAAATATACTATTCAGTTTATTATATTTATTTATTTTTCCATTCAAAATAATAAAAATACACATTGAAAAAATGAGATATTGCATTAAAAAGCATATTTTAATCTTTAAAAATATAATTCTACAGTGTATTTTACTGCATTCATATGCTGTAGTAAAATAAATGCATTGTAATTAAAATGACATATTATTTATATAGTAACAAATACGTAGAAAACTTTGTTATAAACAAATTGAAAATGTACGGGTTTCAAGTAAATATGTTTATTGTTATGTTTCGCGGATGCAGTTATAGTGCGCAATTTGTACACGTGTAGGAAACGCGAAGTACGCGTTCACAACATTTACATAAGGCTATGAACAAAAACATGAATATGATGAACAAAAAATATGTAAGCAAGCTGCGAATTATTTGCAGAGGAAACTTGTTTGATTGCGTTCTACGTTTTCAACAATCACTTAATTACAGTCGCACTTCCAAATCGGTAGGATTCCCCCCAAGGTCCCAATTGTTGAACAAAGCAATAAATACGGTTTTGGTGGGGGAGCGAGAAACTGCGACGAAGTTTTCACAATTTTCTATAACGACGTTCTTCAATTATAATAAATCCCGCTTTTATCTCGAGAGTCTTATGAGTTTCCATGTAAACCATAATTTTAGCAACAGGATACGAACTATTTGGGTCGCTGTTACGGCGACGCTCGCGATGCTCACATAACGACGCCTCGATCTGGGTGAAGGTCGTGTTGTGATGGGCCTTTTTTTATCATTGTCTTCCTTCACAATGAAATAATCGCTTTTTCGGTATAATTATGGAATAATAGAGGTGCAATATGGTGCAATTCGGATTGTTGCATATTAAATAAGTAATAAATAATGTTTGATGTTAAAATGGCAACTTTCAAGAAATTTCTGAACAGTTGCAATAATTATAGTTGCATGGATAATGCAACGAAGTAAAAGTGATTCAACGGCTCTTTGTTGCAATCGACCTCGCAGCGAAAACTACTTCTCCGGATCCGTTTGCTAGGCATGGCACATATGTCGATTAATTGCTGTTAATTAGCACAATAAGGGAGTTGCGGCTAGAATCTGGCAAGGCAATGCAGGGAACAGGAGCAACAATAATACGAGCGAGTGGTGGCACGGCTGCATTTTTAAATAGAATATAGAGCGCGTGTTGGCAATGCAATTATCGAGGCAATGCTTGCTTCAATTTGTATTCGAAAAACTCCCACAAGAACGAGGCGAGAGAACGATATCCTCTGCTCGACTTCAAAACAAATTAGGCCCCGGAATAGCGCCTTGATATGTTTTGATGTTGATTAAAGCCGAGTGCACCGAGCGTGACCGCTTGGCACGGATTTCCCGAAATTGATTTTCGAATGTACGCTGTTTTGCACAATAAATAAAGTATTTAAAGATTACATAAAACAAGCCGCGGTTTATTTCTGGTGGAAGCTTAAGCATTGCGAAACTCCGTACGAAGGACGGCCGCATCATTGAAAATAGAATTCGCTCCTAATGTTTCGCCATAATATTAAAAAGAAAATTGAAACGAGAAGAAAATTAATTTTACATTTATTCAATAGCGCGGAATACGCTTTCAGCATTGGCACATACAATATACTTGATGCTTGCATTTGCCACCGCACAATTCTAGTCGTCCTTGGCATTTTCACGCCGTTTCCGCGATTTTGTTGCATAAACGAACATGGCGCAAATAAAAACATACGCACAACAGAACTCGATTTCGGTCCGATTGATTGGTAATTTCCGTTTCCGGACTCGTCTCTGCCTCCAACCGCGAAACACAGAACTTTCATTTTTGCTTCAGCGAAAAAGTATTACGTCTTCGGTTGCATTAATGGGAAGGCAATAATGGTAAACAGAGAATCGAGCGTTCAGTGAAACTGCGAATCCTCTGGAGCGGAAAAGGAACTGTTGCATTTCACTTGATCGTGATCTCCGGATGCGAATGATATTATTATCTAATATTGGCTTGTCGCTATCTATGACGAAGTTTCAGCAGATAATGTAGATAGTATTATTACAATATATTTCAATTACAGAGTAATCGCAAGCAACAATGCCGTCGTTGGTCGAAGCACTGGAGCAAAAGTATGGAGGCGAAAGTTCAACCGAATCCGAGAACTCCGAGGAGGAGCTGTGCGTCTCCATTTTCGTGCCAGCAAGATCGCCACGAATGATTGTTCCATCGCTTCTTGTATTGAACGATTGTGATATCACAACAGCCGGTGAAAGAGATGCCTTAATTGATAAATGTGCTGCTGTCGAAGAACTGGATCTGGCTAAAAACAAGCTGGATTGTTGGCCTGAGGTAATGCATTTGAATCAAATGAAATATAATACAATTGTAATAATTTTATTTGTTGAACAGATTCTGGGTATTCTTCAGCAAATGCCAAGATTGAAGTTCGTCAATCTGAGTTTCAATCAGCTTACACAGCCGCTTCAGAATGCTGGTATCGACTTAAAAGATTTTAAATGGTCCAATTTGAAAAACCTGGTGTTAAACTCGACCCAAATTGATTGGGATAGCGTCAGTCAAATATTAGATTATTCGCCCACTCTTGAGGAACTCCATCTGAGTTTAAACGAATATAAAGATGTTAATATTTGCAAGGAATGCGAATGCAAATGTAACTGTGATAACGAAGATGAGGATAAACCATTTTGCCAATGTCCTCGCATGGATTATAAACAAAGACACAAACACTTAGGTGTTAAGAAGGTTCATTTTACTGGAAACCCTGTGAGTAAGTGGAAAGAAGTTTGTAAGTTGGGGTACGCTTTTCCGAATTTGGAATACTTGGTTGTCGCGAATTGTCCCATTGAATCGCTGGACGTCGATGCAGAGGAAAACAGTAGCAGAGGGCGGACGGAGAGTGAAAGTGAAGGAAGAAGCGAATCTCCCCACGATAGCTTTAGGCAACTGAAGTTTCTCAATTTGAATTCTTCGGGTTTATCCACTTGGGATGATATCGAAAGATTATCAAAATTTCCAACGTTACAGTGCCTTAGAGTCCAAGTATATGCGCTAGTTATTTATTGTTTTTGTAATAGATATTACATGTATATTTTAGGGTTGTCCACTTTGGGATAGTAGCGAGTACACTGAACACGAACGGAGGCAATTGCTTATTGCTCGTCTGCCAAATGTTGATATGTTGAATGGTGGCGGGAGCATTGATCACGACGAACGGGAGGATGCAGAAAGAGCTTTCATACGCTATTACATGGATAAACCAGAGAGCGATAGACCGGATCGGTATTTGGAATTAGTCCAAATACACGGTAAACTCGATCCTCTGGTCAATGTAGATTTGCGGCCTGAAAAACGGGTCAAAGTAACTTTCACCTGCGGTTCCAACAGCGAAACTCGCTCGGTGGATGTATACAGAACCGTACTGGATTTGAAATCCAAACTGGAGCCGTTCGCAGGATTTAACGCTGCCAGAATGAGATTGTTTTACGTCGATCAGGATTTGAGAGATATGCAGGTATGTAACTCGAAACTTTAATAATTGTGCTCTTATATTATGTTTGGTTTTAATCTAGGGACCAGAAGAAATGAAATATCCTCATAAGCAACTATACAGCTACAACATTCGGTCAGGAGATGAGATAATAATAGATTGCAAGAAGAAATTATCCGAAAGTAAAGCTTAAGTAATTCCTTATATATTTTTCCTTTATTATCCATTTCTTCTGTACGAAACTTTCACATTAAACTAACTGCCAATATTCTTTATATACAGAGATTGAGACCATTTCGTCGGAAATTTCATAATTCATATTTGAATACACTATGTAATTCCGCGCGACTGCCGAAATTTTTGAAACTAACCAATTTATTTATATGGTACTACCTTAATTTTGTATTAATAAGACTTGTTGTTTTTCGATGGAATAGTATATTTCGTAGAATAATACAAATATGTGATAAGGTCGTATATTACGGCTTGAAATATATTATATATAATCTTAATAAATATATTTATATAGAGGAAATACTAACGATTAATGTATTAGATGCAGAGTATTGTATATTATTAAATTGTAATCATTAAATTACATTAGTTTTATTTCAGAACCCTCTATTTCTACCGTCTTTTCACCTGAATACGCTGGAATGAAAATAAAACGATGGGAAAAATAAACAACAAATTAAAAAAAACAACATTATTTTTGAATATAGACAATGTTTTCCACAAATATTACAATAACAAATTAAATAATTAAATACTAAATGTTGCAACTAATATTATAGTTCACAATGAAGATGAAAACAAAAGAGAACTGGAATTATTTAAGTATCACAACGAACGAAGAATGCGATTTTAAGTAAAACGGAAACAAAACTAGAGTTGTTCCGAACAAGGGAACAGGGATCAGTTGCTTTTAAAGTCTGTAAATTACACTAGTTTGAAATTGTTCAATTTATAACTCTGAATGTTTGTCTTCATCTGTGCTTGGAGTTGGTGTCACCTTCTCCTCTGTCTCTTCATTAATTGTGCTCTCAGCAGCTTCCTCCTCTTCATCTTTGGTAGAAGATTTCTCAGTAGGTTGATCTTCTTTTGTCTCAACATTTTCTTCAACTACAGGTTTCTCAACCTTCTTAGGTCTCCACATCTTCAATTTGTTAACTAAATATTTTACCTCCCTATCGAGCTCTTGCATTTTGTCAGCCAAAAGCTTTACCGATAATACAACATTATCGTGTTTCTTTAACTTATTTTGCTCAGCAATTTGTTTCACTAACCAGTCCTCGGTATTTTTGATTAATTTTCCCAATGTTTCGATTTCAGTTTCAGTATAAACATCTTTTTCTGGATTTTTTTCTTTAGTCAAATTTTGAGAAGCCACCATAAAATGAGTAGAAGCATTGAGCATCTCGCGAAGAGCAAGTATAGCTTGAGGCCTTTCCGAATGTTCAAATACTCGTTTGAATAAATCTGAAGTGAGAGTTTTTAATCCAGCTAATTTAGTTTCATAAGTTAAAGCGTCAACGTCAGCTCCGTCTTCATAAAGCCAATCGGATGTTTCCGAACAAGCAGCAATAATCTTTTCCTTGTCTTCGGGCAATACGCAGTTGGAATACTCATCTTCATACAATTTATTTTGTACGTCAATGACAAAACTCTCCAAATTATTTAAGGCACTGGCGCGTCTATACAACTCTTGATCGATTTTGTTAAGCTTCTCCAGTTTGGCTGTAGCGTCTTCAATCTGCTTTTTATTCAACCTCTTAATGGTTAATATCTTCTCAACTGCTTTCAAAGGTTCTTTAACATTAACGACTTTTGGTTTAACTTCCTTTGGTTGAGCGTCGGCAGTTTTGTTAGCTTCTTGAGTTTTGTTTTCGACTTTTTGTTCAACTTCGGGATCTTCTTGGACAGGTTTCTCTTCTTCATCTCTGCTGAACAATTTACTAATTGTGCTTCCCAATTTTGACAAAGTTCCTTCATCGTCTTCATCCGTAACCGACTTTTCGAAACTGGCTTCTACATTGGTTAAACTCAAAATACCTGATTCGTCCATACCGAACTGTACTTTAACTCCCTTGGTTTGAATGTTTTCTCCAACATTTCTAGACATAGCTTCTTGTACTCCTTTCAAATCGAATTCCGTCAAGTTCAAACTACCTAAATTACCAATTTCCACTGATGACAAATGTTCCAATTGCGCGTAGTTTAATGTGATGGAGAAGTCTTCGGAATGTTTACTGAAGGTAACAGTTTTCTTCTGTGGGTAGAAATTCATCAAGCCAAACAGAGTCCTCTTACCCAATCCGTTATTTTCTCCCCTCTCGAAGAATACTTGAAGTGGGAAAATGACTGCGTCTTTGGTAATAAATTTCTTTACTTGGAAACCGGTACTTAAATCTGCCGCTTTATAAACAGCGCCCATGGTTGCAGCTTCATCGGTATTCAAATTCTTAGCCAAATCCATTTTTACTACTTCTTGCAATTTTTCTTGCACTTTTGGTACTCGAGTGCCAGCACCTACTAAAACCACTTGGCTGATAAATTCCAGGGCAATACCAGAGCTAGTTAAAGCCTGTTCAACAGGTTTAGCGACCCTATCAAAGAAATCACCAGCCAAATTTTCGAAATCTTCTCTGGTTACTTGTACTCTGAAATCTTCATCATCTAATAAACCCTCAATTTGAGCATAGTGATCATTATTGGCAGATAGGATATTCTTAACTCTTCCAGCTTCCTTGAATAGTTTAGCCATAGACCTGTGATTATCGAAAACATCTTTTTTAGTCTTCTTGACTGCATTAAACTTCTTTGCCAAATAATCTCTGAGTCTAATTTGCAGTTCTAAACCACCCAAAGTTCTGTCATATCCTAAACCAACAACAGAAATTTGAGGATGGGTCTCGGTATATCCGCGTTCCTTGACTTTAACATTTTGCATGCTAACAATACTAACGGTGGTGGAACTCGCTCCCATATCGAAGAACATCACATATTGAGCAGTTTCATTGAAGTCCTTTGTATGGAAAATACCATAATTCAGGGCGACGGCCATATGGTCATTCATCAATTGCAAGACCTTAATGTCAGCAAGCTGGGCTGCCTGGAGTAAAGCTTTCCTCTCAACTTGATTGAAATATGCTGGAACAGTTATGACACATTCCTTGATTGGCTGCCTTGCATTTTCTTCAGCAATTTCCTTGGCTTTGTGCAGCAGCTGTGCAATCAATTCCTCTGGGCTATAGAACACATCATCATCATGCTTTAACAGAATTGTGCCTCTCTCTTCATCAGCCACTATTTCATAATATGGAAAACGACTTTTGTACAATTGAACAATTGGATGGTTAATGTTTTTGCCAAGCAATTCTAATAAATAAAAGTAAGCACTTTTGGGAAATCTAATACCCACAGTTTGAGCATCCTCCCCAATATTACGGATACCATCTCTTAAACTCAGGACTGCAGGAGATTTACGTTTTGATTCCTTATTGAGGGCTATCTCCATTGGTACACCAGGTGAAACAATTCCAATTTTCATCCATTCTGAACCAAAATCTATTGACATCACTGCTAAGCCAGTAGCATATTTATTCAATGCTAACAGCAGCAATGGAATTGCCAAAGCAATATGTAACTTCATATTTGCAGATTATGCAAAAACCTAAAACAGAACAGGCCTTAATTTCAATGAAGTACATTGGTTGCTAGATTTTTGCATTTTACAAGTTGCTATCAAATCATTAGGAATATTGAATATATTTAAATGGTCAATCAATTTCTTGCTATAGCTGGCTTTGCTTAGTTATAATGTGCAAATATTGAATTATAGAATGTTTGCAGTACTTACAGATCGCTTGATTTCGCACTTTAACAATCCAATTGGAACGGAATCCAGTTAGAATTTAATTTTTGTTCGATACACGTCAATGTTCCATGTGGAACAAACAGCTGGCCTTTCGACTTCTGACCAATTGACAATGCGGAGCCGGCACTTGTCAGGTGTGGCGAAACGCTATTGGTTAATATATTATGTCAAAATGGTAGTTTTGAACTAATTCACTATTATGCAACTCAAAATACTTATTTAGATTTTAAATAGAATCTAATGTTTTTTCCACCCATAGCAACAAATTTTAAAATATTCTTTTCAATTTACAATGTTTATTAATTATTAAATCTACCTAACTATAAGATACACTCATATGGGGTCAATTTTTAGAGACAAATGCATTACTATATAATAATACCATAAGACGTAACCTATTCTAAATAAATTCAATAGTTTCCAAGCTGTGACTTATAGTTCTAAAAATATAGTTAATAATACCATTTAATTAATTTAATGATAATACAACTAAATTACGAGAGACCAATGTGGATATTAATCAATAGATGGCACAAATTAAAATGTGCAAAGAATTCGTACGTTTAGTTGCATACATTGCATAAGGGGTTTTGAAAATTTAAAAAAGTATGTACTGCATTTAATAATTACTTAATATAATGACAATAATAGATGGAAATGAGAAAAAAGACTACGGTTAAAAGCCCTTTGTTACAGATATAACTGTTGTATTGTTATAGTTCATATATATTTTGTCTGTGTATTGTATCCGTTGTAATAAATTTTATTATTGTTATTAACGAAACAAAAAAGTTATTTATAATAAATTTTAAGGTGTATTATATCAAAATTATGTTTTTTTGTAATTTAATAATTCATCTATGTTGTAATCATAATTAACAATTTTATAAAACGATATGCGGATGATTACTATCCAAATAAAGGCATTAGAATAAAACTTATATACAACTTTTAGAGTAATGTATAACTGACCAAATAATTGAATTAATATGTTATATATGTGTTTATTTATGTTATTTTAATACTTGCCTTGTCTTAATGAAACTAAATATACTAAATCAGAAGCATTTCTGATTATAAAAAAATCAAACTCCGAAAATTTAATACTTAAAAGCTGGCTAAAATAATCATGTCTATTCTTTAAAGGACGTAAAATAAAGCCGTTATAACAGAAGTAGTGTACTATAGTTTAGTAAATCAAACTACAGTGTGTATTTCCCTGTATAGGTGGCGTTTCCAATGCTAAATTATAATTTCCGGTCATTAAACCCATTTGCATTACTTGTAGATGTATCCGCCAGAGGAATGATTTCCTTGTTTGAATATAAAAGCGTCTGGCAATTATATTTTAAATAAATGCTAAGAACCTCTTTAATCAATTAATTTCAGATAAAACAGGGTTGAATGTATCATACAGTGTAAGCAAAACGTAAAGGAAGCGTGAGTTAAAGAGACAGAAATAGTCTCGTTAATTTCCCATTATTAATTTAGAAAAGAAAGTGAACACACAGTGATAAGCATTTGAGAGAAGAAGTTTAAGAGAAACAAACAAAAAATGTAACATAGAAATTTGAACTTTACCGTTGATTTTTGTTTGTGTTTTGTTTGATAACGTAATTTCAATTTCTCTATAAAAGATTTATTTTCATAAAGAAATTAATAAAATGATTAAATACAATAAGTATTTTATTTAAAACATTTCTATTTATACAGTATTAAGACATGACTTAAATTATGTTATATTCCTAATGTTTTATTACACATGTATAATTATTTAAATAATTAATTTTAACGTTAAGTTTTAATCTAATAAAAACTTTTTAACTGTTGATTTTTATTTATTTCATTATTATCTTTGTATGAATATCTTGTTTTCATCTCTTAGTAACTGTTACAATAAATATATATTTGATTTCAACATCTTTAATGGTTCAAAAGGGCTAATGAAATATAATAATTATTCTTTCTCTTACATAAAAATGTTGTTTTTATATATTAGTTCTCATAACTAAATAAATATAAAGTTATATTTATGATATAATTATTGGATAAAGACTACAATTTGTTTTCAAATAGAGTAATTGCAATTTATCCTGCATATTTACTCGCGTTATCAAATCGAAACGCATTCGAAAACAATGCGAGAGAAAGTTGTCTGCCACAAATCAAAATTGAGCAAGTTTTAATCTCGCGAGGTTTACTTAATAATAACAGACAATAATAGCCGTAACGATTCCATGCATTTCCTTTATGGTTCGTGAACGGTTTTTCATCGATCGATAAGATCCGATGAACGCGCGCTAGATGGAACTGTCATTAATCATAATCGCATCAAGAGATTTAATCATGGGGGTCATGTAAATTTATGTACATATTATTTTAGGGGGTTGACGGGCTGTGGGGCTTTGCTACCACATCATGGTGTTTGAGGATCTCCGGATTTAGACGTGGATGACTTCAACTAACTTGGCAAACTGGAAAATTTGCTCAGATTTTCTTCTTGGTTGTATTGATTTCTTTGATAATTCTTATAACAGAACCAAACCATCAAGTCACTTAAAAAATAGCACTTTAATCTAATAAATATGTTTAAATACATAAATTACTTTTCATAATTTTCAAGCATAAAGAAAATTTCAAAACAAACTAAATTTTAATCGAAGAAATAAATAAATTCTAAGGAATTATTTCATTGTACACAAATTACAGTTTCTTCCTTTTATACAGATAAAATTTTCGATTAGAATGGTGAATGGTGGAACTTAATGTGATAATAATATACTAACAAATATAATTGTTAACTTCTTTAAAAATGTCCAATTATTCATAATTTTATTTGAAATCTAATGAATACTCAAAAAATCCATCGTTTTTTAAATTTAAAATAATTATTTAGCAATAATATTTTTTGTTGTTGATTGTTTTTTTTTATAATATAAATTATTGTTTATTTATTGTTGCTAAAAATAAAATAGATTACAAATTATAAACAATGGAAACAAGATACTAAATATTATACAATATATACAATCTAAATACATGGTTATCAAAATGTTGATAACATTATTCCTGTTCCTGTTTTCGAAATATGCGTGAAATTAATTTGTTTTTTTTTAAGAAATTTATTAAAATAGTTTTAATTCTGATGGAAAAACCGCCCTTTACAATGTTTACTGGAATTATAAATATTTATGTGTTTTTAAATGACTTGCGATTAATGTTATTAATAGTTATAAATCCCAGTACCTGATTTGTAAGTTTGGAAAATAGCAAAGATGTAAACTGAATGTTGTGTTGTTGGTGAATGCCGTCATGCAATGCAAGGTCGTTTCCGTAGAAATTCCAGCGCATAACAAGGATCAGACAAAATCAGAATATTCGATGATAAGTAGTGGTGGAGCGAAGAATATTAGAGGCATTAATTAAGCAATTAGAACACGGAGGTGTATATCTCGTCGCTTTCGCACAACGAAAAGTTCATTTGCATTCAACCCCGAGGCTACAGGTTACCAATAAATTTGCGAGTTCTAAACGTGCCAACTACAATCCTTCCATATTGCACAAAACTTGCATATTCACCCTGCGCCAAAGGGGAGCCAATTTTATCGCACACAAAAGCCCGCTAAAATTGCCGCATAAAGGGTTCCACCGCTGCCGAAATCCCTTTAAATAATAAAAGGAATTCCGATACCCAATTATATTCTTCACGTCTGCACACAACGGAATTGCATCCTGTAATCCCCCGTTTTGCTTCTAATCAATCCTGCACAAATATTTGTCAAAACCCCGTCTCCTTTAACTCTTCTTCTTCTTCTTCCACTTTTTCCGACTGCCATTGTTACGTGCAATTAGCAAATAGTGAAGTTCTTCTCGAGCGGCATTGCTGTGTTTACTCTGTGCATGCGGTTGCGTGTCAATGCGATTGTAATTAATTTCGCGGTTAATTCGTTGCAAATAATTAATTAAACGTATCATTGGATCTAATTAAAGTGTGCCTCACAACTAACTAGCTCGATGTTGGTTAATTTTAAATCTGAGCGGACGGCCGCAGTCTTTTGCAATTGCAAAACAAAAGCCGTGAGTAATTATATTGCTAGTTTACTATACGGACTAATGTATTTTTAATTAATTGTTCCTGAAATATTTATCTATTTTAAGCTCAATCGCATGCAACTGACGTTTACTATTCATTATTTTCTCGATAACTATGCATGACGTTTATTTTGGAACCTGTGGAATTGCGGACGCACAAGATTTCATGAACATATGTGGTCTTCTGCTAATTACAGCTTTATTCGATATAATCATTCAAAATAGCTCTGCTATACAATTTAGCTTCAATCAATAATATATAAATATAACCTTGTTTGTTAATAATTGTTTGTTGAATAATGTATCAACTTACTTCACTGTCTGAAAACTAATCAAATGTTATACGCCCGCTCTTTATTTCCCTAAACGACCCTCTTCAATTAAGGCACGTTTTCCATTTACGGCCTAAAATGTTTCGCTATAACGGCAAAAAAACTTTTTTCATGTTGATATAGCTTGCGCAAGCGCAATAATTGATTCGTTATACGGCTTTTCGATTTGCGTCCAAGTTTCGTTGAACGTATCTAGGCCGTAAAGCGAAGTATGGGTGTATTAAATTTTCTTTACGTTAAATTGAAATATGGTTTATTATTTATTAATTAATTGTATAGCGTATATACAATTATAAACATTATGGTTTTAAAACTTACATATAAATTCTTGTTTTAATTATTGCAATAATTTCCGTCAAAATTTTATCCAAAATTGAAATGTTAATTAAAATATTATTATTTGGACGAAAAATGAAAATCTAAGGTCGACTTTAAAAAAATGAATTTTATATCATATGCAGAAATGTTAATGTTAAAACATGTTTAACAAAGCACAACATAAGTTTAACTGATAGATAGTATGTTTAATGCATTCAGATAAGGACACGAAAGTCACTCAGAAATGTTTCCATTTTGTGAAGGTTTCTGTCCGTAATTTTGAGAGCTTCGCTTTCATTTCTTTTTGGCTCCGATTCCGGTCGCGTACGTTTACCGTTATTCCCTGTAACCCCATTTTATTTCGTAGAATAATAGGTATAACATATTTCCAACGGCGCAAAATAGTATAAGATTACATAACTTACCTGTATGATGATATAATCCGACGATTTAGATAGCAAGTCGCTATCGTCATCCGCTTCACCTTAACTTTCTATTCAAGAATAACTCACAATTTTGCTCAACATTGAGTAATTACACATTTAGGCAATTAATTTGTTTATTTATCTCTACAATTAATCGATAAATTATGTTTCTTGACGACAAACATTTTAGTATATTTTAAATCAAAAAGTAATAATAGTAAATTTGTTTGTGTAGCACATGAAATAAGTCACAAACAGCACATAATGAAATAGAATTAATTATTAATAATATGTACAAAAATAATCAAAACAAACAATCTTATCTTTTGCGGTTTTATCTCATTTTAACTAAAACACTTTTATTCAGTTGCTAATGAGTTAGTATATAACACTGATCACCTATATCAGTAATATTTTATTCATATTTTGGTTAACTTTTGGAAGCTGTGAACTGTGTTCCCAGTTAGTAGTTTGGAAATGTTAAAATAATAGTAATTTGGATAGTTTTCAGGTACTTTATTGCATTATCCGTTTTAAACACAGGCAATGCTTAATGTACATCATTTTATAATACAATAAATGTAATAAGAATAATAATATATTACAAATAATAAAAATAAAATAATAATGATAGTAAAGTATTGGTAAAATTACGGTAACATTTCATATTCGTTTTACTCTCCTTCATTCGACGTTTTTACATTTATGTATTTTTTTTTGACATTTTCATAATTTGGTAAACTGCATTTATTACAAAAAGAAAAACCGTTCCTTCAAATTTTTAATTATTTTCGTTACATAAGTAATATATATGTATGGATTTAAGTGTACATAACAAAACAAAATTAATCAAATAATAATAGTAAGGATAATAATAGAAAATAATAGTAATAATATAATAATAATAATAATAATGACACAAGATGATGAAATCAATAAATTATTGTTTTAAAAACGTTTGCAATAAAAAAAATATATAAAAATTATTATAATATATTATGATAATAATAATAATAAATGATATTGTTTACATTTGTTTATTACAATAATATTTTTTGTAGAGACACACATTATTTATTAAATTTATTTATAAGCACTTGGGAATCTAAGCCATATAATATTAAAAAGGGATCATTTCATTATATTTGTTGTTTTTTTTTTCAATTTTGGAAAGGGTTCTTGGATATTTATTGTTGTTTGCTTTTGGTTCCTATACAATTGTTTCTTTTACGTTTGATATTTATTTCATTTTCTGAAAGAAGAAAAACAGGGTTTTTTATGTTGCACCAAAATGCATTTCGAAACAATAAACGAATCGAACATTTAACTTTTGGACACTGATAAGAATTAATTATTATTGTTCTAACACAAAGCAAAGGTAATGCGCAATCAATATCCTTTTGATTCTATAACTCCATAAATTGGTCCCAATTTAATGTAAATTGAAATTACTCTATATAAATATATATATAAATCTAAATTAAATAGAAATGCATTTTGCTGGGGATAAAATTCCGTGTGTTTCCATGTTCTTTTCGTATAAATATTCTTTCTTGGTTTTGCAAAAAACGCTATTTTCAAAAAATCTAATTTCAAAAATACAGAGTTTTTAGTCAAAAAATATGATATGATAGGGTAGGTTTTAGGGTGTTTTTTTTTGTTGTTATTGTTGATTATTTAGGGACGAGGACAGGATCCAAAAATATGTTCATAGGGATGGGTTGGGATAATGTTGGGAGGGACAAAAGCCACAACAATCGCGCACGAATAATAGCATACTACTCAATTGATTTAGCATATAATTATTACTATCATATGCCGTATATTAAATGTCTCGTTCACTCACTCTTTCTATCACACTATCGAATTACATAAGCTTCATATTGCAATACTAGTTTAATTAAAGAATTCCACTCATTCGCGCGCCCATCCATACAATTGTTCTAAAAGATTTTTAGATTACATAGATTTGTTTTTTTTAATAAATATCACAGTCGCTTTGTTGCTCTATATATCATATAAACTTCAGAAAAAAAAATCATGACCAATTTTTGAAAAGATGATAAACATATAAATATATACTTATACGTATATATTATAAGAGATGAATTATGTTCTGTTTTTGTTTGTTTGTTTTTGAATATATCACAACTAAATAGAAATAAAAACGGTGGAATTTTACTACTGTTTTGGTTCTTGAATACGCTACGTTTCCAAAGATGCGATCAGACTATGGTAAACATTACTTTGAATATCACTGAACAGGGACACTTGCCCGCAAGTAAAACTGTTTGTGTCTGCATCCATGGATTGTCCCAAAAAGCGGAGCCGCGAGTCCGTGTCCATGCTGTTAATGCTGTTATTGTTGTTGTTGTTGTTGATCAGGAGTTCATTGATGCGGTCCTCCTTGGGACTTTCCAAGATTTTAAGTTCCTCTGGCTGCTCGATGCGCATTTTCTTCGCGGGCGGCTCGATGTCAACCACGTTGACATCCTCATCGTCGTCGATGGAGGTGAGAAGTCTAGGTGTAGGTGGCAGATACAGATGCGTGAAAACGTCATTAACCTCTCCCTCGTCGTAATCCTCCAAGGGCCTCTTATTGCTGACTCCGTTGTCGGTGAAGTCACCCAGGTTGTCCAGACTGGTCAGGTCGATTTTGTTCATCACCACCTCGTTGACGACGTCCTCAACGCCATCGTTGGGATCGTCGAAAGCGCGCATCTCGTTCTTCATAAATTCACTCTTGATGTTCAAGAAGTTGTCGTTGTCGTAGCATCGTGGATAGTTCAGCTGCTGCTTTTGCAGGATTTCGTCGCGACCGTCCTTGTTAAGACGGCGAATGGTGTTGTTGATCAACACAGAGCGGCACAAATTGTTCTCCGGATCGTCGATCTTCTTTAGCTTCTGAAGACTGATTTTGAGCACTTTGCGCCTCTCCTCCTTTTGCTTGTATTTGGGCGATATCATCGATGGTCTGCTCTTGGGCGGACAGTAGTCATCGTAGGTGCGGGGTGGCCCGAAAATGTCGTCGCTGTCGTCGGTAATCATTGGCGGCGACTTCATCTCGTCCAAAATCTGCAACAATTGCAACAAAACAAAAATATTAGCAATCGTTTCGAGTAGAAAACACGCAACACACACGCACCATTAATAACATGTGACAAATATATATATGGGAACCGTTGTAATAATAGGATAAAGAGTTGTTGGTGTTGTGATCGATTAGTCGTTTCGATTGGTTTTTAATTGCGTGCGTCCGTCGCACGAGTCTCACTAGAACTGACTGACTGACTGCGGCTGCCAACGACGAGAGATGATCGTCGCTGTTAAATTGCGTCACTGGTTTTACATTATTACTAATGCTGATATCATAATTAGTCTACGTCAGATAATGTTGCATGCGATATTAATTATACGCGGGCGCATGAAAACAATTACGCAAGTCTGAATTATGGAAGTATGGGACCCTTTCTTAGCTACGCTCTCCCCCTTTTCATTTTATTATACTTTCATGCACTCAAATATATATACGTGTATATATATATATATATCTACATATTCTCGTCCCCTTTTAAAGATTCCATTTGTCGGAATGCCTGATAATAATGAAGACGACGATAAAGCGTCCGCAGAGAGAAAGATGAGGACTTTATATATTTCATTATTCTTTGTACATATATGAATTTGTGTGCGTGTGTATGCTCAGGAAACGGCCATGAACTTGTGCGTAACACATGGAACGTTTGCGTTGATATTAACATAACAGCTTGACCACTGAGACGATGACGGGTGAAAAGGTCGGGACTTTTCCTCGCAATACGCTGCTCTCCGTGCTCCTTCTACTTTTTTCTTCTTCTTCTCGTTCCTATTTGTATTCTTCGTGCTTTTGTTTCTCTTCCAATTAACCGCGATTTCGTAATTTTCACACGGCAATAAAACGAGAAATAACTTGCCCGGTGTCGTTCCTTCCTTTCTTTCCTGTCACAGAATATGAAATTTTCGAGCGAAGGTACCGCTAGGAGCTCAGACATACCTACATCCATCCGCACGACACCGTAATATCCAATTAATGTGCGTTCTTCGGCGAGGTGAGCGTGCGTTCCTCGACTCACTTTCACTATCCGCGACTTTCACGCTCGGATGAGCGAAACATTTTCAAAATTGTACAGTTCCCGCCGCACGAAATCGCAGAGGAGAACACAAGATTGCTACTTTGAAGTAGTGGACGATCTTGCAAATTAGCGCGGCCGATTAACCTAGGTTGATGGTGCGTTGTGCAAGGTAACGTCTGCAGCGCGCTTTTGATTTCTTGCTGGGAATTGGCGAACGATCGCAACAGATAGATGTGAATTCAGTCGTGTTAGAAAGAGAAACAACTCGTACACACGTACGAAATAACTAAATGATTGCCGTTGAGCGCGAGGCGCTTTCTTTTCGTTCGGTGTTGCGGAAACGGCAAGTCTTGCCCGTATCTAGGACGCGTAACAGTTTTGCCGCGAGTATTTTTAGCTCAACGCATATATATGTAAAAATTTAATGAAAAAAAACCTTTCTAAAACTCCAAGATTTTGATTGAACAAAGTAAAATATGATGCAAAACATAATCTATTTCTATTTACCAAATATTATAAGTACTCCAATATATAAATACGGTATTTAAAGTAAAAACCCATCAGATAGATTACAAATAAACTCGCTTTATTCACGGAACCATACTATTTGTTTACACTTAAATCAATACCGATAATCCAAGTTGTATATTATTATTTTCCGAAGCGAATTAAATTAATGCTGTCTTCGTTTTCCATAAGCATAGTCTATAAACAGTTATGACGTCAAAGGCTGCACGCGAGGGAATTTTCAATTTTATAATATTTAGGTTCACATGAGTATTAACTTAAAATAAAAATTATCGGTTATTGCTTACTATTGTTAATATTTATTGATTTAAACATGTAAATTAGTGAAAAACACTTCATTTAATAAAAATTCAATTAAATATTAACAAAAAAAGTGGTTTCCTTTATGCATAATACAAGTGACATTGATATAAACTGTTGCTTCAAATCTATTCAAAATGTTGTTAGAATGCGTGTAAACTTAATACAATAATCTCTGTATAAACACGTTTGATTCATAAACAAACTACGGCAGCAAATACCGCGCATATTACGTGTAAGTGCGCAATGTTTAAGATGCCATAGATGTTGTTGAAACATGTGTTTATCGGCATTAAATTGGAAATGAAGTTATTGAAAAGCAATAAGAAATCAAACGATACCTTTTTGCGTCCACAATATTAGTTTGTGGGACGTTTTAATAAAATTTATGATGAATCGCATTTACATAATTGTTTTATTGTTCGCTTTTTGAAGTACTCCGATGGAAATTCGGAGGAGCGCACGCCACTTTCCATCACTCTTTCAACGCCGTGCAATAGAGACGAGAATATAAATCAGAAACAGCAGGGCGCGTAAGGGTTTTACCTTCAGCCCTGGGCGACACATTTTTATACACCCATAAGCCGCCATCGAAACTATGCATTTTCTCCGAAATACAAATACAATTGCATCTTCTAAACGCTTTATGTAACGAACATCAGAACCTACTATGGTAATTGTTGAATTGCGATTTGGGTACGATGAATCATTGAGAAGGGGAGGGAAAAAAGAAGGTCTCAATGTCATCCGCGAAAAAAAAAATCGATCCTTGAAGCTTCGCTAATTCCGCAAGAGTTACGTTTGTTGTTTTCATTTCTTTTCTGTTGTCGTTTTTGAATCCTTGAGAGCTCACGTACAATAAAACAAAGCGCAGTTAAACGGAATAATTACGTACGGTTTATTTCGCTTATCAAACATTGATAAACTCGCAGATGAGAGGATCCAACGTTAAATCCACTACTTTAGGTCATAGGCATTTTGCTCTCGTTATCAGCGTATTTATTATTTTTTTATTACCAACAACAAATTTCTATAGATTTTCAACAATTTAGATAGAGTATTTGTTATTTTATAGGTTTTAAGCAACAATTGTGGAGGAATCAATTGAATAGATGAGATAGCAATTTAGGGGTTTTAGATAAGTTAGAGTAACAATTCTCAAAATTACATAAAATTCTTTTGATTGATTACGATTATCGAAGATTCAACAAATGCAAGGCTGGAATTCTGCATTGGGTTACTTTTGATGGGATACAAAAATAAATGCGGAGCGCAGCAGCGAAATAATAAAGTTGCATTTGATAATAAATTACGCTGTATTCTTTTGACGCAAAGCGCGTAATAAATGCTCCCGTGTATTCGTGAATTTATTCGTATTTAATTCTAAATGATGTGAAAATCCGATGTCGAGACTTGCACATATATATGTCTATACGTATATTTCATAGCGGTCGCTGCTCGAGTCTGCTGTTGTGTGTATGTTTTGCTTTTGCTGGTTTGTTTTGGGATACCTGGTCAAGAGAGATTTGCTTGTCGGCGTCTTTGGTCAGTATAGCAGCGGGACGAGTACCAAAAGGAGCCGCCGAGCAGCTAGGAACCGTAAATAAAGTAGTTCCTCAGCTACTAGCGACTCGCGCTACCACCAACCGTTCGGGTCTTAATTAGCAATTAACTGCAGTCCTCGAAGGGCTTCGTTCGAACGAAAGCAAAATTCGCCCAAGTACGAAAATTTAGAAACAAATAATAATCGACGTTGCGACGGCCTTGTAACCATTTCAAACGTATTTATGGGATCGGAATAGACTTGCGCGTCATTGAACTTGGCATCGTAACGAACGCGAGGACGGACTGCAAAAAAAAAGCCGAGAGCCATTTGCAATGTTCAGAACAATGGGGAAGAGAGAGATACGAAGAGCGAAAAAGCACCGCAATTAGCACACCTTTGGAACGGTTATTTCGTGGAGAAATTAGAAAAAAAGACTTGTGGAACTCTATTTTCGAAACAATGTTTTCTAACTCTGACGTTATTTTTGGGGTCATACTAAACCTTTCGCGGAATGCCTGTTTTTCGGCGATTTTTCAACCACTTGGAAATTCCAATGTTTGCTTTCTTTAACTTAAATAGTATCACAATATGTATACAAAATTCATGAAAGCAATATCATTGAAATCATTCATAGTTTAAAAAAAATACATACAATAATTTATTATAAATCTGTAAAAATAATTACTTCGGATTATATTTACAAATTTAAACAACAATTCAAACAAAAGCAAAGCAAATATTTTTATAAATACACATATCAATAAAACAATGTATAATGAATATTAACTTCATCAAAATATGTATACAAAATTTATTGATATAATTCATAATTTTAAACTTTATGTAAATAGTTTATTATAAATCTAAACAAGTCATTTCCTAGGAATTACCAGTATTTACTAATTTAAACTAGAATTCAAACAATTATCATTATAAAATTAGATTATAATGTTATGTTTTTAATAAATAGAAACATATTTAATGCTTGAAACAAAAACAATGTATATTTAACTAGAAATATTAGTAAAATATGTAAATTTTAATTGATTTCATTCGTCAAAAATGAATGATGAAGTTATTATTATTGGAAATATGATTAATATTTTGACAAAATGCTATGCAGTAAATTTATTAAATGGTAACGTTTGGAAATGTTCCGCGTGGACGAGTTTTATAACAAGCGATTATACTCAAAAGAGAATTATTTGCTTTTTGATTCCATAATCCCACGTGTTATCAAGATTATTAACTCCAAATTAACGCGCTGTTAATTCAATTACGAAAGCAACACGCCAAAAAAAATGCGGATTTCTGCTTCCGGGCGGTGAATGTAATTATACCACTCGAAATCTGATTCATTGGAATAATCCTTTTCACAAAAAAAAGAGCACAACCACGCGCGCTCAGGTTGAAATTGTGCATTAATAAAGATAGACGACGCTCACGTTTTTACTTTTCAAAAAGCTCCTGGCCATTTTGATGAAATCCACGTTCATAAGCGTTTGTTGCTGTTGAATCGATTACGTTAATCCCTGTCGAGAGCAGCTGACATGTATAGGCGTTCCTTTCCTCTCTTTTTTTTGTGATTATATTAAGTAAAAAGGGACTACACTGAGGTGGAGGCGTATATTAAGATGCTCGTGCATAGGTATCGATTGGAAGTAGAGCCACCTGTTTCAATGCTGCTGCTCCATATGTACAAAGCGCTCGAAAGCTAATCGAAAGGACTGCGGGGGCGGCTGGCTCAGTTAGCGCTCCTCTTCGCCTCCACCTTCTCCTCCTCCGCCATGCCGCCCCTCTGCAGAGCAATATATTTCATGAGCTTTTAGTTTAAACAACTTCCGCCCGCCGTCCCCGCACGCCGAAACCCAGACATCCACCCGCATTTTCAACCTTAGATTTAGAGCGCGACACAAAATCAATTCGTTCACTTCATAACCCGTAATTAATTCAGCGTACATTTAATTACCACTCGGCAACAATCGCAGTACGCGGTGCCTTTTCGTTCCTGGTCGCTCTTGCATTTCAGAAAAACTTTCTCGATTCGATGAAATTATTTCACGTTCAATTCGCACCATTTTGATCATTGACCCATGTTTTGCATGCATAAAGCTTCTTCCCGTCAGGAGAATAACATTTTCATTAATTCATTACCAAAAATAATCAACCATTCAAACTCTATTCACGATTAACTACATAAACCTTGCAACAACCAGCATCATATGTATTCAGAAACCTATGATATAATCGTATTTCCAGTAATATTGATCAATAATTTTGATTTATTTATGTATACGCGATTTCACTGGAACCTACGTACATCAAGTACAGGCAATTTCCACTTCGCTGGAAAGTTGCGCTTCTGGAAAACTTGGTCGACGAGTTGGGGGGAATTCGCGAAAAGCAGCAGATCCGTTTCAAAGAAAACTGTAAAGTGAGCGAATGAATATACACCGAAACTACCATGTTAATACAGGGAATTCTTGCGCTCAATCAATAGTTCACACCGACCCTTTATAAATGCTATTTGCTCCTATTAAAAGCGCATTTGCACTCCCTGACAAATGCTTCTCAAATGAATTGATATATACGCCCGTAATAGAGATATAATGTTGATTATTTCTATACAATTAATCAATCCAATAATAACTGTTAACATATTGAAATAAATAATTACTAAAATCAAATTCGATTTATAATTAAATTTAGTATATTATTTAACGTCCCGAATAATAATCATCTTTTGCGGACTTACGACGTAATTAATAATAAAATGACATTAAAAAAAATATTATTTTAATATATCAATTTATTGAGTATATAAATTTGAAACATAATGTACTAGTAATTAGATTTACGTGAATTATGTTAATATTTTGTACATATAAATATAAATTACAACACGAGACTCGAAGCTCCTATTATTTTTTAATTACCATTCGACGTGTTAATTTGAATTAAGACAAGGGAGTCTTCCGGTTACGCAAACCTGTTTGGCTTTCGTTCGACTGCGCAGAGCGAGTTTTGCTGTGAGATCAGGTAAATAGCAGCGTGCGTACGTAATCAAAGCGGAGTTTTAAAAAAAGGACGAGGGGAATCACTTTGGTAATAAGGATACTAATATTTTCAACAAAAAATAACATTAATGTTAGAGCGAGAAAAATGAAACGAAAACAGGATCAATAATACAATGGAAATTCCGATGGACGAAAGAAAAATTTTTCCTCGAAACGCGCTCTACCATGGAAATTCGAAAATGACTCACCTACGTTTATTGGCTGTGAATACAAGTTTTGTCTTCTATAAATATACTTAAAATAAAAATGTATTTTTCTTTTCAGCTATCCTCGGATGATAAATCGCGGTTGAAAAGGGACGAAGGGGGAAAATGGTTAGGGCTTTCGGGAGCCAACAATTTGCGATGCGCGCCCGAGGCTTTCCTCGCCCGCCATTAAATCTCGCACGGCAGAAGAAAGGAACACGAAGACCTCATTTTTTTTTTGCTCTCCCATCCGATCCCACATATATATTAATTTTGCAAATTTTAATTCGAAAGCCAGGTAACGATTGCTATCATTTGCAATCAACTTCTTCTTCGTCGGTTGCATAATCAGAGTGGGTGCGGAAAGCGCGCGCCTGGAACCTCGTCGTCAAAATGGCGGAACGGAGAATGAAAAGTAAAATTTCATAGTTTCGGACCCTAATATAGGGGGGGGGGACTCGCAGATGTTTAGTGGCGTTCCGCAAACCGGCGGTTAATTTTGTTATTGACGCGCGACATAATTTACGGATAATTTATTCACGTGCATTTGCAATGTGTATTAATTACAACTGATTCGATCAATTATGCATTGCTCGCATTACAGTGCATATATTCCTTTTCAATTTTTATTCCAAATACCAGCAATGTTAATTATTCGCAGATCTTTTAATTATTAACGATTGTTTTTTGCAATTCAATTTATTTTTCACATAGAAATATCATTTGCTTTTAATTTAATTCATTCTTTATATGAAAATGCAATAAATATGTAATTCAATTTTATAAAAATATGTTTTTATATTTTATAAACTTTTCATTATTTATCAATAGTCTTTACACTAACATTACAAATATCCATATTGTGTTAAATTAGCACCATTTAAACGATTCGTGGTTACTCTGCATTATACAATTAATTATCCAATTACGGTTAATGTGTAAATTCGGATAGATAAACTAATTTTAGCTAATAATTAACATTTATTGAACAACATATATACAGTTTTACTGCAATAATGTTCGTAAACTTTTAAATACATATTATAGAATTTAAGAGTTTATTCTTGTAAAGTAAAGTAAAAGTTAAAATTTTATAATTTAAGTAATAGTTAGGTTCATCAAATGATATAATATATAAGTATAATGGATAAACTATAAATATTGTATATCCTCAATCCAGATTAATGTTGACATGATATTCTCTTTTAATGGTTTTTTGTTCACGTAAATCATGGTAAAAGGGTTGTTTGGTCGATAGCCTAACAAATACAGATACATATTTTGGGTTTGGCGACGGAAACAAAAAACATCGAGGACGTGAAGTGTGAAGTATGGCGTTTCGAGCAGGAATTTATAAAGTGTGCGGCGAGCCCGGGATTGTAGAGAGGTCGAAAAAGTGCAGCGAATATATGGTTATTTTTACGTTATGTAATGCGGACGAGCGGAAGAGCGAAAGAGGGCGAAAAGAGAGATATAGTTTTTGTATGTAAAATTTGCTGGGTTTAACCGAGGTAAACTATTTTAGCCGTAGACACGGACGTAGTAGGGTAGAGTACATCAAAGAGCCGTCCCGGGAGCAAGGGAAGTAATGTAAATTTGAGTGTGTTATCGTAAATCAATGGCCTAGTAAGTGAAGTAAGCTGCGTTTCATCCAAAATTTATTGTTTGTTAAAAGCGCTGGGGAATAGAACAAACGAATGTTTGACCTTTCGCGACACACGCAACGTTGCTCCAAGCGCAGCGATTAAATAATTAATTGCATAACGGCTTGCGGGGGCGGCTTGCTCGGCTCCTCACTTTACTGCCCCATCGAAAATGGGACAGGTCTCTTTGCCCACAATTTGTTGTGCTCGCATCTGTTTCTATTTCGTGTTTTTCAGCTCGTTGCGAAAGTAATTTCGATAAGTTGTTTTTCGGAAATTGAATTAGCATATCTCGAGGTTTCGGGATGCGATAATATTGTCGGCGGCCGGTGAGCGGCGGCAGTGGGGAAAAGGTGGTTGTTTCTAGCGATCAGCGAAACTATAAATAGTTCTCTCCATCGCGTAATGAAAGTGCTCGGGCTTTTAAATAAATTAACTGCACAGCAAACTGGAATGAATTCGTAACGAGGCAAATTGAAACACTTGACTATTCATTATCAAAATGTAAAGCTGGGATATGTGTGAAGGGAGGGTTGGTTGTAGTATGATATCTCTAATCAATTATGTAGTGATATGTTGCGGCCAACGTTGGCGTGTTTATTATGGGTATGCGAGTGTGTCCTGGAGGATCGATAAGTCGGAGAGAGCGGGATGGATACGTATGAAGACAGAGAGTCAAGTTGGTCGCCTGCTGAAGCATCGAGGGGCGCCTGTAATAAATTTTCGGCAATTATTAAAATGTTCGGGAACGCAACATTTTTACCTGCCGCAGTCGTCGACCGACTTCCTAAAATGGTACTGCCTACATATCAACTACCTACCAAAACAACCTACGAGTTGGCGGGAGGGAGCCTCGGGGCTCTCAACTCGCCGCCCTCCTAGGGGTGGGTAATTAATTACATGCTAAACTCCGCATCTCCTACCTAATACCGCCTTCAAAACACACTTTGTGAAGCATTTTTCAAGATCATTTCGCGCGCTTTTTTCATCCACGAACCAACCAACTTTCGGGACTAATTCATTCCGATTACAATCGAAATTCTTTATTGTAGACGTCTAGACTCCAGACTCTCCCCGACAATATCATTCTCATCGATTTTAGCCTTACGCACTCACTCTCTCACACTCGTACGCACACGAAACCCCAAAGGGCACCCCTAGAAGGGCTCGGTCGGACCACTTGCGTACTTTGTCGTATACACCACCACCGTGTTACGCAGCTCGCTTCTCCCCTTCAGATGCACATGCATATAGACACAGACACCATCGACTTTACTTACTTTTTACGATGATTATGATTGTTATTACCGTTGTTGCTGCTATTCGAAATTTGTTGCGGCGTCCGCGTTTTCACCGACGAACGCTCGACACACTAACCCACTTCGGGACGTCACAACGTCCATTAACCAACGGCTGCTTTGCTTCTTTCTACTACGCATACATCGCTTAGGATTCCAAAATACCCCATGCGCAATGTTTCCCAGAAATGTTACAACATTTCGACAAAGTTGCGAGCGGATTGGACGCGAAGCGCATCACGTATTGTCTCTTCCATCTGTCATTCACAAACAACATATAACACCTTCCATTGTAAACAACAATATGAACAACATTGAAAATATTATTCCTTCAATAAATTAGTTGCATTACGTATTAACATGATTTTATTCAGATAACGTCAATCATAAGTTTCCTTACTAGTCAATAAATTAAAAGTTGGCCGTGAAGGAACTGCACGTTTAGAGTAGACCAATGAAGCAGATAGAACTTGAGAGAAAAAAATGAATACTTAATAATTATACGTTCCAAGTGCTCCGAAGGTTTTCGTACTCAATAGCAAGAAACTATTAAAAACTTCAACATGAGCAAATATGTTTCTATAACCATATCATAATCTTCTATTACCGAAATATTACAGAGTTAGAAATTTACATAAACAGAGTCGTTACATTAAGTGCGTCTTATAATAATGAAGTCAATCGAATCGGAACTTGATGAATTAATGAACGGTTGATGTATGCTAATCTGAAGCCACGCCAAGTGTAACATCAATGTCGATTAAATGTTGATGACCATGAAACATTGACGCCTGTTGCTGACGTATCCGAGTTGTAAATTAAATATATAATGCGTATGGTTTCACTTTAAAATAAGTAACTTTTACAATTACAAGACAATTTTTCCAATTATGAATAACTAGTAAGATATTCATATAACTAATATTTAAATAGGTTAAAATAACTTAAATATAACGTAATTGATAATCTGCATGAAATATTTAGCTTTCGTTGCGAATCTTTGCATGTTAGCACTTTCTTTTTAGTGGTTCGTATATAATTAACACATTTCTTATTACTTAAAGTAAATCATAATAATTGCACTTTAGCAAGGAACAAGTGTCCCTTATACCTGCCTGTATAATATAATGAGCTTAGAGAGAATGTAGAATGTGAGAAAGTAATATTCTTATTTTGAGGAAAACACTTTTTACTGTACGAAGCGAACACAAACAATGCGGCATTTCGGTGCTCCGTGAACATAAAACAGTTATAGCGTAAATATTTTATATTCAATAGCCATGTAACTGCATTCGTTGTATGAATGTACGTATCGGTTTCGAGCCAACAGGATTCCAAGCACGTGATTCTCATTATCAGTAACAAATAATGAGAAATTAACACAATAATTATTTAAAATAATTAATCCGACGCAAAAATCAAAATAATAAACACTTAGTCATGAATAATGGAATGTGAATCATTTCTCTAAATGGAAACCGAGATAGAGAGAGTAGACGCATTGGAAATTCGGGAAATTTTATACTTTTGCTTTTAAATAGGAAACAAGTGAAAAGTAAATAAAAGTTATTGCGCTTCCACGCTGAGTTTAGAATAGAAAAGAAAGACAGCACTTTCCATTGTCAGAAGTTTGGTCGACTGTTACAAAATAAAGTAAATAAAATGATACAAAGTAAATATATATATAAAGTGCTACAACTACCAATGTTATTTATTCAGATTTGACACGTCTAATCTTTTCTTATCGAATTCGTAAAGGCACTTAATAAACATACAAAGTATTATAAATAAACAAAGGATCATTTTCAAATATGCGTTTATCAATTTTCTGAACTACATTTGTACTTTCATGCTATTTTAATACAATGCAGTGTGGATATTTCATTGGAATATTATATTTGAAATATTATATATCAAAATTATAATAAAAAAATAAAGGATTATTGACAACATTTTACCCGTAAATTCATAATAATAACATTTAATATAACAACAATTACACACAATAAATAAAGATGCAGAAATACAAAATTCTGACCAAAAATTAATATTTAACTATAATATTTGTATTAAAATATAATGTACTAAAGTTTTATATTACAATTCCAAAGTATATGAAATTAATGCAATTGAAAAATTATGTTACTAATTGCCTTCTAATAGCGAAGTTGAAACGTCATATTCCTTAAAAAATCGTTTATGCATATGTATTATAGTGCATATACTAGTGTTAATAAAATATCTTTATTGTATGTTAATTTGGTGACAAACAACTTTAGGTCGATAGCCACTTGACAATTCAATTTTGTACTAATTTATGTTTACAATAATCAATAGCGTTGATGAATGTTAATGAGAAACAGCATAGTAATAAGGTTATTAGTCTCAGCAATTGATATTTTAGATAATTATAAATTTGCTAACAATTAGATTCGTATTTCATTTGTTATAGACAATTGAAGAATACGATAAAATTTATTATTAATTTCGATAAAATGACTTATGCGTTTGGTCGCAATTATTACTAATGAAGTTTAGTATTACTATTGTTATATTCTGAACTTGAATATAAGAAAATAGCACAGTTATTGTAAAACTGCGAAGTTAAAGCAGGGATGTTTTGTGAGATGCAGTAAAAGAGGAGAATGAGTTTGAATTAGCAATATCTACCGGAAATGGGGATCTGTAGCTGGCGTGTAATAATATCTGGTAGCCGTTTGTGTGTGTGTTTTACGAAGGGGGGAGTGAAGCTTTCTACGTAAGTTCGAGCCAAAACGACCCCATCTACAAACGCGACCTCGTTCGTTCGCGATGTGGGGCAATTGTCGGGCGCATGCCTCCTCCTGTTCCCCACTGAACCCCGCCAGTGAAAGTAATCCGCGTGGATTAGCTAACACACGCTTTTGACTGCTGCTCGATTACATAAACATATCGACGACGATGATGTTGATGATGATGGGCCTCCGTTCGACCAGGAATGATCAATTCCCTGATCAATGATCTCCGATGCATAATTGTCATTATTTCTATTTTCGCAACTTTTGTCTTTGTTTTGCTCCATTGTTATTTATCTTATCAATTTGACTTCGTTCTATTTTCGAATGACAGCGGAATAGATTAGATTAGTTCAATCGGAACGAACCTCCTTCCTCTCTCTAAGCATGTGTATGTTAAGGCTAAGCAACGAACACTTAAAGAGCATATGTTTTACGTAACGGTTTTCCGCTACGCTCCCGTTAATCTCAGCCGGAGAATAATGAATTCGGAATTCGACTTCGTAATAGTCGTAATAGGTATCTGTGTGTATGTAAACATGTATTCTAAATCCGCGTTGGACTTGCCTACGATTTGATAACCTTGCCGACGTCACCTTGCATGAGGTCGAGGATTGGAGGAGATGCGCGATGCGGGCGTCGCGACGCCCGCGCTCCATTAAAAGCGCGCTCTCGTGACGTCAGCCGACGGACGAAGCGCGCCGTTTTTACTTTCACTTCGGAGCAGCGGGACACGGCGGCGAAACGTCGAAAGAATAAGAACAAAAACGAGAAAACGCGAGAAAGAAAAAGGAGAATTCATAATAATAATGCAGCTCTTGAGGCTCATAGGCTAAGACGAAATGAAGTAACACTGACACGTTCGTTGCGCGATCGGCCGAAGTTGGAAAACCTTGCAAGGCAGTCCACTATTTCTCGCCTCAGACCTTCACCACAAACAAACTAATAAATGGGGGGGAAAATTGTAAAGCTTCTCATTTCTTTTTCATTACACGCCGAAATGTACAATAATCTACTCATGTTGCGTCATTACCAAACGCCGCATAACAAATCATTTAATATTCTCACTTCGCAAACAAAACGAACGGAAATTCCGCAGCTCAATTCTATCAATTACTCGTCTCCTTGATCTTCGCTTCTTCTCGCCACTTTCTATTTTCTTTTCCTTTTCCGATCATTCGGATTCCCTTACACAAATGCCACTCGCATTTGCACAAACGATCAATACCATTTTACTTGACGCACATAATTGATGCTGAGAATCAACGAACTTGAGATTCCGCTCAATGAATTTTTACACTCGAACCACTTTCTAAACATCACGTTTCCATTTTTTTTTACATTCATTCTTACATCTGAAGATTTATTTAATATTAACAATTCTCCCATCAAAAATCAATTATTTTAACAACAAACTTAAAATAATTAAAAAAAACAACATATTTCAAGTAAACAGTAATATAATAATCATATTCACGACAACCAATTGCAGTTTTGTTTACGTAATATACAAGCAGCAAGTGGACGGAATTGGATTCCCAACGAAAACATGTTTAACATTTTGCGCATTACGAACAGGAGTCATCCGATTATCTAGGATTAGCGCGTATTTATATGCCAGTCGTAGACTTTAAATCAGATCCCAACGGTCTTTGAGGTGTATTTGATTAACCACTCGGTTAGTAATATTTGAAAATTATCGTGCATCGCCACGAAGCGCGTAAATCCATCAAGCTTTTAGATATGGATCAGCATACAGCAACAAAAGCAACACAGGGTATAATTCCTAGAATACCTTATGTATTTATTCTTATAATAGTTACTTGAAACATAATAAAACAATGTTTCCATTATATTTTAGAAATTATTTGCAATATTTTTCACACAAAATTCAATAATTAAAATTGTCATTGCAATTCAAGCAATGAATCATGAAATTTACTAAGTCTACTCCTTTTTAAGTCTAAAAAATGTAATATAATAGTCAAATGGAATCGACGCAAACTATTAAAATATTATGTATTTTTTATTCTATATAATAAATGTTCATAACTAAATGTACAGTAACATTAGAGATACAAGCAATTATAAATTCTAGTTATTATTACAAACATTCATTTACATTTGTATTAAGACGCCCTTCATTCCAAATGCCAATACAATGACATGCAACCAATAACTGAATTACAAAACTCAGTAAAATAAATTATCTCGTTAATTAACGAAAAATGCTAATTGCAGCTTGGATTATTGTGATGGCATAAATTGCGAACGAAACGTCTGAGGGAAACGTTTTTTTTTCTTCTACTTTTATTTATAACGAACGTTGGTTTTTATTGATCGCAGTCATGGTCATAACTTTGGGGCATTCAGGCAAATTTCCTATAACTTGCGATATTTGAAACGCTAAGAATATTTTAAATGATAAAACGATATTTCAATAATAAAAATCAGATATTAAATCTATAATATATTGACAAATGTAAATATTGTTGAAATCTATTTATATTAAAATTTGTTCAAAACGATTTTGAGCGATACGTGTGCTTTAAATGTACATCCATTTGGCGTTCATGAATATTGATTCGTCAATTAAATATTAAAATTATAAAAAAAAATATGCGCCTAATTACGAATTGAAACGACAATTTAACGTTTCCACAAGCGTTGTATTTATACACATTTGATATGAAAGTACCCATAAATCAATCATTGCTCAATTAATTATTTAAATGCGTCAAATAGAGAAAAAAAACACTTTGAAAATTGGAAAATTGGAGTCTTCGTGTCCATGTACATTACGTTTTTTTTGCAATTTGCTGAATTATTAACATAGCTGAATATAATCCGAATGGATGGTTTTCGATCGCACATTCCCAACGTGATTGAATAAATAAATAATCGTCGCTTTTAAAATGTGCACAAAATGAGTTTCAGCAATGGATTTTTGCAATAATCAACGTAGTTTCGATATTAGAATTGAAATGTTTGTTCGTTAAATTGACTGATGTATAATAAATATTGATCGTTAACTACAAAATTAAATTAAGATGAAAAGTTTATTGGAGATATTTTATATTTGTTGGAAAGATGTATGGAGTTTGGCTAATAGCTTTCTAAAACTAAAGTGAAATACGAAAAGCAGAGTGTGGAAATAACGAAAAAAAAAAAGGAATCCACCTTGAAGAAGCAATAAGTAAATGCTACTGTTTAGATACAGCGGCGACCGAACTTCCGTTTTAATCAGATTAGGACAGCTTACAGCATGAAACTATTATAATCTGGATTTAAACCAAACTCGGAATGCCGACATCGAACGGAGGAGTCGGTAGTTGCCGGATGAAGAGAAGGAAGCAGAAGACAAGTAGAGAATGCGCTGGATTATTTACAGCAAAGTTTTTGTTGGGTTAAATGAAATTTCAATGCTAAACGAGTGTAATAAGAAGAGCGGAAGAAGCAGGAGCCTTCCGTAATTGCCTTGAAGCTCCAGGTAATTAAGAGACCATACGATTTCTCGCAGCAGTATTTCGCTGCTAATTTATATTAATTGGTGTAAAAGGAATGCTATCGGGCGGCCATTTGAAACTAATCATTTTCGTCTTTTCCTATTTTGTTTGCAGTGAGTGTGGATGCCCGACACCCGGGTCTCAATGTAATTTGCCGTTCGTTTATTGTGTTTATCCCTCGGGTATGAAAAGCTGCGGGGGCTATTTTTACGCGACTTGTAATGGATAGAGAAATGGTGTGTGTGTGTATGTGTGTTAAGGGCGAGGATGAGGGCGCGCGGGAGGGTGCGGAGTCGCACGTGCTCTCCGTCGTCGCCGTTCTCCACGCCACCCCTACATCCTTCTCGCACGCCCTCACTTCTCTGCAGACTCAAAACGGAACGCTAAATGATTGTCGACATTAATTTGATAAATAGTGTCCTCGCCGGTTTCAAATCTTAATTAAAACAACCATCAGTCGCTAAGAACCGGGCGCATTTGCACCGGGACTCCTTAAATCTTTAATAATACGTGAAAACACGAAATTACTTTTCCACACACCGAAGGACTTAATTAAACTCGGTGCTTTAATTTACACATCCTGCGTACATCCTATTCTTTCATCCTCCCGCTGTTTTTACTGTTCGGAAGTTTCTTCAGCATCGTCTTTTTTTCGGTCTCCCTTTTTTTATTCATCTTACGGCGCAAAACGATTCAGAGCCTTGACAGATTGAACCTTCCTCCAACTTCCTCCTTACACATAGTTTCTTTCTATAAACAGATGGTCGTAATCCCAAATTTTGACTTTCTAAGGTACCTTCCTTGAACCTTCCTAGTATTCACGGTTTATGCTTTCAAATTGCTTTATTATACTATTGTTAATCTCTTGAAATAGTAATTGTACATTTTGTAATTTACCTTCAAATTTTACTAACAATAATTAAGTAATTATGTTTTCTTTTTATATACATTCTTAAAATAATGTACTGAATATAATTTAATTTCACTCATTTTCTTATCATAATTAAGTCCACATTCATGCCGTTTACTCAAGAGAGATCTAGAGGACAGTTGTAAAAAGCGAACTCACCAGTTAATAAATATAATTAGAAACAAAATAATAACTTTAAAAAGTCAATAGTATATAAAAATATCAATTTTGTATCTTCTGAAAAATGAATTAAGGTATAATATTATTCATTATATACTGAATATATTTAAGAGATATAATCATAAGTCGAGTTTAAACGAACGTATGTAAATATCTTTCGAATTCCCAAAGCTTAATAGTGAATGCTAATGAATACTGTACCTCTCCTGCTGCAAGGTTTTCTATAATTATAGATTTATTACTTATAATTATAGTCTAAAATAAGCATGTAAAAAGTATTCAAACTCACAAGTTGTTTTGACAATATTGACATTAGTTTTCTAATAGAATTATATAACAAGTTACCGAACTAATAGCATACATTTATGAAATCGTTGAAAATTAAAATTGAGCTATTATTAAATATAAATCAATTTGCAATCTTGATGTTAAGTAACTATGTGATTACTTTAATTATTGTAATATATACAAATGTAACAAACAATATTCTTAATTATATTTATTTTAATTGAAAATCTATATTGTTTTCTTAGTATTATAACAGAATATTTTATAAATCAAAAGAAATTGAATGGATTATGTTGACATAATTGCATTCTCAAGGCAGAAAGGTCTGTTATGTAAGATCAGCGTTATATAACAGCTATGTTCTTTCTCTTGTATTCATTAATCGTTTTATAAATTTTAAAAAATTGCATAGTTTATAATTGTAAATTGTTTTGTTTGCTTTTAAATTTACAATTTAAATTAACCAATAATATCTAGAAAAATATATTGTTTGTTGTAAGATTCGTGAATGAAACAGAAATTAGTACAACCTTTGAATATAGATTTACTTGTTATCCTTCCAACTAATATATTTGCATTAATCCATTAAACGCTTTTCTTTCTAACACATTAGATTATATAATTTCGGTTTGTAAAGAAGCACTTCTTATAAGAGTGGAACAATATTTGAATACGTTCTTTTTTTTATATAAAATTTGCAAATAGAACCTGCGTGTTTCAGTTCGACGCGATTCAAGTTTCAGCTGATTCTTCGTGTCTCCAGGATACAAAGTCAAGTGAATACTGGTTTGTTGAAATAAATTAAGGAATGCGCTCACGTACTACTTACATATTTAAAAAGAAGTAGCATCCCTAACGAAATTAGAAAGCAACAGGCAGCTCAAATTCGTACACTTTCACTAGTTTTCAATTCAATACCGTCTCATTTCGTTCCCAACGACAAAACATAGAAACGTAGGCGAAATTTCTATTCATTTTCTAAAACCGACAAAAAAAAAACATTTGGAGAGATATAGACAGAGAATTTCAAGTCTACGGAATTTCGGTAATTACTCCCGCAGATGGGAATCCCATTCTTCGTGTCTCCACCATTCCACGTCCTTCTCAGTCTCTTGGTTTCTCTCCTTCTACTTCTTTAGATCCTGCTCCTTGTATCGAACCGGTGCAAAAAGCGAGGTCATTAAATCGTTTGAATTTATATCGGCTGTAATTCGCGAGTTTCATGTAGCTCGTAGCCGATGCTCGTTGGGAGAGCAAACAGATTTGCGTTCCGTGTAATCGAAACCAATTAAATCCATTCTGTCCTTTAACTGCGAACACTCGAAATAATTAAGATTTCAAAAGTTTTCGTAGACAGGTATGTACGTTTATGCGGAAATACGAGTCTGAATAGAGCAAGGCGCCGTTTGACCCGCTTTTAGAACCGTTAGAATAGTAGACAGTTTCTACATCCAGTTCATATATTCACACACCATTTTTTTTCCTGCTTCCATACTTTATGTATCACCAAAATCATATAATTATTTAAATTAATCACAAAATAATAGTCGTTGTTTGAATACAGAATTAATTTCATAATTTAGCTAATTTTTAAAACAGCGTCGATTAAATGATATGCTTTTATGAACTTTCCTGAATAAAACGAAGTGAGCGATGAGTCTTGATGGTTTTAAATTTGACTGGAATGCTTACGCATCCTCATGAGTTAGATCACCCTATTTAATTGAACTCTGCCAACTTAAACAAGACTATATATGCAAATATGTATTATGTAATTGTCAAAATTGCCTCCTTGAATCGGACTTAATAGGTGTTCGAGAACCTTTGAAACTTTATCGACCTTGTAACGACGTAAATGGGGATCTACTCATTCTAATTCAAAGTAAAACAGTTGTAAATATTGTTCAATCAAATTTGTTAAATTATTACACTAATTTATAGTGTGTTTAATATAATTGATATTAGAGTTTTAAAATAATATTGTCGAATGTTTTAATAATGAGTATTGAGTTGTGAATTAAATACTTGATCCTTTTTAGTGTACAATTGAACTAAGCGAATTTACGCTAGTAATGCAATCAGGCAATTAACAATGCGGCTACGATTCAGGATATGATCAGGGCCTGTGCAATTTCACGAATGGATTATATCGAGATCCGGGATGAAAATGAAGTGCCGAGGAAGAGCCAAAAATAAATCATCTTGATGGTGAAAGGTAGACATTTTGTGCGTTGAGGAAGCGGTTGAAAAAATGAAGCGAGCTTTTCTTGAAGAAGGGTAAATAAAAAGGAATGAAAGAAAGAAATAAAATGATAACTTACTTTGTACACGAGGGTCTCCAGTGACCCTGCAAAGAATACTCTAATTATTGGTTTGTTTAAGGTGAATATACAGATGTTAGGTAAATGTCACTTGTAAAGAAGAAACGCGGCGGCGCAAGAACAATGCGAGGCGCTGATTGAAATGCGAGGGTCTCATCTCATTCATTCATATTTGTCGTCGTTTTCTCTTCAGATTCGCTCCGGTTTTCATGTTTTTTCTCTTTCTCTTCTCCTCTTGTTCTTTTAATATTTCATCTCGTGTGTCGGAAATTTGTAAACAATAATTTCGAACGCGTCGCGACACGTCGCCTAATCTACGTAAGCTATTGTTTTAATTTCGTTAAGTTGGACTTGTTCCAAAGCAATAATGTCGGGCAGAAGTTCAAGTCTCATGCAGAACAAATTAGTGTTGGGGCTGTTTCGCTCACTGCTTGCAACCGGCTCACTGCTACTCCGTCTCACTCCCTCCTACCCGTATCGATGGGTAGGCGCGCTTCGCATCCCTCTCGCACCCACTTCACTAGCTACCGTTTCGCCTGCTACTAGCTACTTCTTTAAATATGCACAAACTTTGCTCGAACGAAATACGGTTTCGTTTCCAACAACTCACACACACATATATATACTAACACACACGCGCACTCATCCCCCTCAGACACATCCGCCCCTCGGCTTTATATCCCTCAATTCAAAACCACCCCCGGAATTATCGCAACGCGATTATATATTTGTTTTAACAACTCGTGCTACGTTAAATTTATTTTAATGGAAATATTACACGGTCTCCATTTATCCGCACACCTGATTCATTTAAAGGGGAAAAAAACGTAGCCACACCTACCAGATACATACGAACGCACATACCACCATCACCCACTCCGCATTGATTTCGAGCAGTCAGATTTATTCATGAAAGATTAAAAATTTAATTTTCAACCCCGGGTAACAAATCGGAATTTAGTGAGCTAATGCACCTGTTCCCGAGTGCTAAGGGCAAGTTGCCCGATAATATCTACAATGCTAATAAGCTTTTATGCAAATTCGCCCCTTCGCACACATAAAAATAAAGCAATGCACGCCAGTTTGCGTAGCTTCGAAACAGGAGATGTAATTTGAAAAAATATATATAAACACGTTATGAAAGCCTATGATATGAGTATGTTCAAATGGACAATACAATGGGGTTTGAAGGAAAACGCGCACCGATCAATAAAAACGGTTCCATGTGTACTCTCACTTCTTCCTGTGGACGATGATGGTGGAAAGAGGACAGTGACGAGCGCAGCCCGAAATCAGGACAGCATTGTTGACTAGCAATAATAAGTAGTGCGAACTTTAATTCTCCCGCGCATACCTCGTGCAAGAGCTGTAAATAAACGGCTGTTGCAATCCTCGGACCTTGCGTATACATCTGATCCACGTACCAGAGAAGCAAGGCCGGATTTTCACTTTAAGCGTTCGCAGCAGCTCGAATCCATCATCATACGGTATTTTTCACGTTTAATTTTGACACGGAATCCACTTCGATTCAGCAAGACGCGCCGCATACTTTATACCCTTCACATTTCATATCAGAAGGAAAAAATCAAAGTGTTTAAGCAACTTTGTATCATTAATATTAAGCTTAGATTTACATAGTTCCAAATATAATTTATAAAGAGTAAACATTTTTTTCAATTACTGCTTCCCAAAATATTGAATGTAGTAACTTACAATTAACAGATATTTATCCACAGATTAACAAAATGTTTATGTAATTATTATCTGCTAAAATATGCTTTTAATTACCAATTTCATAATCTCATATTACAATATTTATTTACCAGTTTTATGTAGGTTTAATTTAAATAAAATCGTTTAATGCAATGATGTGAAATATTTCCTATTGTTTACTATTTTACGATAGTTATAAAAAATAATTGGGCAATCGTATAGCAATAATTTGATTCTGCATACTTTCAATACATATATATCAAGAATAATGTAATATTTTTATAATAACAAAGTTAATTAATATTGCGGTCAAGAATACAATATAAATTTTGTTGTAATGAGCAATAATATACTTTAAGTAAAATTTAATATTACGCAAAATACCTTTATAGCTTTGCTAATAAAAAAAGCTGTATTTCTAAAAGTTTATTGGAAGCACCGTGAAGTTAAATCATATGGAATTATTGTGCAATCGCGTAGTGTTGGCCTCCACATAGCAATGCGTTAATAATTCAAAAGTTCGATACTATCAACTGAAACTTTTCCCTGAAAGTTGTAATTGCATGTTCATTATTAGAGAGCAATATGCAAATAACAATTGAAGTTTAATTTGTATTTCCTGGCTAGCTGCGACTTTTGCATTCAGCAATTATTAAACTATTGAAAATAAATTTCTATGGTGTTTAAATTACTTCGTAAGTAATGACGGAATTTATAACCTTAGAGTATTTAATTACTTTCTACGTATTATGTAAAAAATATTTATTAGAATTCGCAAATAATCAACTGCTAAATATAAATTTTATTACCTACTACGTCAATGTGTAATTACTTTGTTAGTATATAATGCAGATTTTCTTCGTATACCAAAAAAATATAAGCGAAATATGATGTGACAAAAGAGTTATTTTATAGAAATCTTACGCTTTTTGTCGTATGAATAATACATAATACCCACGTCTAGGGCGGCAAGATCTAGGTCGCCAGTTATTTGGCTTCAACTGAATGTTAGCCAATAAAGATTGCTGCTGCTATTATTATTATTATTACAGAGAGTCGTATTAAGATATTTTATGCCTACAGCATAATTTATGAAAAACGATGAATTAACTAATTTCTTCCGTCGCCTCGAATTACGTGACAAACGCGTGTTATACTGCCCCATATAATAACGGCACAGTTTTATAGCGAAACCATGCTAATCGAGCGTCGCATTATTAATAACTCGAAATAATAATAAACATTACATCGTTCGAATGATTTATGTACGCCGGGCGATTTTAATCCAGCCGTAATTGTTTTAGGCGGTTTAGCATCTTAAAAACAACTTATTTGTACCGTTTAACCAACACCCGAAGGCAATTCCGCCACGATTTTAATACTAGGTAATTCCGGCTTTCGCTTAATCTCCACTAGAGATTTGTTTGTAGATGTTGTCAATTAAACTTGATATGTTTATTTAAACACTTTTCACTTTTATTTCGTTTGAGTGAGAGCAAACGCCGACTATTGATCTATATTTTATTCGGTTGATATTTCTGATTTGTTTATAATGGTTGGATTCTTAGGTATAATATTAACGGGCGGTGTGTATTAGTTAAACGTTTTTGTTTGCGGAATAAAAGGATTAAAGTAGTTAATGTGTTTCCGGCGGGAGGGCACAAAGTGGAAGCGAACAAAGGGTTGCGGGGACATACGGCGCGTTCCTTTTTCAACCAATTAATGAATAAAACTGTTAAACAAAATATACGTATTTACCGGGAACGAGCAAAACTAAAAATTACACACGAATATATTGTAATGTGTATCGTGCAATAAACACAGTGCTCTAATCAAATTAATTAAAGCCCGATGAATAAATAAAACGACGAGCAGAAAATATTTTCATACACACGCACGCACACATGCGCCCTGCCCACACGAATACATATATCTTTGTTATTGTAATTATCAATTTCATGATTGTAGTTCATTTTGTGTTGCAATGCGCCGTTTCGCAGAGCGTTGTGCGCGTCCTGGGTTTGTGCCCTCTATCTCTCTGCATGTGTGTGTGCATGTACACACGTATGGATGTGCGAGTGTGGGTTTGTGTGGATGGCGGGAGGGAATTCGGGGGTTGCAAAGGGGAGCACGCCCGGTGGGTGTTGGCAGGGGTAGCCCAGCTTTACCAGGGATGAGATTGGTATATAACGTATTTGTCGATAAACCTATTGACTACATATCACAACAGCTAGAGCCTACATAAATATACATAACACACAGAGAGCCAAATACAACACTCATATATTTATAACCAAGAGGCATTTCCATTGTTTTCCGAAATAATTTAATTAATACCATTTAACGAAATCTCGTAGAAAAATAAAATTGCGGGAGGTGCGAATGGTTGTGTGGAGCGCAACAGATTTGAACGCGCATTTTTTCGCCTTCTCTCCTCGTTCTCATCATCCCGTCTAACGTGTCTCGGCACTTTGAGAAAAGGTTTTGGAAAGAGCAGCAAAGCTCCCTAAATTCTGGCTTCAGCGGCAGCAGCAACAACCCTCTTCATGCCGGAGGTTGTTCACCCATTCGATATTAAGGGGGCATCCGCCTCGGCAGCCGCGACACGAAAATATTAAAGCAGCGAGAGGAAGAAGATGGAAAAAGAGAAAAAAGAACGAACGAGGACAAGGAGAAGAATACAGTCAAGCCCCCCATTTTTCCGTCCCCCCCTTGAACCCGCTTACAAACCATTTAGGTAATTTAGGGTTCAAACGAATATATTTAGCCAAAAACCATTCGATATTTCTATATATATAGAGAGAAGCTCACACAGAACATATGACACGACATCCTGCAGTTTTTTTTTATGGGCGCGCAACATTGATTCGGATTTGAAATTCAGATTTTCATCAACTTAATCGATTACCAGATTTATTTTTTCCTATCATCTGCTCGTGTGTCCAGCCACGCTGCATTCGCTACTCACCTGCAACAAAGAGGGAAAAAAAAAAACGAGTTAATTAAAACACATTTAATAAATACACGTGCGCCCACAGACGCAGGAAGTGAATGTTTAAGCGAAACTTTTTCAGTTCGTAAATTAAAACATAATTAGGTTTTCGTTTGTTGCGGGATCAATATCTGTTTTATTTACAGGATCCACTCGGAAAACATTGTTTCGAAACGCAAATACAGTTTAAACTAATTAAAGCTCAACACACTGAATACATTCAAATCGTAACAATTAAACTTATTAATAAAATTATTTATAATAATTATCATTAAAATCCATTTGATTTTTTTTAATTGATGTTATTTCTAGTTGTAAAACTAACTGCATTACAAAATAATCACTTCTTAAATAAGTTACTTTTACACTTGACTTAAGAACCATTTTCATTCAATTTTTACCATATGGTGCTCTTTAATATCACATTGAAGCAGACAGCCATATTTATTGTACACTATAGACCAGTTTTTTTCTGCCTAACATTTTTCATTTCACAATTCAGTGAATCTTGGATCATTAGTTCAAATTAATAACACATGTTATATATATTTTAATTTTACGCTTCCTTTGTATGTATAATATACATTATTTTATCAACTTTAATTATATTATTATATAATAATAATAAGATTTATTACAACAGATACAGACAGAAAAATTTACAATATATATTTATACAATATTATTGTAACAAAATATCTGTTAGCCCTTTGTACTAACCACATTTATTGTATTAAATTATATAATTTAAAAATATTTAATTTATAATTAAAGTCATATTACATATCAATAAGATGTGAATATTTACAATTGATATAATACAAAATATTATTTATTGTAATTATTTTGAAAAATAAATAATTTATGTACGATTTAATTTTATTGATTTAGTCTGTTCTCAATCTTTAAAACAATTATTTTGTTGATATTTATTCAACTTTATTTTACCAAAAAATTTAGGTTTCTTTTTATATAAATATAAAATGTTTACCGTAATTATTTGCCGAAATTATATAACCATTAAATGTCGTAACAATCAACTAAACCGTGCGGCTATTATTCACTTATAATCACTCACTACGTCCCGTTAAGCAACACACTACTACTACCTGGGTGCTGTCCCGAACTGGCAATATGCTCGTGCTTTTTAATTCTACCAATTGTCGTAGAATTGTCTGCACTCTGGTTGGTCGAACCAGAATTATTTTTTTCGAGACATGCGTATTACCACGTAATCCGGATGAAATAGGTACTACAGAACTCTGTTACTCAATGCGAAATATAAAAATAACCAACCATCCTTCGTTTTATAATACAACACTCATTTCAATCTAAATTAAATCACTTTTATATAATACACTGAAATAAATTGAAACTGAACATAAACTGTTCAAACGAGTTGAATATATTATAATATAAACCTATTTATTTTATGCAGATATTTTATTCATAATTTACGTGAATTTTCTGAATTTGTAACAAAAAATTAAATTCACTACAAACAAAAATATGAAGAAATAGAAGAGAAAAATAAAATTATATTGCTGGAAAGGGCTATTGACTATTTTAGTTCGTTTTATTTGTTTAATTTTGACGTATATTTTTGTCTATAATAGTGAGTTCTATATTATTATTTCTATTTGTTTTCGTTTTAACTACAAAACAATATTAACTAAATGTAATAGTTATAAAGAAATACAAATAAAAGATAGATAAAATTGCAGCAAAGGGGTATAAATATGCTTATGCTTTAATTTACAGGGATTTACGTGCTTAAATAAATGAACTAATAACAAATTAATTGAGAATTGAGTGTAGTAATGCGATTTGGTTGAAAGTAATTAAAATAAGAGCAGCGATATTGATTAGCAATGAAACGAATAGTGGTTTGAATAATTATCAGCAGGTTTAAAGTAATTGCAATTATTGGAGCGATGCATAAGGCGAAGGTTATGAATGATAAATAATTAATTATTCAAATGATTTTGCAATGCGAGAAATGCATAAAACGATGTCCGATATCAACTGAAGAGGTAAATGAGTTTTAAGCAGCTTCGATTTATATCCTTCGATGGATAACGGAAAACTACATTGATAAATTACATAAATACTAGGTTTATAAAAAAATGTGTACTTTAATGTAATGCACTTAGCGGTTAACTGTGAATACACACTCAAACACACATGCACAGGAATATATGTACACATACACGTTCATTTTTTTTTGTAGCGTATCACTTGTAGCAACGCGATGATTGCATAAGACGGCGACGTGTAAATAAGCTTGCATTCGGGTAATTGGAGACAATAAAACGTAGCTTGCTGAAATGTGTGCGTTTCTTGGATGGAGCGGCTCGAAAAGGAAAGAGGCGAAATTATAAATGCAAAGGGAAACTTGTTCGGCGCGCTCTCAGGTACATGAAATATTTATTACCAAGGGGGCAGGACGAGGGGAGACGTTGAAGGTAATTTTTCAGCGGCGAAAAAAAAAGTAGGACTGAAATCTACCGGAGGCGGTTCCCCGAGGCTCGCGACTAGATCCTCGATACGGGTAAGCGATTCGCAAAACAAAAGTTAACGACTGTTTAAGAGGTGTTTAATTATTCAGGCGATGGCATCTCTCGAGCATGGAAAATAATAATAAAATCGGTTCAATTCTGTTGGCTCGGAAAATATTGACTTTGTATGTTTTGTGTGTGTGTGAATGTGTATATCCTCCTAGAATGGACAGATGTGCGTTAGAGTGAGTGTGCTGGGTCTCAAGTTAGCGGAAATAACAGGAAATGCCGCGCGCGTAGATTTCATTCCCCGTCCCGGTTTGTGTGACATAAGTGGTTTCCTTTGAGAAATTGTTCTTCACACAAACCGAACAAGCGGCTACATTTAATTTCACGGCGATTAGCAATCACGAAAATATACTTTATCTGCACATGCAAGAGGTCTGTCCTATTGAAATTCGCAAGTACTTTTACAAATTGATTCGCTAATTAAAAGGTAGAAGAAGTTCCTGTGTTTATCAGTTTAATAAAAGGGAGTGCGTCACAATCTGTGGGGTGGTTCGAGGGTGTACGCTCGTATACGTACACACAGATGCCGAGCGTGTGTATGTATCTGTGTGCGGGTTGATTTGGAGAACGTGCGCCGCGACGCCGCCGCCGCCTCCTCCTCCCTCGGTCTGCCCCCTCGAGGGGGATGATTTCTGGTGTTCACTTACTTGTATCGATCCGCTTGATACACACATAATACTCAAACACAACCCACGCAATGACCGCAAAATATCCAGCCCGACCCCCCCGAGCGGACGACGGAATCCTCATCACCCAATTAAACGGCTATAATGCGACCTTAAACCAATCCCAAAACCCACCCGAAATGCAAGTGCATTACCACTGTTGACAACGGCTTTTTGCCAAAACGTAAATATTTTCCCAAAACTCTTACAATATTTTTGTACACGCGAAAGCTTTACGATATCGCTTAGGTCGTCCGATGCATTGCACATTCCCCTGTCTTCATTTCATTGTTTTCTCTTTTCCTTCTTGTATTTTCTAGATGCACAGACGTTCGGGAACAACAAAAGCTTAAATCAGTTTTTCGAGTAGAATGTAAACGACCTTGTTATCTGCAATCCACATGTGTATGGGCAAAGATACATACAGAAATGTACGTAAGCGCGCGCGTGCGCCTTCTGCCACACAGAATGTTTCGTATAGAGTTTCACACACAAAGAAATACATATTTGCTTACGTAAGAAGAAACGGGCAGCGGCAGCAGCAGCAGCAAGAAGCAACACTTCGCTTTAGTAGCAGGCAACAATAATAATAATCACCATCCTACTAGTAGTAGTAATGCCAAAGTCGCTGCCCTCCGACGTTTCAGCTCAACTTTATTTATTTCTTCTCCATCCTTCGTTCTAATAATATTTCTTTCTTCTTTTCTCTGCCCTCCTGTTTGTATTACTTACACTCGCTCTATGTGTGCTACTTAATGCATTCCGTAACTTTAAAATAACGCTTCTATAGAGAGCGAAACGGAACGACGAACCGTTACTTGCGTTTTAAATGGACGAGAGAGAAAGAACTATAATTGTGTGTGAAGACTGCTACTACCGACTTGCATTTGTGCGCTCCTACTATACCGCATTTTTATTTTCGCTTATTACAAAAATAGCGAACATCCGACCAATGTATTCTTGGAACGTATCTGAAATCCATTTTTATTTTATGAACTAGATAGATTCGTTTTAAATCATAAAAAGATAGCTTAGATATACTTGTCAAGTAACATCTCAACTTCATATCACATAAATTGTAAAAATATTTAAAAATTTGTACATGCGTTACATAAATATTATTAGTAATACAATAATCAAATAATATAAATAAAATTGACAAAAAGACCATAACCCTTTGCAGCAATTTAATTTTTATTTTGTATTTCTTTATATTTATTAAACTAATTTATTATGAAGTTATGCGGTTTTTATTTCAAGAAGCATTTTTTTAAAATAACTATTTAGGCCATTTTGCCACGTTAAAATTCAAAGAAACTAACCAAACGTCGACAGTTTTAGCTGAAACAATTTCGTTAGCACATGAAATTGGTGGGGAAGGTTTTGAAACATATACCCAAAACGATTTAGACGAATTACTTGAGGATAACGTAATGAATGACAATATCATTGGTATAACTCTTGATACCGTTGAAGAACAAGAAACGAACATGAATCTGAAGAAGATGAAACTCCAGTCACACTCACTGCAAGTGTAATCGAGAAGGTTTTCAACTTTCCAGTAAATTGGCAAACCATTTCATCGAAAAAGATGATAATTCTAAACGAGCATTCAAGTTTCAACGCGAGCTTCAGAATTGCATTTCTGGATATCAGGAATTGTTCAACAAAAATAGCAAAGCCATCGCAAAGTTTAATTACTGATTATATTGTCAACAATATTGTCAACGAAGTTGAAACTAATTTTACTTGTGAAGAATCATTATCTTCAGGACATAGATCTGATATGCTGACTATCTCTTCTAGTGATGAAAGTGATTTCGAACCAGTTCGCAAATTATACCGAACTCTCTCATATAGCGACGATAATTCTAAAGAACAAAATGTGAAGAAAGATTAACTTTCATAAAAATTTTCTATATTTGTTTTGTAAAATTTTTCCGTATAAATTTAGAAGGAATATGTTAAGATTATATTTTTCTGAAATTTAATGAACTTATCTATGATTTATAAAATTATGAATAAACATTTCATAAAGAATATAGTATTTTTCTGAAATTTAATAAACCCTTTTTTATGCGATTTTCGGTGTATTGCAACTCATTGATTTAGTTTTATGCGGTTTTAAAAAAAATATGAAACGTATGCTTTATTTTTATACGTGTTTTCCTGTGGAACGTATCTACCGCATAAAAAGAGAACCAAGTGTAATATATCATATACATCTAACAATTTGTTAACACCCTTGTTATATACCAATCAGTTAATTTTAATGTTACATTGTAGTAATAATGTGCGTTTATACAATCAACGTTTATTGATCCATTTGAATAGGTAAAGCTCTTTATTGAATTGAACAAATACGCGTTTCTATTAACACAATATAAACATGTTCAGTGTATATTATTAAACGAAATATGAAGACTAAACTAGTTAGTATTAGAATTGGTTAGCAGACATTCTGGGTAGCAGTAGTAGTAAATACACGCAGGGATGAACAACTTAATTAATATTAATTAGTTATTGCGTTTCATTCGGTGAGATGACTGAACGATTCGTGGAGAGCTGGGCGAGTCAAAATAGCTGAAAGCAAGCTCGACGCATAATCGGATGTCATTACAAACGCGGCAAACAATAAAACAGCACACTTTCCGTAATAGTTGGGTAAACGAATTTAATTTTATTGATCCGATGAATAATAGATGCCCCTGTTTGGACGGCGTTATCGCGGGGTGGAATGATTAACGAAAAAGTCGATATATAATATTGTTATTACGGATATATAAACCCACCCCACCTTATATATATAGATATATTATTGGGGTCGTTTTACAAGTGGGAAGTTGAAAGGGATTTTCGTTCGGCTGCTTCGTTTCTTCTATGTTTCATGCATGTATATATATGTATACATATATATGTGTGTGTGTGTGTGTGTGATGTATTCGTCCCCCGTCGCGCCGCCTGTATTGGGGCATGGAATCTGTCGATATTCGAAATGAAACCGGGGAGAAAATGGAAAACTTAAAAAAAAAACCGACCCCCGGCATTGTATAAAATCGTCATCCATTCCTAACAACATTATTATTCAATGATATTATATAATATATCGATCGTACGTCGCGCGTGAAAAAAAAATATACACTTATTTCATATATTGAATAATAATACATCGGATAAACAAATTGGAAAACATCAATGTTTCACTTTATTCACTTAAATCTCCGGTGTCATAACAATGCCATCTGCTGCAAACTGTTATCGTTCAGTTTTCAGGTTTCCCTGCAATAATAATATTAACTTTATTATCTCAATGACTTATCGAATGATTTATTTAAAATCGATTGCGTATAAGTAATGTTGCATACAATTGGTTATAGAAACAGCATAAAATAACGTAATTTACATGTTCAAGCTCCAATTTACGCGTAAACATTTCCAATAATAATCTCAATGTTATTCTTTACAAAAACAATGGTTATTTAATGACACAAATGTTCTCAACTATTCGTTTCATTTGAATTTGTTTTCTTTTCTTATTATAATAGTGACAAATTATTCGAATATCACTGACGTTCTATGCATGGGTCAAAAGTTGCTGTAATATCAATGAAACCGATATTACGTAATGACCATATCTGAGATGCTCGGAGAAGTTGAAAGCAAATGGGTTAAACAAAATGCTTGCCTCTGCGAAAAACACACTCGTACACTCGTCTGTAATTGACGACATCAATTATTGAAGCATTTGGATTGGCGTGTTTTTGATTTACAAAGAATCTCAAAGTCACTTAAAAAAAACACACGTCGGTTGCTTTTGAAAATATTTCAATAAAGTCTGCTTAAGGTTGAATAAAAGTTGATACAAAATAATAATAATACGTGTGTAAAAGAGAGAGTGGATCGAGAACATTTTCAATGATTATTGAACGTGATTAACCTTCTGTCGCTTCATGTCGTATGAAACGGAATTAATGAGCACGTGAAAGTCCTATTTCTTTCTATTATTTTCGTAAATGCAACAATGAGGGAGTAACGCAAAGCCACGATAAAATAAACATGGTCTAAAATAAACTCGCATTGGTGAGGATGTGTGTAAGGTTTCTCCTCGAGCATTCATTCGGTCGGATGACCATTTAAATACACGTACATTTTTCATTAGCTCCGCTCCATGAAAATGTATGCATCGAACAGTAAATATCCCCACAGCTTTTCGCAAATACACATAAACTTTATGTATTTACAAAAAAAAAAGTATGTGTAAATTCGTTATAAAAGAAGCACACGGAAGCTTATACAATTTCCCACTAAACATATTTAACGTGGTGTTGCTTTGAATACAATGAATTTAAATATTTTGTATTCACGGAACAGGTCTTGGTTCCTAAACGGATATACGTAACTATCATTTAAGTCACACTAGCTAGTTTGGGCGTAAAACAACTTTGTGAAAACGGTCAGAATATTGCCACAACGCAATTCACTTCTAATGTTTTTGTTTACGCTCATTGCGAATAATAAGTTGATATTGTTATTATTTTTATGATATGTTTATGTACATTTTTTCGCAAGACTCAACGAAAACACAAACATAGAATCAGCATATTTATTTAAGATTATTTTTAATGTTATTTAATGTAATCGAAAGCCGGAAATTAAAGTACAGATTATATATTTTTTTGATTTCTAAAAACATAGATTTTTAATGTTCTAAATATATAGATTTCATTTATTTCCAACCTACAAGTTTAGGTAGAAATATATTATTTTTAGGTAAGAGCAATGTAAGTATTAATCTTTTCTTTAGTATTATCATTTAACTATCGTAATTTAGGGTTTAATTGTTAAGTAATTATTATATTATTAATAATAATAAATGAAATCTATTGCAACAAATATATAAAAAATAATACAAATACAAAAGAAAACACAATTATTACCATTGCTATGGGTTATAGACCATATGTCTTTCTGACTATATATTATTTTCTATATTGTATACATTCCTGAAACGAAACAAAAAAACGTTTGCAAGAAATTAGCGAAGCGAGCTGCAACTAAGTCATATCACATGGAAACGACCTCCGTAGGTCAATCATATCTCTGACACTTATCTCGCTCGCAGTTAATTAGAATAATTCCGCTTACGAGCATCATTCTTTTTCGTTCGTATTCCTCCTATCCTCGGCTTTCCCGAATTCCTCCTCCATTCGGATCCTTTTTTCACATTAGTCACTTATTAAAAAATTGAATTATTTGCGGAATGCGCTCTGCGAACTTAATTATGCCTTCAGGACTGTGCGGATCGTCGCGCCGTGCATAAATCTCGCACGCTCTACTCGAAAAAGCACTAATTAATTCTAACTTTGTTTAAAGTGAAAGAAACATGATCGATCTTGCTCTCTGCTGCTTCCCCGGAGGGCATACTTTTTTCATGTCGTATCACCCACCCGACGGCACGCGAGAGTCCGTTATGTAATTTCTCGTAATGTACGCCCGGACACATCGAGAATATGAAACAATGAATGTTTTAACTGTGTACACAGCTTTGTTTTTAATCAGATGTACGGACTTTGCGAAAGATGGTTACTTTAACGTCGTTTCATAATGCTTACGCCGTGTTTTCTTCATTGGCGATCATCGGCTGAATTACATTATTATTTTTTCATTGTTCCATTCAATAGATCCGCATGCAAATTGGGAATGTTTCCGGACAAGGAAACGCATGTTTTTAATTGTGCGACTGAGTTTCAGTCGGAGAGGACATGAACTTTCGAGAAAGCTTAACGCGAAATGAACATAAAAGGAAAGTGTCTGGAAGGGCAGGATTCGACGAATGGCTGGAGACTAATCTATTTGATCTGAGGATCAAATGCGTCAAACATTTATAACTTCCGAAAATGATTTGAGCATGGAATTGACTATCCCAGTGAATCAGAAAGAGTCCAGGAATTCTTCAAATATCGATTATGCAATTACGGTTCCCTTTTCGGTGAATAACAAAGGAAAGTTCACAAAACACCTTTGCTTTCGTCTGAGAAATAGAAGATAAATCTGAATGCGCGCGTAACAATCGGCCCCATTAACGTGGATTTGATCGGAACACATTCTCGGCTGGTACAAAGAATGTATCCATCCATATATTATTTATGTAGAGAGGCATTGCATAATCCGATACCGACGAAATTCGAGTTTTCTCTTTCGCTGCGGATCGCACAATAACACAAACTCCGTATTATCTTCGCAGAGATTACGGCATTATTGCAGCAGAAACGCACACACATATACACGTTCGATTCTCCCCCTCATTCCTTATTTACTTACCGATAACGGAAGTTATTTTGTGCAGTCTGTAAACACGAGGGCCGTCCAAAAGTTCGCGCAAGAAATTCCATATTGATTTTTCGAGAGCGACGAAGGCAGGAACAAAAACGAAGGCATTATTTAATTAAATTTGATTGACACGACATATAGATGTTAGGTAATGCAAACAGTTTTGCCCTATTGTTTGCGTTCCTGCTTATCGCGTAGGCTTTGTGTGTACACGTATGTATGTAACCACATATAAATACTCGGGTATTAATTTCTCTCCGGTTTTTGTGTTTTTGTTTCTAGGTATGCGCCTTTCGGCGAAACATTGTTATAATAACAAACAAAAATGATGATAATAATACCGGGTTAAAAGCAATAGCGTTATAATTAAAAGCGTAACGAAGATGTCTTTCATGTGGACAACATCAAACGACGGATATTGTTGTTTAGAAAATGTCCCCAAGACCCATGACATCACGAAAATGTTGATAAGCAACGCCAAAATTTAATTGGCTCCGGCATACCATTTGCATGGGCGGCTCTTATTAAAATATATAAATTTTAAATTCGATTTGCAAAATTGTTCGTGCTCAATGGTAAAATTGGTTTGCATTCCGAGCAAATAAATGAAACGCTTTAATCGGTTAACCAGTCGCGATTCATCATAAGCCATCGACTTAATGACGTCTCGTTACCTGGCTGGCATTCTTCGTCTACCAACGTGGACATTCGCAGGCATTTGTTTGACAATTAAAGCTATCGATGTCAAGGTTACGCTAACCAAAAACAAAAACGCTTACTTTAGCGTTCGATTAATTAAAGATACCAACAGCTGTGGCTTCAAAGCGCAACATTTAAATGCCAGAGGATCGATCACAATGGAACACATCTTCCGTTCCAGCAAACGGCGACAAGTGTGACGACCTTGGTGGTCAAGATAACGGAAATATTATTATTCATCTCCCATACTCGCTGAATCTCTCTCCTCCTCCAGCAATTTCAACCCATTGTGAATCAAAAATAACTTAATAATACCATGAAACCCAAAACTGACAATTTCATTATTTATTACTACTCTCACATACTTCATATAAATAATAATTTATTGCAACAATTATAAAAAATAAACTCAATACTATAAAAAGTCATATTTATTATATTATTGTATCAAATTATTTATTTTTTTATTAATTTGATACATTAAAACCGTGTGACTAATATAATACAATTATTTCCAACAAAACTCCATTCAATTCCAGAATAATGTAGATCTCTTTTTTTAAACAAATAATAAACATGTTAAACAATACGTTGTTCGATGGAATTAAATTTGTGCGATTTGTGAATAGTGCGCGTTTCATAAACACGCGATTTTTAAACAAAAGCTTTTATTAACATTAGCTATTTCAATTGCCCGACAATGTGCCAAAATTTGTCGAAATGCCATGTGAACCGAATAATTAAGTAACGTTAAAATAGACAACTCATTTCAATTAATGAAACTAGCGTAGTATACAACTAGTAATGAGTTTTAACAAGCACATAAAATATGAGTACAAATAAGGACTATTATAACAAACTAAAAAAATAACTGGTTCCGTTTAATACAAGTTGTATTATCTTATATAATAATAATAATGGAATGATATAACATATTTTCTAATTATTTAAGTTTTTTTCCACAATGTTCATTATAACATATCCAGGCGTGATTCCAGAGTTCAAATAGATAAATCAGTTTCAATTATTCATTATCTTTTTGTATATTTTAAATATGTAATTAATTTTCAATTTAAGGTCTTAACGGCCAGAGTAAAAAGTTCATAAGAGTATACTACAATTCATTGAAAAAATCTTGGCTAATCCAATTTTACAAAATAGTCTTCATTAGCCATAAATATGACCAATAGATCTAAGTTTTTCCGCTATGATTCCTAACATAAATTATATAATCTAACGGAAATGATATTGGTTTGGTCAATTGGCAGTTTTATATTAATAGCTATCATGTTCTAATTGTGTTTTGTTGGAAATGTATGAATGTCCCGCTGATCGCATTGTTCTGGCCATCATCATTATCATCATCATGATGATCATCGCACCGATGATCATCGGGCAGCATTTTGGCGAGACAGTAACTAGATTCAGGGGCTGTGTGCACGGAATGAAATGTTTGACGTCCAAATTGACAGATGGAATTATAGAGTGAATTCGGTGGCGCACAACGGGCCTGCAGAATCAGTTTTGGAGAGGCAATAATTTTTAATGAATTCATCGAGTTTGAATTTCGCGCCACGCATTGTGGACGTCGAAGGGAGAATGGGAAGTCGCGGGGGCGGCGGAGGCGACGGCGACGAGACCCGGTGTTTACAATTATCGGCGCGTTGATGTTTCTCGGTAACGGTTGACGGATCAGTTTAAAACGATTTCGGTCCATTTGTCACCCGGTCGATTTGAGTGTCCTGGGGCTAAAAATAGGGCGCTAAGAGAAACCCAGTCACGTGTCTCGCTCATTCCCTGCATGCTCGTACATATATCTATATAGACTCTATGCTTGAGACGCCAAAGATAAAAGATGCAAATTGAGCGGCTCGGATGATCTTATTACAATTTTTTCCCCTGTTTCGCACACAGTTTCTACCTGCAATTAAGTTGGAGGAGAGTGTGAGAGCTCGAGAGGGGCGAGAAGAGCACAGCTAAATCGCACAGTTAACTTGTTAACGCTAATCGTAGTCGACACGTGAGCGACATCTGCTACGAACGACCGCCCACAGTTTACTTAAACAGACTCGTAGCAGTAAACCACTCAATATCACTACAACTGCAGACCAAAAAAAAACAGAAGAGGATAAGACGACTGCAACACATACATACACACAAACAAAACACGGAGCTCATTTGGACGTTTGTTTTCCCAATTGAGAACTTAATTGGAATTTATTCAGGCCCTCGAATCGATTAAGTCGTTCCATGCCTTCAGCCCCCACCCCGACGGGAGCGGAAAAAAAAGGGGCAAGGAAAAAGAAAAGGGTGGCTCAAAACTAAACCAATATTTCAACGCCGCAATAGGCGACCCGCGAAATAATCACAATCAGGTATTATCGATTCATTTATACGCCGCTTTTCCCACCCCAAATTAAATATTCACCAGTTACATTACAGTTATTAAGCGATCTGAAATATAAATACGCTTATTACATCCTTTCTCGTGTAATGACTGAGAACTTACAGCCAATCATTCCGTATCATAAATACGAATCGAAGTCTCAACGACCCCAAATAAAAGTACGGCACATTATTTAATTCCCATTTTCATTCATAAAAAAACAAACACGAAAACTGCAACTCGATTTCCACTAATTTTATTTTTATTTACATTTTCACTATTATATAAATATGCACAATATTTATGGTAGCACATTTGCATTTTTATTTACATAGTCAAAATAGTTTGTTTTTTGCATGAAATATAAATCAAATACTCTTGTCCATTCTTTAAATAACAAACGGTAATTTTTAAAATCATAAACATGTAATTCCAGATGTTTGCGTATGCAAACTATTATTTATCCATATTCTACAATAATAAATGAAATAATACTTTTAAAAGGATAATTGCTTTGCATTATTATTCAAACAACTGTGAAGTTATTTGCGTGCTTCTATTAAAAAATAAACTGCATTGTTATCAATTTGCTGCATTTTATGTAATTGCAATTCTCATAGTTTTTAATTTTACTATTACCTTTAAAATATTGTTTTTTACTTTGACATATCCAAATGAATCCCGGATTAGTAAAATGTGCTAAATTTAATAATCATGAATGAATGTTCAATTTTATCAAAATTTTGATTTTTTAATTCATATAAATTTTACAAAATTTCCATTTGAGGAAAAATAATGATTATGCTTACATTTGAAACGAGAGAGCCAAGAAAGTTACGTAAACTTTAATTAAATAACGTTTTCAAGGTTTTGCACACACTTATGCTACATATACATTTCATTCAAGAATTGAGGTTCCAGATGAATTTCATTTCATGAAAACAATTAAACTATTTCAATCAGTTAATTTATATACATTTAATTGAAAATGTAATTAACGAATTGTCCAGCTTTTTTTGCTCGATTTTATCCGAATAAGCAATTATTGATGAATTAATTATTTTGCTAGTGAAATTAATTAAAATAATAAGAATTCGCAGGAAAATGTATTTCTAATTTATATTATGAAAATGGATTTTCTTTTTTATTATAGTTCTATAAATATATATAATTATTGATTAAGTAGTTACGTGACCAATTCTCTTTCGTCATGATTATAATCACAATATGTGAAAGGTATTACACAAATATGTTTAAGTAATAAGTAAAAGATTTAACGAGTTTTAAACAATTCGGAATCCACAGATGCACTAAATTCTTAAAACTTTTTCGCAAATAAAATAATAATATTTAAAAACGCAACATTGGCTTATGTAAAGCAATTCACAACATGACATCTATTTAAGCGATAACCCGAAGATATAAATACCGTGCCTTTAAAGAATAATTATTAAATAAATCAACGTCACAATATTAAACGCCTAGCTTTCACAATCAATTACGCTATCGTATAAATCCGATTTAACTATTACCAATTAAACATTACAAAATTCGAACGAAAACTAAAAAGAAAACCGGTACGAATGAACACCTCACGATTTTCCGCAGATTTCCTAATATATCACCCTTTTTCGGTAACGCAAAAAACAAATCATATAATTAAATGAGATCCTTGCGCAACGCCAATATTATGTCTCTTTGTTCTCCGGCGATTCGAAAATCACTTCCAGGCACAACCGCGTTTACCTAAATAATTCAAACGAGAAAACCTTCCAGTATCGATTGCGTAATACGACCAATTAGATTGATAATCCGACGGTACATTTTTTTTCACGCAATTATAGTTGCATTCCGTTAATTGGATCGATGATTTCAAATGGACACACCACCTGCCATTTTGAATTAGGAACAGAATCATATTGCATAGAATTTCGGAAGATAACAAACAATTTGGTTATTTTAATTAGTTACGTCATTGATTGGATTCGTCTTGATTGAATAATGAATCTGATTTTTTCGAAATGCGAGGATGAAAAACGAACATTATTCGTGACGAGTAAAGTTCAATTAACTTAAAAAAGTAAAGTAAACTCGTAAAAAACGCGAGGAGGCGCACACACAGAGGGGCCGACTCTCGGATAATAATTGTAAGCTCACTTCCAGCCGTAATTAGCGTAATAAGTTTAAAGCTCACTCCGTCCGAATTAGCATATGCATTGGTATGGGTATATGACTTCCTTTTTACGTTATTATTTAATTGCAATTAGCATACCTGTGCGAAATTGTTTCGATCGATCCCTAATCGTTTATCTCTAATTAATAATCGTCATTTATCGTGTGATAAAAGCGGCGAGCGGTGCAAAAATAAATAAATAAAAGAGTTAAGAAGATTAAGAAAGCATTCGCACAAGTTGCGCAACCGTTGGAATTAATAACTTTCAATTCGAATGGAAACGCGTAAATGTCTCCACTGGTTTACATTTTGGGGAACGATTTGAGCTTTTTCTCGCAAATTAATTGTGCTAAAATATGTCAAATTTGAGCTTATCGCGCGTCACTTGATGACAAAGGATCAGGAAATATACGCGTACGGAGGCCGAAAGCTCGCCTTCCATTGTCGCTGAAAAATTTCGAAATAACTTACCCGAAGGAAATAACTGCAGGAATTCTTCCCCTTTTCCTTCTGCCTTTTGCGGCTGGCACAATTCACTCTTGTTTTTGCCTTGTTGATATATCTGTCCAGTTATTGTAATTTTATTTTTTTCAATTTCGCTTTTCGTTAATCCTTTGTTGGACGCATATACACGCGAAATTGGCACAGAAAGTTCGCGCGTTTGCGAATATAATGTGTCCCGTCTTCTCTTTTGTAAATAAAAATCGTTCAAACAAAAAAGAAAACAACAAAATAATGTTTAATGACGATGGGGGGGCAAACACAAATGAAACACTTGTTATTGTTTATTGGATTACATTCACTATTTTATTTATTTTGAGGGATTATTTTCGTTCGCAGCGCGGATATCACTCTTTATGTAATTGGTAAATGATTTATTCAGTGGCGTGCGGTCGGGCAGGGGGGTGTACGCTCTGCGTGAGCGCGACAGAGATAGAGTGATGTACTATATATATATATATGGATGTATATATATATATATGTGTGTGTGAGTGCGAGAGAGACAGAGATGGTTATCGAGTGCTAGGTTGTGGTTGTTGGAGAGAGAGAGAAAGAGAGGATCGAGTGTGACGCTGGCAGCTCTCCACTCGACTCGACGTTCGGGACACGACTAGCACGACTACTCTGGCAGAAGAGATAGAGAGAGGATAGAGCGCAGCGATCCGGTGTGTTCGGTAGAAAATACCGAGTCTCGCCAATCTACGGCTGTACTGGGTTGCCTTACCTCTGCCAGTCGAAACTGCCTTCCGCGTACTCCAGAGCTACGTGCGCTGGAAGTAAGGTTAGATCCTTTCGCCGTTACACGAAGTACATCGGGCAGGAGCCGAAATTCACCTCAATACTTGGTCCTGTTCCTCGTATAGCGCGATGTATCGAAAACAAAGTGGGCTACTACTAGATGATACGATATTTATTTGTTTGTTTGCCTTTGCCGTGTATCAATTATCTTGTCGGGAAATCGGACTACCGCAGAAAGGACGGACGAAACAATCAGGACGAAATAAAAGAGCGAGAGCGGAACAAACAGGAACACGGCTTTTCGCACGTTTATCTCGCGGGATAATTTCGTCCGCGCTCGTCCGAGATTATCCCCCCATCGAAATGTCATCGATATTTCTGGCCCAATCATCTCGAAAATGTATATAAAACCCATTATTAACTCATTCCGCCTTGTCACAATAAACTTTCTTTATTGGCTTCGCCGTTCCGATACGTCGTCGTGCATTCATTCGCCAAGGCGATCCCAACCACTATACTATACAATGCGTCAAACATCTTCGTAATTCAATACTAGACATTTTGTAATCATTTTTAATATATTACCAGTAATCCTACTGTACAACATATTTAAATCAATGTATATCTAATTTGTTTAATTCATTTTGTCAAAAACAAATTCCCATTGAACACAAAGTGTTAAAATTAATGCGTTTATCTTTAAGTTGTAAAGTTTAGTACACAATACATCAAACATCTTCGTAATTCAATCCTGGACATTTTGTAATCATTTTTAATATATTACCAGTAATCCTACTGTACAACATTTTTAAATCAATGTATTTGTAGAATCATATCTAATTTGTTTAATTCATTCAGTATTTATATTTGTCAAAAATAAATTTCCATCAAGCATAATATGTTAAAAATTAATTAATTTACCTTTAATTTGTTAAGTTTAATACACAATGCACCAAACACGTTCGTAATTAAATTTTGGACATTTTGTAAGCATTTTTAATATATTACCAGTAATCCTACTGTACAACATTTTTAAATCAATGTATTTGTAGAATCATATCTAATTTGTTTAATTCATTTTCTCAAAAACAAATTCACAGTCACCACAAAGTGTTAAAATTAATGCGTTTACCTTTAAGTTGTTAAGTTTAGTACACAATGCACCAAACACCTTCGTAATTCAATTCTGGATATTTTGTAAGCATTTTTATTATATGCACATTAGTTCGAATGTGCAGCATGCAAAAAATTGAAATTTAAGTGTCTGTAGAATGATATCTAATTTGTTTAATTCAATCAGTATTTATATTTGTCAAAAATAAATTTCCATCAAGCATAATATGTTAAGAATTAATTAATTAACCTTTAATTTGTTAAGTTTAATACACAATGCACCAAACACCTTCGTAATTCAATCGTAGACAATTTGTAAGCATTTTTAATATATTACCAATAATCCTACTGTAAAACATTTTTAAATCAATGTATTTGTAGAATCATATCTAATTTCTTTAATTCATTCAATATTTATATTTGTCAAAAACAAATTTCCATCGACCACAAAGTGTTAAAATTAATGCGTTTACCTTTAAGTTGTTAAGTTTAGTACACAATGCATCAAACACCTTCGTAATTCAATCCTAACTAAACATGTTATAATCATTTTTAATATATGCACATTAGTTCCAATGTGCAACATGCAAAAAATTGAATTTTAAGTATTTGTAGAATGATATCTAATTTGTTTAATTCATTCAGTATTTATATTTGTCAAAAACAAATTCTCATCGACCACAAAGTGTTAAAATTAATCCGTTTACCTTTAATATGTTAAGTTTAGTACACAATGCACCAAACACAAATCCTAGACCTTTTGTAATCATTTTTAATATATGCACATTGTTAGTATTGGAAATTAGTATTTACATCAAGCACAATATGTTAAAAATTAATTAATTTAGCTTTAATTTGTTACATTTAGTATACAATGAGTCAAACATCTTCGTAATTCAATCATAGACAATTTGTAAACATTGTAAAATCGTATTTGAAGAGTTAAATATATTGTTATTACAATAAATATTAAAATGTAATAAGTTTCACCTATTGATTCTTTTAGCTTTAATCTCTTAGTTTTAGTATAGAATGCATCAAACATGTTCGTACTAAATTCGTATAAATATTGAAATTTATTATAAAAAAATATTTATTTATTTATTATTATATTAAACTTGTATGTATATTTATGAAAAACAAATTCCCATAACTCAAGTGTTAAATATGTTTGTAGTTTGTATTATAGTAAATAATTGTAATCTTTTATTTTTCGCACCCTAATTTAGCATCGATTTCTTAATTTTATTGTAAGAAACAAAAATAAATAAATAATTGGGGTTGAAAGATGACTTGGGTCGATATTTCTTGTTTGTTTACTAATAAAAATTGTTATTATATAACTAATAAATCAAAAATTATGTAACTTATGCGTTACAATTTTAAACAATATTTATAATTTTGCCGGAAAGATTGACTATTGAAAGAAGGACTATTTACATTTAGCATTGAATATCATCATTTAAAACTAAATATAAAAAATGCAATATTTTTTTATTAAATTAATTATTATTAATGTTGAAATTAAATAATCCTAGTCAATGAAATTAGTATATTTTTCTTGGAATAAATAAATAAAAAGAGGAATCAGATTATGTTTACAAAATACAGACAGCGACTTGCATTGTATTATTTTACGTATTTATCTTTCAATACAACATGAATCACCTTAAACCATTTATAAAAAAAAGTTCGTTTCTTGTTATTTTGATATGATTCACATTTTAATTTGTGAAACTACATCCCTTACCCAAATTGAGGTCACATCATTTCCTTAACGATATGAGATTGAGACAACACATGCAGTTATTTTAGGCGGAAATTAATTAATTATCATAATTATTCCATCATTAATAATAATTAACTAATTTATATACAACAAGTAAAAAAGTACATTTTACTTCCCTTAATTTAATTGTAATATATAAAGATTAGCAATTTTAATAGAAATATTGCGTACATTGTATAAAAATAAATGGAGATAGTTACAAATCGCATTTATTTTTAGCTCTTAAATATTTATGCTATAAATAAGTACATTGTGATAAGCAAATCAAATATGAATAGTATAAGATTAATTTACAAAATTTAAATAATTCGGTTGCTTCCATTTATTCTCTTTGTCAAGAAACCTAATTAGGAGAAGTAACTGGATATTTACGGATGTTGGTTTTTGAGGTAGTTCATTTCGTAATAACAGAGTGAAACATTACTGTTTTAAACATATATATATATGCAATTAAAAGTTAATAATTTAGATTTGTATACAACTTTATAATCTTCAAATTACTATTTATGTTTTACATAATTTTTGTTTTCAATTTATTTGCTGTTTTGTTTTATCTGTAAATATTTAAATAAGGAAAGATTACAAGAGACATTTATATTTTTCTATGTGTTTGTATACAATATGATTATTTTCAATTATGTACTTGTTAAAGCTCATGTTATAATTATATTATTATAACTTCTTAAATTTATTAAACATTAATAATATGTTTGTAATATTTAATGTACTATTCATCAAGTAAAAATAATTACTGATATATTACAAAATGTTCTATCCGTAAGTTTAGACGATAATCGAATCACTTTCAAATGTGTTTTAAGTCTGACTTATGAGAAATAACAGGACTTTTACAGGTTTTAGTTTTAGAAATGTTTCAATCCACAGTAACGGCAATTCAATGGAAGAATAATGGAACTAGATTCGAAACAAATTATACATCAAAATGTTATTTTTGTTGCAGGAAATCAATATTATAAAGTGACTGATCTAATAGTGTCAACGGATACTCACTATATCGAAGAGTACACGAGTAATAAGGTGGAGAAAGTACATTTACAAAAACATCAAAAATTATAAAGATCATTATGAAAATAAATGTTTTATCATTATTTTCAGTTTTCAAATTATGTTGAATCAATTTCCAAATTTATAGAATTATAAGTTTATATTCATTATTCTATTAAACGTGCTAAGAAAATGTATATACTCAAACGATTTTATGTGTGTTTTAATATAAAAAAATAATAAATAACACTTTTACTAATTACTGATTCTCCAAAAGTGTAATGTAAAATTGATTTAATTAATGTACTTTTCTAATTAGAAATGTACTCTTTGTAACTGATTTATTGTAGCAAAATTGTAATACATACATAATGTCTTGTATAATTTAAGTTCTATTAATTAATAATAAAAAGAAAATCTTAGGAATAAACTGAATGTATGTACACCCATACCTCACTATACAATTAAGGTACGTTTTCGATTTACGGCCTAAAATGTTTCGCTATAATGGCAAAAATAACTTTTTTCCTATGACGATATATCTACATGTTGCCAATCTTGCGCACGCGCAATCTTTGATTCCTTATACGGCTTTTCGCATTGCGGCCAAGTTTCGTGGAACGTATCTAGGCCGTAAACGCAAAACTTGATGAAAATAACGAGAGCGATCGATCATTATCGTATTATGGAACATTGCAACTGGTATATATTTTAAAGGGAATGAATAATACGGTTTGTGAATTATTTGGAAGTTCGTTTAGGCCGGGCTTCTTCTCGTCGGAGCGTCTTCATAAAGTAACTCGAGGAGTTACTTTTAGCCCTTTATTTATTGTGCTTCCGAGCTCTTCGGCTACCTTAATCCGCCATTATGTCTATTGAAAGAAGTATGCGGAATATTCTACACAATTGCAGAAAACCGCAGCGGAGAAATGCAGAGGACCGGATGGTCGGCTCTTCGACTTAAGAATACTCTTCGTTGAACACGTTGCTTAAAATAATAAATGAAATTTGCTTTGTTGTCTTAACAAAAATATCTGAAAATCCATTTATCAGTTTAGTTTTGAAGATTTTCAAATCTATTAAATTATGAGTTTATAATGATTATGATGTGTAAATATATTATTTATGAGCAGAAAGACCTAAAATCAATATAACAGTTTATACTATTAATAAACTAATAAAGTTTAAAAATTTCTCATTTTTCAGTAATAATTTTTCGTAAATTAAATTGAAAGTCTAGAAACATTTAGTATAATCATAATAAATGTGTGCTACATATAAGAACATTTTTTTTAACCTAAAGCACATCCGAGAATCAATAACACAAGGGGCGGCTCGTGTTTGCGGCTCGGAGTAGGGTCCTTTTGAAAAAGGGAAAAGGGGGAACGCAGTTATCTGCTCGCCCAATTTAAGTAAGTTCGGCATTCGAGATTTCACGGTGCCGTGCCAAATTATCATTTTACGATTCATACCACCTTGTACAGATGCGAATGCAATTGCAGTGAATATCTTGTGACTCGGTAATGTTGCTCATTGCGTTGGCATGCTCATAAATAGTTCATACGGAGTCGGGATTGCATTGTCGTCATATGAGTTCTCCCATGGAAAAACTGGCCTATAATTAGATTCGTTCTCTAAAGCCATTTAAGCTCTTCGACAACTTCACGAACATCCTCTGAGCCAGAGCTCCCTACGTTGCTTTTATTATGTCACCGCGTGTTTACATTCCATTGAACACCTCGTGTTTAAACACGCCATTGGGGCATACTTCTCTCCACAATCGTACCAATACGATAGAGGCTATTCTAAATTTTATATTTGCGTCAAACCTTTTAACTTTGAACTGCAATGTCAAAAGGTTACATACAAAGCTAGTTATTGGAAATGAATGAAAGTAATTAGTGTACGTGAGAAAGACTCAAGCTCAGACTCTTTCCACACAGATGATATTTACAACAATTTCTTCCTAATATAAGAAACGTTTACATTTATACACTTCTTATTTAATCATTTTTATTCCGATACAATTAACATTTTATTATGTTTTTTAATAACTACTAAATAATTAAGTTTTCTATATCATAAAAATGTATCACAAGTTTTCTTTATTTCTATATATGTTCTCACTTTCAACAACTTTCATTATTAATAATGTCATTGAATGCAACAACATCTAAAAGAACACTATAAACTCAATATCATAGAAATAAAGATATAAAAAAATACAATGCTGTTGTTATTAAACTTTTATTGTAGTATTTAATGAATAATAATATAAATTGCAACAACAACTACATAATAAAATAAACTCAATACAATAGGAAAAACAACATACAATTCCATTGCTACAAAGGGTTTTAGTAATAAATAATATTTTTCTTAAAAACTTTCATCTGATTGATGACTTTATTGATTTAAATGTAATATAAATAATTTGATTAGATAGTTTACAATCTATCTGGTTGGTCTTATTTATGAACTATTCTCAGCAAAAATATCGTTCATGGTTTTGAACTAAAAACTAACATTATTGCCAGTAGTTAGTAATCTAATATTCATATTTAAACAAAGAAGATTATTAATCTAATCTACTTTTTCGTATAATAATCTAATCTATAGAAAAAAGTTTAATATATATTTGCTTATAGATTATCAAATATGTGGAGTTGAAAAATCTTTGTTCATTTTTGTAAATTTAATTTACAATCTCATTATTTACAGTCAAAATTATTTCTAGCTGTATAATAGTCAAATATTTCATTACTTTTAATAATTAATTATGATAGAAATATTTGTAATTCATGTGTTTTTTAAAATTTTGTACAATAATCTAAAGTTGGGCAAATAATTTGTAGTTTAGATTAGCCAATTTCATCATTCAATTTGAATTTGCCTTTTACCCCAATTTTTGACCAATATTGTAAAAAAAATAATTAATAATTTGCGTATTAATCTCTTAATTATTATTGTAATTAAAATTAAATATAAATTGCACATCAATCAATTTGTGTTCATTTTTTTTTCAATGCGTTTGCAACTTCTACCATCGTAACCATTGCCTGGGTTGCTAGATTTCACAAACAGATCGTGAAGTCTGGCAATCCTGCCTACTCGCTTCCATCGCTGACATTGCGTTAGAAAGCATTTAAATCTACTGAATATTAATTTGATTAAAATGTAATATACAATGTTCACCTTCAATATTCTTTTAAGTTTAGGATGCGTCCTGTATATTAAATAATATTAACTATTTATATACTTTGTTTATTTACGTGGAAAATAAATAAAGAATATAGGCAAACACATGATAAACAATCGAACAAAGACAATATAATATATAAGATGAATGAACTGTAAATATTGTTTATTACGTGTTCGGTTTATTTTGATGGTATCGTTGTAAAACGTTATATTTTGGGGACATTCTCGGCCGTGTCTAGGTAAGAACTCTCTTTATGGCCTTTCACTTGTTATACGCCTAACAATATTACAGATCTTAATCCAGGTACACAACTTGTATACAAATAGAGTCTTCGGGAACAGGTCTCAAGGAGATAATAGATGAATGTATGACGAAAAGAAATAATTTCGTCGTTGATAAGTGAAATCTAATTAAATGGACATAATTGAAAATAATATCTTTAATGAAGTAGAGGTTTTAAATGGTCCACAGATGCAGACGACTGTAATTAGAGCGTAAGCTCTGTTGGAAAGCATGCGCTTAACTAACCAATAGAAATTGTACGTCACTTTATTGAGATAAAGCTCAGCTCCACAATGGCATTTGTTTTGAAAGGAAATTGAAGTTTAGGGGTTGGGGCGAGAGGAGGGAACCCGCCGACCCCAGTCGCTTTTCCGACACATTGCTTTTGGAATAGTTCGTACCGTATATGATATAAATTATGTAACCAAACACTTTTAGCGTGGGGAAATAATTTTCCGTTCATTTTTTCCTTGAAGGATCGAATCTTTTTTTCTACGCTTTTTCGACTTACTAAAATAATGTTCAATTGTATGGGAATTTATATACAACCACCGCTCGTCGTGTCTGAATCTGGCCTATATTTCGAAAACATATCAATCTTTACAGTAGGATGAGCACATTCGAGGAAAATAAAAAAAGAACGGAAAATATGTGCGTATACTTTACGAGAAGATAGAACTCGATTTAAATAAAATCAATATATTGCTTTGTGAAACTGATGTAAGCAGTAAAAATAATAAAATGTATTATTTAATATTAAAACGAACTTCAATAGCACTTTGTAACAGTTGATTTTTTTATTTATACCATCATTATTATTATATTACAAATTATATATGCTTTTTGTATAATAAATTGTATTAATAATTATTAAGAAAGGATCATAGATTTAAGATGTTTTTGTAATTTGATTCAGAATAAATATATAAAACGTGGTAAAGCCCCCCTAGTTGAACCATTCATTGTAATATTGGGGTCTACTCGTGGCCAACTTGCTCGCGCACTGCCTATTGTTACTACCCTTATGTATGTCTAGTGTTGTTGGGTTCAAGATATATAGAGGTTGCGGACCGACCGTAGGTAGCAATGAACAATCCTCTGGAATTCACTATAGTGTTATCAGATATAAAGGAATATAACATGCCAGATTTATGACAAAATAAAACAAAATATAATTAAATTTCTTATTATCAACAATTTTATCCCAAAACAACGTGTTTTTTCTTTTATATTAAATACATTTTTACTTTATTAAAATCAATACAATATCATTGAAACGGTTGTAATGATGTTTGGTTATATACTCAAAATAGTGTTATTATAATCAGTAATAACTTAATTATTATCAACGATGTTTCAATTGATTTTTTTCTGTCTTGTATTATAATTACTTAATAAAAATAGAAAATGCAACGAAAATTTTCGTGCCCTTTTCCACACAAACAAATCGAACTTACATTTGGAACATATTTTATCAGAATGTAACATTAAAATGAAAATATGTATACTGTTTAATAATGTTCTTATGTTTCGAAAAATACTGAATATTAAATAATAAGCAATAATTTAATTAATAAGAAACATTTTCCGGGCAGAAAGACCTATGGTCTATAGTCCTTTGCAGCAATAGCATTATATTTTATTTGGCTTTTCCTTGCATTTCTATTATGTTAACTTTATAATTTTCTCGTAATTGCAATAAATGTTATTATTATTAAGAAATATTTTATATTTAATTATATTTACATATACATATCGAATGTAGAACAACTTGTGTTTATTATTATGAATAATATATGCACCCATACCTCGCTTTACGCCCTAGATGTGTTCCACAAAACTTGGCCGCAAAGCGAAAAGCCGTATAACGAATCAATTATTGCGCTTGCGTAAGATTGGCAATATGTAGATATATCGACATTGAAAAAGTTTTTTTGTCGTTATAGCGAAACATATTAGGCCGTAAATCGAAAACGTGCCTTAATTGAAGAGTTCCGTTAAAGCGAAATGTCGTATAGCGAGGTATGGGTGTATAGAATTTGTTTCAATCGGAGAACTATAATGAATTATTTCGATTTTTTTAAAAATAACAGTTTTCTAAGATTATTTACTCCAAAATTGGATTCATTTCGTTTTATTTCAACATGTTTATTGATCCAAATTTGATCAAAGGGCTAATACTGGATTCGTTTTGTGTTTGTAAAGAGTGTTTTTAAAGAAATTGAACATCAAATGGTTATCTAAATTTATCTACTAACTGCATTTTGATAATGGACATCATGTTAAATTTCATTTATTAATTAAGAAGACTCTGGTTATTCATTAGTATACTTGAGACATTCAATTTTTGGACGATGTAAAATATAATCAATTAAAATTAACTTTAGTTAATTAGGTAAATCAGATATTATAGTCATAAACATATTAAATTAATAAGTTATACGTATTGTACTGACAATTATAATCAAACGCATTCAAATGCATTCCTAGCAGTAACATAACAGATTTGGATTTTTACCTAATAATCGATCACCAGACTTTAAACCAAGTGACTGAATTTATGTAGTGTTAAGAGTTTTATCTAACAAATTTAATACTTTCTAAGAAAAAGCTATTATTTACTCGTCAGTTGTCAACTGGTGCCAGTTACCTCTTCTATACTATACGTTATTATACTATGTTGATAAATTTAAAATATAGAATGAATTGTGTTTTTATTTCAGTTGTATTTAATCATATTATTTCAGTGTTATAAATTAAATTTAATAAAGTTAAAATAATGCATAATCAATAATGAACGAGATATTTGTATTAACACATAATGTAAAGTATTACAGTTTCTCAAATAAAGGAACGATTAATTAGTAGTAAGCGATTTTATAAAGATTTTGATGTTTTTAAAACATAGTTGAAAACAGCAAATCGATGTAGTTGCAGAGCTATTACACAAGGCTGAGGTAATAATGGGGTCGCAATATATGTTTCATTAAAAACACATGTGAGTGTACCGTAATTAATAAAATTTAAATAATACTTGCAAAACAAATACTATATATATTATTATTACACGTATTGATTTATATCGTTACATTAATTAATAGCAATTCATTTATATAATTGTTATTTACATACGTGCCTTGAATTGACATGTAATTTTACGAAAATAGATATTTAAATTATTAGTGAGAACATCAAATATTTGCACAAAAAATATAAATAATGTAGTGGTGGTATTAGCGACCTTTGTCTATGTGCATTGAAACATATTATCTATATCTGTGATTATCGGGGCACCTAAACTGCACTCGCCTGCGGTGTACAACTTTTGTTATCTATAGAGTAGAATTTACCATTTACCATACACATACACACTTTAACAAGTTAAATACGATTATTGTCATACGCATTTCCACGACGTACAATAAAACTACAGATACGTTAATTAAGCGACAAAGCGATCACGATTTCTGAATATTTAAATAGAATCCCACGTAATGGTTTAAATGCATATAAACGGGTTGGTATTAAATAAGGATTGTTGTATAAAGCTTTCGAGATTGATGGTAAGCTGGATAGCACGGTCTGACAAAAGCAGCTAATCGATAAGAGTTTATTTCATGCCTACTTAGTGCACGTTGATTCTACATTGTGTGCCGTAATTCACGAGCAAGGCAATAAATATAGTAATTTTATCCGAAATCAAATTCGTACGCAAATGACCTAATTATTATTAGTCTATTCTGTACAAATATTTTTTGTGTTTAACCGCGCCGTCGTTATTAATACGTATCGATTTTCAGCGGCTTCGCGAACCGCCTCATTTACTGAGACAAATAGTTGATTAATTAAAAGCAAATCGCCGAGAAGTATGCTAAAAGATTAATAGTTGAAAATCGCAATCGGCAACGGAAATAAATGCCGGTTAATGAGATTACCATCATTAATTACGTTCGAAACGAAACGAATTGAATTGTTCAATTCACTTTTATTCCGTGTTTCGTGATTTATACAATACCGAAACATTTTGCCGTTACGAGAGAGAGAGAGAGCTGCGAAATGTCTGCAGATCAAAGACTATTGATTTTAATAAAATCCGTCGCTTTTTACGAGGGGAGAAGGAAAATATTTTCAAAGATTGTCGGAATTTATTTACCATAAAAGCCATGATAAAATATAGAAATCGCTTTGTCAAAAAATATATTACACTTACTTTTCTTCAAATATGTGTTCGATATTACTCTATTTATTGATAAACAAATTTTATATTAATTGAGTTTAAAATTCGTTATAATTATTCTTTTTGTTTATTGTAAGGATATTTAATAATATTTTCTTTATTTTCTAATTACAGTTTAATGCAAAGAATGACAGAGAAGTGAACATCTTATATCATTGGCTTCTCTATTGGGTACTTTATATTTGATAGCTAATAAATTTTATTTAATGTATATGGCAGATAGTAAGGATTTACGCACATGATTGTAACCCTTTAGAAACATCAGACAAAGAAAATAAATAATATTTTATTATAAATATTTTAGTATTTATGCATGAATACATATTATTAGTTAAAAATAAACCAATATTTAATTAATGAAAAAAATAATTTTAATAATTGTATAGTTGAAAGTCTCCTTTGGTTCGGCTTATTTTGTTATGTATTTAGATCGTTGTTTTGAAATAGTCAGGTATATTGGTGAAATATGAAATTTTGTGTTTAAACCTAATCTACTTAGGACTTAGTGAAACTGTAGACCAAACATAGACTTAACGTCAAAAAAGTGTCTGCATTTATATTTAGGTAGATAGATTACTCTCATGGAAGGACAATACAGATTATACAATGACATAACGAAATGAAAACTTTTGCCTAAAGAATTTTTTTAGACAAAATACAAAATTTATGTATAACCAAATTAAAATTATAATATTGAAGTGTGAATGTAATTAATTAATCTAAATTCACAAAAACCAAAGTATGGGTAGTATATTATTCAAACAAAAACTTTTAGTTAAATGCAACAAAGTGGTAACATAATCAAGTGTTTGCGTATGAAATAAAATGAGCCGCTCGATTCGAAATGTAAATGCACAAGCAGTTAACTTATTGGATAATAGCCTCACAATTCAATAACTGAAATGCTTCAACATACTTGATATACTACTTAGATTCAATTAGGTATTAAGATAATCTGATATTATCATTTATATATAATCACATTGAATTCCAATTATTATTAACTGAATTATTAATAACTTGTAAATTTCAATTCCTTAACAATATATATAAATCTTAAATATTTTTGTATTATCTGGAACTGAACTGAAAAACCTAATTTCTATTTTTTTTTAAATTTGAAACTTAATCAAAACGAATTTGGAAACGCTTATAATTCTAAAAATATAATTGATAACACAATATATTTATCTGTACTTATCTCTGTAGTTTTCATAAATAACGTTGATATCTAGTTAAAGGGAAATTATTGAATAAATCTACGAATCTTTTAATTTAATATAATTTATGTGATTAGGATTTTACATGTATGCATTATTAGCAACTTTGTTAAGTATTATTAGTTAATATTGATTAACAGTTTATGTATAGAAATTTCAACTTTGGAAATTAAAAAATACTATTTACAGTGATACAAATATTTAATATGAGTTGATTAAAATAATATTCGTTTCTTCTATTAAATAAATGTTTTGTTTGTTTCTTAAAACAAAATTATTTAATTATATATTATAATAATTATAGGTAGTGAAATATAGAGGTCAATAGTCCTCTGAATGATGCAAAATAATAAAAAAGAAGCTTATTTTTTAAATGTCTACTTTATAAATATGGACAAATAATGATATGATGATATATGTAGGTAATTGATATTGTAATATAAGTAGTTGTTTGTATCTGAGAAATGACATAGTTTTTAAACGCGTTGAGATATAAAATATGTTAAAATATGTTCGGGGAGCAATGAGACGAATGAAATTAATCCCGAAAATCTGGGATTAAGGGGTGGCAGTCTCCCTCGAATTCATTAAATTGAAGGGAGCCACTGCCGCAAGCCCTTAAAAATTAGGGGCTTCTCGACTCGGGAACAAGGGAATGCTAGACGCGGAGGAAAATTAAGCTGAAATAAAGAAACGTATAATATTTTATTTGGAACGGCGTTCCTCATCGACCGCGAATTAAAACCTTCACGAGCAGCAGAACATCAAAACGACGACTGTAAACAGTTCGGAGTTCTATTAAAATTCTAGCACATGGCAATAATAATAGAAACGCAAATAAGTGGTGGCATTCCTTTCCGTGGAAGGAAAACGCGAAGAGGTTGCTCGTCCAATAAATAAGTGTAAATAGGAGAAATGATTCGGGGGCTGTTGGGAATTAATGTTGGATAAATTGGTGTAATCTGAATACCAGGCGGACGGGTAATGAGGGAGCAGTTAAAGTTAATGCCAGTTGAATTGTTCGGGCGATAAAGAAATGCAACGAAGAGTTGTTACCGACTTTTCGGTAAGCGGATTTAATGCGATCTAATCGGGTGCTGACGATGACCCAAAGAATCAAAAATATTTCCATGTTCGGTCGATGAAACAATATCTAAATCCAATTTCCTACGGAATGGAGCACAAGGAATTGTAGAAGGAGGCAGTTTTAATCACTCTTCAGTAAAGGCATATCTTGGTGGGCGAGCATAGTGTTGTCGGTGGGTTGCTGGGACGCGCGATAACCGTCCTTAAATAGAGTGCGTTTAACGATCCGACGGGAAGAGGACACGTGCCCTATGGGGGACAAAAGAGCAACAAGGACGAAGCCCGGTTTAGGGGGGTCGCAACAGCGGAGGAGCGAGGTGGCAGCAGGTATAGACTCTGCACTAAACTATACTGAAGGGGACCGTTACACGCTATACCTCCATATATATGTATGGATATATACACACATATAGGTATACTTATATCTATGTAGCACGTATTAACACGCTTACAAAACACACATCCACACACACACGAAATGTTATGGCGCCCCGAATTGATTATCACCGATATTCTATAGATAATTACGCATCTTTATTACCTTTTTATTTTTATAGTTATACATCATTAACGCACTCCATTTGCCATCAATCAGACTCAGAACCTACTTGACATTTGCATACAATATATCCATTTTAGTCAAAACATATAGAGTGACCATTTTCAGCAAACAATCATCGTCGGGTAGGAATTTCAGAAAGTTTCATCCAATACAAAATCTAAATGCACAAATGATAAAAATATCAATTATAACTGTTTTTTTAGTATAATATAGTTAATTACATTAATTATTAGTTAAAAGACTTATAGTTCTATGGTTACAGTACTTTGCAGCTGATTTTTTTTATTATATTAAAATACTTTGTAATTTGTTGTTGTAATTTATTTTATAGTTAATTTATTTTTGTAGTTTAAATTTAAATTCGTTAACAGAGGTATTTTCATACTTGTAGCCCTTTGCAGCAATAGCATTTTTTCTTTTTTCTTGTGTAATTCTTCATTTTATTGTATTGAGTTTAGTTTTTATAAATGTTGTTGCAATAAATTTCATTATTATTGTTGTATTTTCTATATACAGTACAATATAGAGTACCTGGATATACTTTTGCTTTAGAATACGTCCAATAAGACTTTTGTTTAGTATACGAATTAATTAAAACGTACCTTTTTTTATGCAATATTATTATAATATAAAATAATACAATATCACACTTTAGAGACATCCCGAAGGACAGAAAGACACAAAGTTATTTGAACAAATTTTTAATAAAAGTTCCTGAAGTTAGTGGTAAGCGACGGAAGGTGGAAGAGTCAAAAACCCAGAATAGGACTCTTAATCCACAGAATAGACTTTTTGTTTTTACATTTAAGTATCCAAGAGTTTGATTTGAATTAATTCAATGATTTAAATAATATCTTTCAAAGTTCTATTATAAAATTACTTTTTTATTAATGTGTTCAAACAATGTTTACATTATTTTACAACCTCATCAAGGTGAGTTTTTCTTGTGTGAGAACGGATTAATAATTTTTACATTACTTCTTATGGGAAAGTAAGGTTTGGTTAACATATAATTCAGTAAAAGTCCAAACATCAAGAACGGATTAAGTTTGTTTACCTCGATTCCACTGTAAACATACAGTAAAATAGAATCACAGTAATCTATATAAACAAAACTTATTTTATAATAAATCTTAATACCACACATACATTCTAAAGTGATAATCAATATAATGAATAATAAAGGTACCTTCAATATTTATTAATTCAAACGAATTCATTATATAAATTATTGTATTCATAAACAACTATTATTGCTGCATTAAAACTGATCGGATCAAAACAAGTACGTTTGTAAATAACGTTATTCTGATAAATCAATTTTTCAATATTGTTAACGAATCACGATAAAGAGTAAAATGTGCATGTATAAAATTGAAGTGACTCACCTCTCGATTCACCGCTTTTATATGTTCATCACCATTTTCTCATTTCCAGCTGATATAACAAACTGCGATGAGCAAGTTGACATAATCGAATACCTGATGACTCTCATAAGTTCTTGTCTACGGGGGGAAACGAGCAGTGTGACAGCGCCTGAGACTCGCATTTACCGGCTTACCTACCTACGAATGAAATAAAGTATTTCTTAAATGAAATAGAAAAGAAACACATTGGGTGAACTCCTTTAGAACATTCAATAAAACATCGCACGACATATTTAATTTAATCATAATTTATTGATTCAACATTTAGTTTTATTTAATTTAATATTTGGCTTCTTATTTTATGTGATGTACATTATACATTATACATTTACATTATAAATAAAATAAATTTTTGATCAATAATTTACTGTAAACAATTTTTAGGTTTTGCATTAAAATATGAACACTCAGGACTTTCGCAAAAAGACACAGCACTATAGCCTTATTAGTAGCTAATAAAAATTATTCTATTCTATATAAGAACTCTATATAGTGGTACCTCGACATACGAGTCTAATTCGTTCCGTAACCTTGCTCGTATGCCAGATTTCTCGTATCTCAAAGCAATGTTTTGAAAATGAACGTGAACCCAACTTATCAAAAATTCTTCGAAAAAGAGGAAAACAAGCACACAGGCTGAGGTCTAGTCTGAAGTGGGAGAAACTGTTGGTGTCGTGTGCAATGGTATAATGTGCAATTCCTCGTATCTCAAATCTTGCTCTCATCTCAAAGCAAAATATCGTTCGCTCGGCGGCTCGTATCTCAAAACACTAGTATATCAAGGTACCACTGTATACTTAAAGAGAACAGGGAGGTATAAACCTACATTGTATGAGTAATAGAAATTACATAAGAATCTCACCTTAACCTGTTGGAATTAGTCTTCTAATATAACTTGAAACTATTACATTGAATATTTACAACATTTTTAGCACTTAATTGAAAATTAATTTACTTTCACATTGACAAATGAATGACATTTGAAATGTTTATTGCGAAACACCTGATTAAAAAATGGCTACTTGGATTACTATGATAGCTTATGACGTTTTATAATTAATAGAAAGATATATTTAGAACTAACATAAACTATTACGTTTTATTTACGAAAAAATCGTTGGTTTGATTATTTCGTGTGTGTATTTGATTCGCTTTATCCTACGTGATCCGAGGCTCTGGCTGGTTTCGGATGTGTGTTTATTTTAATATAAATAAAGGGTCCTAAGTGTCTGCCAGTGGGCGACGAATTTGGGTTCGCTGACCGCAACAACTATAAACAATTCAACCCCAACTTATCACGGTATACGTTTCAGAAATGCTCGCAAAGAAGAGTGCACGAAGAAGCGGAAATTATAATGCAGAACGCCTTTGGGGAATGCGCTTCATTCAATATATACTGATAGTAATTGGGAATGCAATTAGTTAGCAATAAACGTACATCGTTGGCAATCATTCTCGGAATCGGCATCACACAAGAACACATCCAGTTTCTTGAATCGAATTGCATTAAATCACACACAGAGCTCCATCAACATATAATATTCTGAAGCTGAACGTGACCATCGAGAAGCACACACACACACACGAAAAAAAACGTATAAAACAGGTTACAATAGATTTTATCATCGTAATCTGTTAAATAGACGGAAACTGTTCAACCCCAATTCGGTGGAAAATCAAGAGGCGTACGAAATCGGGGCAGCGAGGTGGCCAAATGTTTTTATTGATTTCAACATGTAGCAAACACCATTATGGACTGTATACGTTTCCTGTGCTTGAAGAGCACTTCCTGTTTTAATACTAAAAAAAAGGAAGAAGTATATAGATATATATTTCTCCGGTTTCTGAGGGCAGTAAAAAAGTGGAATCTTGCTTCACCCTCAAAATCAATACAAACACAAAAACGAGGGCCGACGTCTCTCTCTCCATCTGCAGGTAGTCGGGACTTCAACAATATTAATAATTAGTTACGAATCCCAAAAGTATTCAGGTTTTACATCACGAGATTCCGCTACTAAAAATTTATCGAATTGATAATACGATCATTATATGAAGCTATCGTATTTCGCGATGCAATTCCATGCGAATTAGTAATATTATATATGAAATAATAATAATATCAAACATACAAATACGCTCATTATTCGACATTTAATGAATTGACCGCTATCCCGCTGCTAAAATACAGTTGTTTAATTAAAACGCAATATAAATTTAAACAATATTCGGCAATAACATTTCGATAATAAATCAATTGGATGCAGAAAAGTGCGTGCATTATTTAACGTTCGACATGTGTTGTGCAATTTACATCACTTCTGTTCCGTTCTTTATAATTTATGTTTGTGATTAATTATAAAGTACTGAACGACTATTAAGATTTTTCTATTTGCTTTGCATTCGAGTCAAGATTAATAGCTTCTTGTCCTTGTTTTTTTTCGATTGGTATTGAATTTACAACGATTTTACTTAATTACTGTTATTATATGCTCCTCCAATTAACTGGGCCGATGCATGGGTGTAATGTTATATTAAAAAATATACATACATACAATCAATCTAAACATATATTCAAATAAAATGTACTTTCTATAATCTATAATTAAAGAATTACGAAGGTATTTAAAGTGAAATTCTAGTTTATAGATTATATTTAGTAGAGAAACAAACGTTAGACAATAGGGGGAAATGTAATTTATGACGCTGCTGTCAGATATACATTGTTTTCTTATTGCTTTATCATTCCGATAAAGTAGATTAAAATTATTTATATAACTAATTGTCTAAAATATTCAAAACATTGGAAAGAAACCAAAATATGTTTAGCATTTGATGGATAACAACAATCGCCTGTTTATCTATTTTATTTCGGCAATGGATCATTCACATGGATCTTTTGAGGGAGGGTTTGTCCCTTGTGTCTGTTGTCCCTTTTGTAATATCCCCTTTTGTGGCGGCCATCTTCCGTCGGGCAATTTTCTAGAAAAAAAATCTTCGTAATAATGAAACGTTATTGAATCTATTTAGCAGATGCTTTCTCTTCAGTTTTTACGTAACCTGGTTATTTATTGTAGAAATATAATGTTTATTTTAGCTAATATTAATAACTTAACTTAGATGGAACAAATTCCGTAATCCGTTTTGCTTCATTCAGATTTAAATAACAAGTCTAATAATGAATAACAATAAAGTAGATTAGATTAAAACTGATAAGAAGTTTTGTCCAATTTTAATAATTGCATATCCATGCACATCAATGTGTAAGCAACATAAACAAGACGACCTAACATATACAAAATATTATATAAACAAGTAGAATCAGGCGTGAACAAATTCCATTATAATGAAACAATGCAGAGACCTCCACGAATACTCTGAATTGAAACACTTTTATCAACATATAAAAGACTTACGCGAAAGTTTCTGAAAGATACAATTTTTTATATAAACAAATATTTGAATCAACTAAATCAGCTTGGCTGATTCCCGTGGGAACGTTTAATCATCAATGTATGAAACACAATCGCAACCAAAACTTGCACCTATTATGAATAATAATTATTGTAGGAAAATAAGTATTTTAGAATTATTCTTATAAAGATGAGAAGAAGGCTATGTAGTTTAGTATCTTGATAAAAGAGTAGAATTTGAAAGAATAAAATGTCAATCAATTAAAGTTTAATTAAAATAAAAATTTACGAAATAATTTTAAAATTTTATCATTAATTCATGTTTAAAAGCAGATACTGATTATATTTATAAACTATATACATTAAGTTTATTTTATTGGAAACAAGTATATTTATAAAATAAGAAATATATAAAGATCATCAAATTGATTTATGTGATACTTATAACATTTTTAATGTAGAATTATTTTTTTATTACGTAAACAATATAGTTTTAGGTAAGTAGACTTTTAAGTACCACAGGTGTAGTTGCAGTAATAGGAGTGCAAGTAATTCCCGGTATAAGTGTAAAGTGACCACACACGTGCAGTTTAACTGTAAGATGTGACTACTAGTTTCAAAGGCATTCTATACTATTTAAGTATTTCTAATAAAATAGTATAAATGTAAAGAAGATAATTACTTTAAATAGAATTAATTACGTCAAATCATTATATCCTTAAGAAAGTTTATTACATTGAAATACAAATCAAAATGGATCTCTCACAAATATAAAAAAATATTAATCTATCGAGTTTAGTCTTGATTTGTGACAAAGAGCTAGTTTTACAGTCCTGAAATATTAATATAATGATATAAGTTTAACTATTATATTTCCTTATTATGAGTAATATTGATTTAAGTTAATTACTCATTGCATACGAAATGTGTATGTTTAATTTCAATATTGATTTATGGTAGTAATATTAACTTAACTGGCAATAAATGTAAAATTGAACGTTTTAAATGACAACACGCCCTAGAAGTGCATGTAAATCTGCACCCGTGTGACATAACAATAGGGACTTCTGGGCTGTGCGGATCAGCGCTGTGAGGATACGGTTGCAACGTGTGACAACCTTAAGACTGAATCACGAAATGTAGTAATTTACATATATCACAGTATAATTACTATACACAAAGGATGACAAAGGGGCTAGTGTGGAGAAGCCTATGTCCCCTAGATTATATTGGCTTCCCCCTAATAGAATGTTAGAGAATTATTAGCTTCAATTGTATCCCTTCCCAACTTAAGAGTAAAACTGCTTGCAATACACATTTAGGTTTTGTGTATAATTTATAGTTTTTATACCGTACTTAACATCTGCCCCGCAGTGAACGTTGATAAACTATCACTTTTTTGCGATAAACATGATTGTGTTTCACCCTTTTTGATTTTAGATTTTTGCTTTTACGTAAATGAACTAGTGCAAATTCACAATACCTTGCATAAGTCTAGATTTATTTCAAAATAAACTAAATTTTAATAAAAATTATAAAATGTACTATTACATATCAATGATCGTTTATTCCTTTAAATAATTATGTCTCGTTTTGTGCTGTTTTATGTTTAGTTAAAAGTCTTTAATTAGTACGGTTTAAAAACAGTTATCACCGGAACCGTTAACTATTCTGTATTGTGATTCATTAACCAGTCCTCCTTTTTGAATTATTAGAAATGATAAACAAGTATTTAGTGTGGGGATGGAAGATATGTGTATAATAGCATTTTATATAAAGCTTACAATTACATTTTTGGTTAAGTTTACTTTTACTTAGTAATTATTATTGTTTATAGTAAAATGATAAAATATAAGGATTGTTCAATAAATTGAGGAAAAAGTATGTTAATATGTTTCGATTTTAATAATTAAATAGATCTGACTGATCCCATATTAATGTAAGACCCTCCGTAGCGAAGAAACCTTTCATGACACGGACATTTTCCACGTAATCGATTCAAAGTGGAGACCCTAATAAAACAATAATAGAACACGAATCATGCAACAAACTTGTTCAAAATTGAAAAGAAATAATATCGGATTCATAAGGTTCGTAAGCGTAAAATATTAAGTGAGTGAGGTCCAAGCGTGACCTCAATGTTTGAAGGAGAGTAAGTAGATAAATAAACACGATATGTTTATAAACGCTCTGCTTTAAAATATAAACAATCCGTGTTGATTCCTGTGACATTACGTGTTATATCTGTATTATTTTTGCGCTCAACGAATTCTGTTGCAGCCTGCTCGTTTTTTATGTAACGATAAATAAATCCATACAAATTTCAAACTAGCCGTAACAATAATAAATGTCACTTTCACCGTGTAACCTATCCGGTGAGAATAAAAATAAGTAGAAGCAGGATTTATGACCACTTATAAATACTTTAGTGCACCGGCAAAAGGGAAAAAAGAGAGATGTACAAATTGCAGGTTAAACTCACTTTGAATATCGTTAACAAAAACAATGTTACTGGATTATTGATATCATAATTATTTAGAAATTTGTTGATTCTATACTGTTTTTTTTCAGGATACTCAGTAAATCAACACGGCAGTTGCCCATTGACAACTAATCCTTTGAAGAATGTTTTTATTAGGAATCCATGGCCTTAGTCCAGAAGCACTGAAAGGGACCACAAAATCCAGTGTTGTATCTGGAATTCAAATCGAGTGCATTTATGTGGACCGGCGACTCTAACCATACAGCTATGAGTATGAAGTATTTTAGAAAATAATGCATCATAATTTTATCTGAATTTAGTGCTGGAGACAAGTGTGCAAATGGCTGAAAATACGCCTTGGAGGGTTTGTATATTTGTGTGTGTGTTTTTTTGCATCCCTCTCGGTGTTTGGGCACCGGGGTTGGTTTGTGTAAACTGCTAATTCTGGTGTGAATTTTTAACATATTGATGACGAGGGGGGACCTCTTGGTTATTACACAAATGCCGTTCCGTTCCATAATGTTCTGAGGGGTGGTTTTCAGGATTGACCGGAGCGGAGCGAGCCGTTTGTGAAATTAATTGTCTGTGCGTTAGAGCGTCACGTGACCGGGCGTTATCTAAATATGGAGAACGTTCCGCTCACCCTGCCGCCCGAACGTCCTACCGACCGACCTAACGCCCTCCCGCCCTCACTCTTTGCCCTATTCATAAACAAATATAGATTACATCAGGTGATTAATTGTCGCTGCTGAATATAAAGCATAACTGATCGTCGTATCTATAGTGCTTCTAATTGTTTTACGATGGAACATTAAAATATCAGCCGATGTGATTTTCATGCAACAAAAACATGTGCAAATTATATGAAAATAACAAACAAAAAACACGACGTCAAAAATAAAATATGATATCTTCTTCTTTTTTTTCATTAAGAACATACCATTTTCAATAATTTTGTTTGATTTTTATAGTTTTAATTTACGGATTATTTACTTTTATTTCAACATCTCTATTGGGCATAAGGACTACCCACTGAGGACTTTCCGTCCAATTTGTTGACATTTTTCACCAAAAATTATAAAGAAAAGTGTATTCATAAAGTGTGACTAAAATCTGGTAAGAATTATGTGACAAATTCAGTTTGTTACCTGCTAATCCCTATTTCAGCGTACTTCAACCTTTTTGCTTCTACGGAGCAAAATATGAGAAACATTAACCGGTAAAATTGTAAATTACACGACCGTATTTCCGTAGAAAATGTTTACGAATCAGCACCAGTTTACGGAACAAAAATTGAAGAACATTGATTTTGAGTGACTTTATACTTTCTCGTGAATTTCGAAGTTTTTCATACATGATTCATTGAAAATAATAAAAATATTGACAGTGAAACAGAACAATAATTATTTTAATCTTAAATTAAAAGAGACGATGAAAATGAGGGAAATAAACTTATTCTATTTAATATTCAATATCTAAATATTTGATAGAAATTATCCAGGATATAAAATTAATCTTCATACATCTTCATAAACACAAACGATGTAAATGAGGCAATGTAATCATCAAATATTTGAAAGAAATGTTCTAGTGACAGTAAAATTAATATTCATTCATTCATTGAAAACGATAAAATTACTGACAGGTGTCATATCAATATTGACATAAACTAAAAGAGATGATGCAGGTGCGAAGGAAATTTCAGTGAGAGCAAAAAAATATGAGCTGAGGAATAAAAAGGATAGTGCTGAAATATTAATGGGAGCTTGATATAAAGCGTACGAGGCAAAAGTGGAATATATTAATATTAAATTGAAGGGAAAATGTTACAATAATAAATATGTACAGAGGAACGGGGATGGATAATGTAGTCAGTAGCATGATACGGTGCAATTAATAGGAGCAGTTCTAAAGAAACAAATAACTCACGAAAATAAAAGCAAATCCTATGTGGTATGAAACATGTCTTACATTTAATATACGTAGTATCTTTAGATGAAGATTACATGAACAATATATATGTCTTAAGGTTAAAAATTGCGTTTTGATTATTAATTATTTTATATAGTTATTACTATGAGTCATAGATAAATTGTAATTCTATTTTCACTGAAAGTTGCGACTGTTTACAATAGTTAAGCTGTATCAAGGATAGTAATGAGAATTCTTCATTAATATGTAGATATTTTAGCTATAAATAAATTCATCAATAAAAAAAAGTATGGATTAAAAATTATCATAAATCTGTTTTCATTTCTATAATTATATAAATTAAATAGTGTAGAAACATCTAGATGTTGTTTAAATTCAATTTATTCATTGTTTTAATATAAAAATAAGCTATAATGTTAATAGAGAACTTTCGAAAGAAGACATATTTATAATCATATAAAAATTATGTATGATGATCTTTAATGTTAATAGTTATATTATAAATATTGTATACTAATTGCAATTTCATGAGCATTAATTAAAATTCTAAGATAACTTATTGCTTGAACAAATCAAGTGGCCTTATGATAATATTTAACATAATAACCTCATAATGTAAATTTATTTAGTGCGGTCAGTCAGCTACACCAGTCGACGATCGTTGCTCGAGCGTTTCCGGAACAAGTCTCCCGTTGATCTGGAATATTATACCAACTCCAGTTACACTTGAAGACTTAGTAATTGCTAAACCATAGTTGCAATATCAACACGTTTGCTTTTTGAAATGCTAAAAATGCTGTTTCATAATTTCCTATTACAACGATAACATTTCCTTACTTTTGTCATTCTAATGATCGTGAAATAAAATAGGCCAAACTTGATAACATTATTCAAGTAATACAAAATGATGATATTCAAGGAACTTTGAATTATTACGTACGAAAGCTGAAATAACTTGGATTCATTTAATACTGTTAATTATAAAGAAAGCCCTTTTGGCGAAATTATCAATGGAATATAAAGGAAGATCAACATTTTTTGTCTATAAAGTTTGAATTATAACTTTAACTAATAATAATCAACATTTATTTGATTAAATTCATAAAAAGGGCTATTACATTTTCAGAATTATAAATGTATACTCAATATATTAATTTTAATATTTATATTATTATAACTAAAATATTTCTTACAAAATAAGTTTTCAAATGTTAAGTAATGCTCATTGATTTGATACTAACAAGATGCACATATAAATTTAAACATTATTATAATACAACTTGTTATTTTCTAAAATTTGCATAGGTATCCAAATTTTCTGCATTCTAAATATTTATGTCAAAAAACATCGATTTTTTTCTTCGCGTTTATTTTGAAAGCGATCATTTGACCTGGATATGAATTTCTGAATAATTAATCCATTGTTACTTGGATTCAATGACAAACTTTCTTTTCCACTTCAGGATTTTCCTACAATATTCGTGCTATTTTTTTTTCACTTGCCCGATAACCTTGAAACTCTTTCAAGTGATGCGGTTTCACTTTTATATGTTATTAAACAAACATCGAATCGTAAACAATATTACTCATCACACATTATTTTATAACAAACAATAACAAATTGAATTCTTTGAATTAGCTGCATTGGGTGTAAATCGAGGAATTATTCAAAAAATCAATGTACAACATTCAATGTAAACAAGGTTTCATTAAATTATATAAATTATAGATCATATGAGTATCCAAAATTAATGTAAAGCCTTCATAAAGACTTACATTTTTGTATTATTGAAACATTCATTTGTAAAATACATGAGGTATTACATTTCATTAATAGCTACGTTTTCTTGGTGTTGTATATATTGCATAATATCAATGGATTGGTGACTCAAGTTAAAGCCTAAAGATTCTCGGATCGAGTTCCAAGATTTTGTGGTCTCTTTCACAACATTTTTCAGTGCTTCTGGACTGAGGGCATTCATAAAAACAATATTCAAAAGATTAGTTGTCAATGGGCAACGGTTCCAAAAACAAGTACCTGCAACGACGTAGCGATTTACTGAATATCCGAATGTATAGATTGTAAATATCTTTGCAAAAAGACATACCAAAAAGTAAAAAAAAAATCAATTAATTATAGATAAATTAAATATATTGTTTGAGGATAGTTATATAATTACTTTAAACAGATACAATAGTTACTGTTTATGAAAACGTGGAAAAGTTTTACAAAAAATAAGTAACATTTTATTTAGGGATATTTAATTATTGTGTTTTAAACGCATCTTCGAATGTTCTTTATCAATTTTTGTAGTAATTATATGTAATAACATGGTTGAAATTAAATACAAATTTAAATGGAACCACATAAAAGCATGTCTGTTGGTATCCGACGGTAACGAACGTATACTAAAAGCTGAAATGCTTATGTAGGAATTCATCGTCCGGTTAATGTACATTAACATACACAAATTTATAGTTGCATTGTGTACGTTAACTGAAATAAAATAAACTATTTTATTTTAAATTTATTTTGAATTATAATTGCAAATAAAATTATTTTATATTCCCTTTAAGGTGTTGGTGCAGTTTCATTTAAAATATTTGTTTTTCCATGAAGAGAAATGTGTGAAAGATATAATATTTCTACTAAATATTTTGTAAGGGCTAATGATACAGTCTTTTATATTTCATTTTCAGCTTTTTGCCGCTCGGGAAAGCAGCCGTCAGCGCGCCGAGCAACCCTCGCATCCCGTTGGCGTTGGCGCGCCCTTTATGTTTGTCCTTCGTTCTGGCTTGAATCCGACTAACACCTATTAAAAAGTCGACCATAAAGCATCTTTAGTTTACAAGAAGATGAATCACGAAATGCGTGAGGCCCTATTAGCTGCACCGATATTCTGTTAAAAATACAATGGACGGGTGCTCTCCCAACAAAAAGAAGTGAGACGATGGGGCGAGAGATCGAAAATCGAGGATCAACTGGAAAATAGGGGAAAGGGAGAGAGAGAGAGAGTGAATACAGCATTTCTTCCGATTAATGCCAGATTTCATTGCTCGAATTAAACGTAATGAATGCTTAATTAAAAGTTTATTTGCGGGACAGGGGGAGTGGTTGAAAATTTCGCGCGAAGGCTCAGAATGCAATTTAGCACCACTTCGAGCATCCCTTTTTAGCCGGCAGCACAAAAACGTAACCAAGCTACCCGCCCAACCTTCCCCCTTAGCGTAGGTCGCCCTTTGCGCAGCGCGCGGACGCTTTGTTGTTTAACATCAAAGATGCACCGAATTAATATCGATAATGTACCCACTACTGTAACGATCACACCCTCCCTACTCGACCTCACTCACTCTCTCTCACTGACTCTCACCCCTATTCCCCTTCACTAATAAAACTACCCTTCGGTGGAATAAGTATTTAATCTTAATTGGTGAGCCACGATGGAATTAGACGCAGAAGTAATTCTTCCTTTATTATCCTCGGCTCGTCGGTCATATTTTCCAGGCAAAAATAAAAGGATGAAACGTAAATATGTGTGTGTGTGTGTTGTATAGTTATAGCCCGAAAACATCTATAAAACTTGTTGCGACCAAGAAAGAGTCGTCCGACTTGTTTCGCTTTTATTTATCTCCCCGAACGAACGTTCCACACCCGACTTGACCTAACATAACATCGCTATCTTATCTAATCGCGCAGGGCTCGTTCCGATCTTCTCCAGAAACAAACAAAAACAACAAAAACTAATTCCATAAGCTTATATTCTCAAAGGTTCGACCAGAAAAAAAAAACTGTATATATTATTGTAACTCTACGTATGCAAGAATTATTCACAAAACAAAATATACATAATACTCCTAATTTTTTGTTGTCTATTTCAACAGTATTAGTATGTAGGCTGTTTAGGCTAATAACCATAGTTGTCGATACCTCAAAAAGAAACCTAAAAACAATCCAAAAAGAGATTCATGTGGGTTCTGGTTTATCGTTAATTATTTTTTTTAATTGTTATAACAACTATTATTATACTTAAAAACTCTATAGTTGTAGCATTTGTTACAATGAATAATTAGACCATTAATTATACAAAGTTATTTTTTAGAAATTTCAATTTTCATATTTTAGAAAAAAAAAATCAGTTTCGTAACATGACATAAATAGTATTGAAGTCAATAATCAAATGAAATAAATTGTGCAGAAAGTATGTATTTCTATTACATTCTTGTAGTTGTTGCATTAACTAAATGTTATTTAATAATAAACAATAATTACAAACCTTGAAAACAAAACAAAAATAATTCCATATAAATAAATAAAATAAATTAAATAATATTTAACTTAAAAATATTAATAAATACAAAGAATACTGTCAAAAGGCTATCGACCTTGGGTTTTCCATCCGCTTAATTAAAGTACAGTAAGATCACCTATTTTATATGAGTATTGCTTATCATAGAGATAACGTACACCGAATTAAATCTTTATCATGCGATACTTATATAACTTAGATTTTAAACGTGTAAAAAGACTGATTTTAAACGGTACATGAAAATGTATCGTCGCAAAAGTTTATTGAATTTTATCATTTGTCATTGTATGATTAATGTGCTATTGGCTACTTGAATTATTCATTAAATTCATATTTGCATGTCAGGTGAATACATTTGAAAATAATTCTACTTTAAATTATGTCCGTAAGCATAAACTGTCTCAATTCACTTGTCTTATAAACAGTTAGTATAATAATTACATTTTTTGTAAATTGTAATTTCATATATAATTATGTACTAAAAAAACTACTTTACAAATTATAATTATATTTTTGTAAGCATAATTATAATCGAAATAATAAATAAAGTATATTTTATTAATTGACAGTACTAACTACTGTTGTAAAGTTTCACTGTTAAACTTGAAGAAAAGTTTTTTAAGCTTCGAAAAACGGTTACATTTTTGCTCATATCTCAAAAAGTATTTACGAGAAATTGATAATTATGCATTAAATTGAAAGTTGAATAATCACTCTTTAGATTGTATATACTGATATAGTTGTGTGGAATAGTTTATTATAGATTGTCAGACTTAAAGACATGTTTTTTAAGCTTTCAGAAAGCAGTGTTTTTACATTATTATTTTTATCTCAAAAACTAATAAGCATTCAAATTAAAGTTGAATAATCACTCTTTAAAACATGTATACGTGTACAGTTGTATGGTATATTGTTTAGCTGTAATTCACTGTCAAACATGAAGTTTTTTAACTTCAAAAATGCAGTGCTTATATAATATTAAATATAAATGTGTATGTCAGTATCTGACGTAGTGTCAGATGTTAAGACCTAACATAATGTCTATACCCCAACGTGGTTCCCACGTGTCCAGGTGTGATATTTTCGTAGCTATTTCTTTTTCCCTAAAGTTTGCAAGATCCTCTTTGCTTTATTAAAATAATGTAATTTTATAAATTCACTTCGCTTCGGTTAACAGGATATCTCGAAGTATCAAGCACAGAACGGAAGCCCGCATTTACGAGCAAGTTTTGGTCTTTTAACTGTTTTATTGAAGCACCGGTCATCAACCCATTTTATTTGGAATTGAGTTTATTACTTAAATAATATTGTTGAGCGATAAAGAGAATCAACTAGCTTTTTGTTTAATTGAAAATATATAAAAAAAAACTATTGTTTATAACATACAAATATTTAAAAAATCATGTTTCCCATCACTAGAGAATTTTTGAAAATTTTGAGAATTGTTTCTCCAATAATTGTTTTAGAATAGAAACTGCAATTTTTTAATTTAAATTATTATATTTCAAATTCAGTTAATGCCTAATTGTATATGGTTAGTATTTAATAAATTATTAGCATTTTCATGATGTAAACAAATATAATAACAATACTGCCTTACGAAAAATTATAAGTCGTATTCTCACCACAACTGAGGTTGACGACAATGCACGAGGTTAAGTTTAAGAAGATACGTTAATCGGAAATGAAGGGCATCTACCCGGTCACTTTTAACGACGACGAAATTGCCCATATGTATTCATGTTGAAAGTCATCAAGGTGTGCTCACTTCGATGCGAGGAATGAACCATATGGAAATGTTGAATTACATGTTGGTTTATGTTTAAGTAACAAAATAAACATATGCGAGTGAACCCTGCACGTCATCAGTTTGAAATGCAATCCACGTGCCTCCTTTTCATTATTTCCATAATGCGCTTCAATATGTTTGTTTTTACAATACTACTGTTACTTCAATATATTTATCTTTAGTAAATAGATTTGGATTTTTTTCTTATTAATTACATTTAATTTGTATAATAAAAATTAAATTTGTAACAAAATATTCCACTTGTTTAATATATACAAAATAATTGAATGAGTAAAACTTGAATTGAAGACTTCGAAAAAATAGTATATTACTTCAAAGTTTCAGAGTGCACATGAAAAGGATTATTATTTCTTCACATAATCATTATTAATTATTAATAAAATAATTTACTACACCAGAGCCATAAAGTCTGCCACCTCCTTGATACATTTCAGATAGTTCAATGCAATAGACTGTGACGGCTTTTAACCTTAATAAAATTGCTCTTAGGCAATCCAATTTCAAAAAAAATCTCACATCGAAAGGTTGATCACTTCGGATTGTTTAGTTTTAGACGATTCCACGTATCAAGTTTTAATTTTAAACATAATATTCATATACTTTTTGCAAGTATATAAAAAATATTGTATTGTTCAATTGCATGCATTTATATAATATGTTTACAGTTTATTTTTTTACAATTTTATATCATGCGAAGATTCTTTCAGCAAAGTGAATTGAAATACTGCTATATCAAAGAAAAATCGCAAAAATAAATGCAATATACGTCGTTCGACGTTGAAGAATATATAATCTAGTATACGTATTTTCATTCAATTTGTTTGGTTGGTTAAATTTAACATGTGGAAGTAGATGAATGTCAAATTGTCTTCGTTATATAAACTACTTTCTTACTTCTCATTTGTTATAAAATAAACCGAGAGAAAAGATACGTTGTTTAATGTTAACACTAATGAAAGGGCTGGAATCTCCTATAAGCACAGTTATTTTAAAGTTTTTGAGGGAATGGCAATTAATTATGTAACTATGATGGAGTAAAATGAGTTGAAATGATGCAATAACTTATAGATTACATATATTAAGTGAATAAATGTAAATTATATAACTATTGTTTTATATAGAAATGTATGTTCCAAATAAGCGCAAGTAATTTCATGGCTTTAGAGGACTACAAAATGTTATGAGTAATTGCTGTGGCGAGGCTATCGACGTGAGAAATCTAATCTACGGACATCTCAGAAACGATTGCAAATGTAGAAAGCGAATTCGATTTATTGAGTTTCTGCATATTTTCGTGTCTACAATAATTGTGAATGCAATCTTTTAATTGCGTTAAATAATCGTTCCGCCTAGCACCACAATATGAATACATGTCCTCCGACATTAACCGGACAGCCTTTAAACCGTAAACATTTTTATGTACGTACGTGTAACGCTATTAGTTCCGTCCGTTGGTCACTTTTCCGTTCGAAATCCAACACTTTGAAAGTAAATTACTTATAATTTATTAGCTTCATTTCTTTCCTCTATACATGCGCGCGCGCGCTTTATTTTCTCGAACCTCTTTGAAATATTATAATGCCTTTCCTTTACGGTCCGAGGCGAAATTTTATGTCAGCTGTAAAAATGTGATTGTTACAGAAACACGAAGATGAAGAACACCAAAAAAAAAAAAAGAAATTGGAAGTTTTGTGTTTTCTTCCTTTATTGTTATTACGATGTAAAAGTCTCGAAACTTGAGAAAGGTTTATTATGAATGTATACAGACATGCACATTAATGCCGTATATTTTGAGGTATTTCATTTATGATTATTTTATTGAGCGCTGCGCCGTGTTTAGTAACACAAGACTCTCAAATTACAATAACTTTTTGTCACTTGAAATTAACGTATTTCATTTCGCACACGAAAAAAATCAATTTTGAGAGAGCACAGGTGAAATTAAATCGCAATAAATAAAATGTAATAAATTAACACTTATTTATTGTTAATAACAATAAATTTTAATCTCTTTCTGCCTAATTATTTGTTATTATAGTTCTATTGAAAATAAGTTAAATATTTCGTAAAAAATAGAAAAAAAAGATGAGTAAAGAAGCCTATAAGTAGGCTATGTCATATAAACCCTTACCTCGCTTTACGTTCCACGAAACTTGGCAGCAAAGCGAAAAGCCGTATAACGAATCAATTATTGCGCTTGCGCAAGATTGACAATATGTAGATACATCGATATAAAAAAAGTTTTTTTTTGCCGTAATAGTGAAGCATTTTAGGCCGTAAATCGAAAAGGTGCCTTAATTGATGAGGGCCGTTATAGCAAAATGCCGTATAAAGAGCGACCGTATCGAGGTATGAAATAACAATAACTTATTGTGATATAACAAAATAAAAAATACTTTTATGTAACAATATTTATTATATCAAAGGGCTATCGATCATAGTTTCACATCGAATTGCTTTCAATTAAAATTATTTTTTTGAACTAAAATATTTGGTGAAGATTTAAATAAATATTGGATCGAATCAAATATAAAGTGGTCAGTTATTTGAAATACGATATGTTTTGAAATACGATTTATGTAGTTACGGCCGCTCGACGGATATTTAATTGCCTTTTTATATATATATTTTATTTTCTCGAAATCCAAGAGACGCGCTGATTTAATTGTATTTAGAGAGTAATTTAATCTGTTGCCACGCGGAGGAGCGACTATGTCAATAAGGATAGAATGTTGTATTAAATTATCGGCATATGGTCAAGCTAATTTAAATAAGAAATGCAGCCCGTAGCTCTTTCTGTTTTGGCCGATGGTTTATTGGTTTAGGGCGGGAGGGAAGGCAATTGCAAACCATCCATCCATTACGTTCACTCCATTGGATCAATTTCAAGAAGTATAAGCCAGCTTTATCGACCAAATACATCCCCTTTGTTAGGATGACAAATAAAGAAAAAATATATATAAATTAATTAGCTTTCGTTCCGTTCTCGACATTTCTATCGAAATGCATTAATTAATACATCTAACTCAATTATTACAACTAGTATATAATTGAGAGACTGTTTAGATAATTTCAATATAATTAATTAGTATTTTAATGAGTAGCCATTTATTAATATTATGTTATGGACAATTAATTCGAAGTACACATAAATCAAATATAACTTATAGAGGAAGACTATAGAAATACACCTATACCTCGCTTTACGGCCTAGATACCTTCCACGAAACTTGGCCGTAAAGCGAAAAGCCGTACAAGGAATCAATTATTGCGCTTGCCCAAGATTGGCAACATATAACTAAAAGTTCTTAATTTTTTAAACACAATTTTGAATTTGTCGTTTAATATTTTAAATTTTTAGAAGCCCTAATTTATTTTCTAATCAATTATTATGATATTCTCTTCAAGCGTTGCAAATACGATGATATGGTGTATTTTTTTATTTATAATACAAAATATAAGTAAAAGTTTTCAACTGTACTTATTAAATTTTAAAGATTTGTCATTTTCTTAATTAGAAATGTTAATAATGTGTAAAAGACAAGAAAAAATTGTTTAATATTTGCTCCACTTACAAGATTACTACAAAATAAAGGTACTTATTTGGTTGCATGTCTCAATTACTTGAAAAAGAACTTGCAAGTAATAGAACATTATGACAAATATCTAAGTGAGTACCTGAAAAGAAGATTAATTTTGTAAAGCGATAAATGTGAAAATACTATATAATAATAAATGTTGCAAAATTAATAAATTTGACAAAGTCAATATAAAAACTATTTAAAGGTTCCAGATGCTTAAAAATTAATTGGTTTTGTGAATGTAAACAGTAGAGGGTATCGAAAGAAATAGACATCTGCTGTCAAGAGAGGTTCGATTTCCATACAAATATTTTAGCTGTAAATCTCCTTGGCAGTTTAACAACCCAGCAACTGAAACATTTCAAACCACTAGGCGTTCCTTTACGATTCTATTGATACCTGCATTGTCATTACTTGTAAATAAGTAACGAAAATTATGCTTTGCTGCAATTTATAAAATGTGCAAATAGACCGTTTAGGATACGTGATGTTATATAAATAAAATAAAGGTAAGATTGAATTTGAAAAGATTAAACTGAAGAATAATACGGCGGTTGCGGTTTCTTTGATTTACCGACTTCAACGTATTACCTGGTGCTTAATATGTGGAAGCATTGTTAAGGGTTGGCAAATGGGAAATTAAATTTTGAGAGGGGCCACGCTCGTGTTGTTTCTATTAAACAGAATAGAGAAAGAGCGAGAGGAAAGGAGGGTGGAAAAAAAATGGGTTTTTGTTCAAGTGGATATTGATGGTGTATTGCGAGGGGTCGGAAAACATCCCTCGCAAGGTGTCGGAGCGCCGAGGGTTCGTTCGGTACGTCACTCGGCCTCTCTCTCTCAACCCCCCTATACCCTCCCTTCAACGGCCTGCGCCACTTTGCAAAAACCGGTGTTCAGAAGATTATATAACATCGAGTGGTGAATTCTGTGCTGCTCCGAAAGGAAACGCTAACTGCATGCGCCTCGGAAACACACTTCAACCGAAATGCAAACAAACAATATAATATCCCCGGAGGGATATTATTGAATATCATCCTCAGACTTTCGACGCTTCCAATCTTTAATCAAGTTTGCGCTGCAATCCGCAACGAACAAAACTAAATGAAACCGTATTACATGTGCAACAATATGAGTGCTGTTCGCACATTTGCATATGGCATTTAACTCGCCGTATTATCTTTATGCACTTTTTATGGCATGGAAATAGTGCGAACGACTTTTTATTTAAGCTTTTATGCGTTAACCGCAGTCGATTAATTTAGTCATTTCGATGCATTATTACGTTTGATTTCAATGCTCAATTATATAACAAGTTTATAAAATAAGCGAATTTGCATTTACAGTGTTTTTTTTTTCTATACAATACACGATGAGAGTCTACTAAAACATTTGGTTAATTTATCAAAGTTAAGCTAGTTTGATACATGATACTATTTGGACATCGAGACCGGTACACTTTGTCATTTTGGAAGTTCAGATAACAGAACGACACTTCAGATAAAATGTTAACGACTTGATAGAGTAACAAGTCTTAGCACTATATATACTCGCACAACGCATACGTCAAAAGAACACAAGGTCGACAACTAATGAGAAAGAATTTAATTAATACTTGGATCTTATTTTTTTAGCAGAATTTTTTTACTTTATAAACTGAACAATTTTCTGTATAAATTCGCTTAATCGTGTATTCATTTCAACTAAATAATCGCTATTAATTAAACAAATTAAAGAATATTCAATACCAGATTAAAACGTAAATATTTTTATACATTTCTTACAAATTCAATACCTGTATATTGGATATTATATATAATTTTATACTACACCTATATCTCGCTATACGGCCGCTCTTTATACGGAATTTCGCTATAACGGCCCTCTTCAAAAACTTTTTTCCATGTCGATATATGTTGCGCAAGCGCAATAATTGATTCGTTATACGGCTTTTCGCTTTGCGAAGTTTCGTGGAACGTATCTAGGCCGTAAAACGAGGTATGGGTGTATATTAAACCTATTGATTTTTAACGGTTTCCTTTATTTACGGCGGATAGACACTCTTGTATTAAGAATACAATAAATATTGTAAGCAGAATTAAGAAAACAAAAACTAATCATTATTATTCCATAATTGTTTTTACAGAAATAGAAAAACGCGTGGGCCAGATTTCTCTGTGTTACAATTAAATTTAAATTAAAATCGTGTGGTACGTAGTACACTTTGATAGTATTCACTAACGTTGAAAATGTTGCTCTCAACTGTTTTTATTTGCAGGTCGTCGTTTAATAACACTGGGATGGCTGAAGTATTTCAATGTTGGAGTTGCGCGGTGAACCCCATAACTGGATTCCATACAATCACTGGTTTGAGAATGGCTTTGTAAATAAGTAGGTTGTTAACCAAAAACAGTTCTGTCTTTCATCCTAGGTCTAATAAAGTTTACCGAATATAAATCCCATTTTTTTAAAAATTTAACTAACAAATTTAATTAATTCATTATTTTAATATATTGTAAATAAATTCAAAGGATGTTAAATTAAATGTTATAAACACTACTTTATTTTGATCGTTTGTTAATTTAAAACTTATTTTTTTTTAGCTAATCTAATTTAGATAAATATTTTGAAATTATAACATTTTGTATGCCCATGGGTACACTTTCTATAATATATACATATCTTTAGAAAGGATATACAATGTTCTTGCAGCTTTTATAATTGCAAAATGCATGAATGGTTAATATAAGTAATTGTAGATATTTTCTTGCAAAGGAAAGTAGTGAGTGTATCTAAATAGTCATATTTATAATCAGTTTAAGTACCAAAATTACTTGTTATTACACACACATTTTGTATATTAACGAATTATATTCCGCCTGTTTACTTGGTACGTAATAATTAAAACGTTTAAAAACTTTACGAAGACTCAATAACATACAGTTCATAAAGGTCAGGTTTTCACAAACCAGCATTTTAAATTTGCTTGAACAAAATAAATTCAAGGACATTATTTTAAGCACTTATTTCGTGCATGGAAAATCATAACTTCTCTTTTTAATGTACTAGGTCAGTGGTTAATTATTTCTACTTTGAATATTATAAAAAATATATCTATATTCTACTATAAATCAATGCAAATTTGAGTAAAATAATATGTAAATAATATTTTAAAGATATTCGCAAAAATTGTTCGTCTGATCATCTAAGTAAACTTGCACTGAGTTAGTAATGTAATTAAATATTGAATCATAAACAAACGCTGAAACAAGATTAAAAATAATTGACTTCTCACAAAAGACCTTTGATCTGAGGTCAAAGTGGAAGTTGATAAAAAAAATAACTAAACCCACATATTGAAATCCCTTTTATGTACAAGAAAAAGTTCACGTAAAGTTGCAAAGTTTATTTAAATTAATTAAAAATTTATTACAAAGAAATACTTTTTTCTTGCTCCAAAGATTCTCGCCTGATATTTACATTGAATTTTCATTTATAACAAATTATAATCTCAATTACTTGATATTTTTACATTCATACAAATAATGTATATGATAATTTACTGTGAAAACACTCACTAATTAGTTTTAACAGCATTTCGTTTATTTGTGTGCTATATATTTTTCGCATTGCAAACGTTTATTTGTAGATCCCATCGTATTTGCATATAAAAATTGCAGGGCGTTTCGAAAGAAAGTAAATTTGAAATGACAATATGTAAAGTAGTAGTCTAAAAAATTTTGAGAGAAGAAGTAGGGGGAAAGAGACATCACACGTAGTACACAATTTATACTCGAAGAAGTCAAGGTAAATATGTCGTGGGACGAAAATTGGGGGCTCGAAAATTCCCTCTTATTCTCCGTCCTTTCAGCCGGAGAGCTAATTCTAGGAGATTGCAGGGAGGGATTCTGTCGTCTCGCTTCTCTATTCCTTTCTTTATCTATTTTATTTTTCGAAACAGAAATTTAACTTTTCACACGACTGCCAGCCAGCTAGTAGCATTTGAGATTTTCAACATACGCACAAAACTTTATTTGATTTGCAGTTCTGATGTCGTCGGAGTGTATATATATATATATATACATATTTATGTATAGTGAAAGCTTCGCATATTGAATTTATTATTTGTAGATATTTGCAAGTCAATAATAATGGTGTACATACAATTATATTCAATGAGGTAGCTTCGCTACTTATTTCAATGTAAACACTTGCAGATTTTCAAGTTGTATTTATCAATAGAACGTAAATATTTAATAATATGGATTCAATATTTAGTATTGTTAACTTTTTGTTTGCTCAATCATAAATTAATGTCTACAAGAGAAATATATTATATTGAACGAAATAATACACATTGCTTTACTTACTGTTTGCAACGTTTTCCCATGAAACTTACAAATAAACCCTTGATTTACTAAGTAATTTCTAAAAAAAAAATATTGTTTACACCCAATTCGTTGCATGTTACGCACAAAGAAAGGGCTGTTCTACAATAGAATACCAGCACCAGTCACAATCAGATATTTTAGGTTGCCTGCACCTGGATAGAAAATTGTAAAGAATTAAGTGTACTCTACAAAATTAGTTTAACAGCTCATATTCTAGTATTAAGGACAATTCATATAAATTAAGTTAAATCCATTTGGTTTTTGAAGAATCAAATATTTGTTTGTATTTATTAACAAGTATTATTAGAGTTTTAATAAAAATGCAAATCATTAACAAAGAAAATAGAAATATATTAAAAAATCTTAATAAACTATACATTAATTTAAGAACAAATAAATAATAATAAAATTAAAAAGAAATAAGATTAATACTTTGAAAAAGTAATAATGAATTCTTCATTTAACAGACCAGACTAGTGAAATTGTTTGTATTCTATTCTTATTGAGAATTAAAGTGTAAACTCAATAGATTCTTTACAATTTTAGGTATCTTCCAATTGTCAAGATTTTGAATTAAGTTTTTTTGTAAACGAGTAAAATTGGTAAAATTCGTTTGCAAACTCAATGAAGTTTATATGTTTTACGATTATAATTTTAATAATTCGATTTTACAGTTGTATCTTATTGTTTGCATATGAATAAACTGTATAGAGAACCAAGTAAGAAATTATGCAATTGTAAAATCAAAGATGATTCACCAATTACTTAAAAGGAAACTGTTAAACTATCGAATTAAATAACGGTTTATTAGCAAAAAAAATGATGTTAACAACATCGATTTCTGTTTTCCCGTCCATTACAAATACCCAAAAACGTCAATTTTATTATTAAGCAGTATTTAATTTCCAATCACTCCACAGATAAATGACATTAAATGTATACACACTCACTCGCACACTAATTAATTTTAAAATATTAATTTTCATTATACCATTTTATACGCGATAAATAATTATTTCACGAGTGTTCACATAATTTTTTATTTTGAACTCACCGAGCACGTGAAATATTAATCAACTGTTCAATATAATTCGTATAAAATAACATGCAATTGCAATGCGATCCGATAGATTTCGATGTTGAATCGTATGTTGCATGCACATTTAAGCACTTTTTTGTATTCCAAAACCATTGTTTAACAGCTTCCTACACTTTTTTCCTTATTTGTTGCCTTTTTTTTCTTGCTTCTCACCTCTGCTGCAATAAATAAATATTTATAAAACGGCGAGTGTTTTGTGCGATCAGGTTAAACATATGTTTCGCAATTTCGGCATATGTGTGTAGTTTCTTCGAAGTGCAAGAATTGCATTCGTACATAAAAATAATCATCTTTCTTCTGTACGCCCATAGCGCTTACGTCACGGCAGTATCCTACATTTTTTTTTTAGTTTATGAATCACATATGAACAATGTATTGTCTTATACGATTTGGTTCGCTTCATATTGCTTAATAACGTTTTCTTCGACGAACATTGTTATATTTGGGTTTCGATCTTTTAATGATCGTAAGAATCTTGTTATATTTATTCAATAAATTATCGTGTTTTATTTGTAATTACAATTGGGAAATTACAAAAAAAAATCACCGAAAACAAACCACTAATAAGTTGACCTTTTCAATGATATAATGTATGACCACATATAACACAATTTCACTATAATTAAATTACTAATAGGTCAGATAGTTTATGAGAAAACAGATCAAAATGCGGCTTAGCGAAAAAACTCGAATTTTTATTATTACAAGTAAATTATTTATAAAGTCCTGTTTCTGAAATGTATATCACTTTTGCGGTTTTGTCGGTATAACATTTAAATGTATTTATATGTTGATCAGAATGTATTCGTTAGAAAGTGCTAATGTAATATGCACAAAAATATTTATGATACTTCTATTTCATCTACGAAAGGTCAGTTTATGAAAATTAAGCAAAAATTCTGAGTGTGGAAAGGAATTGAGTGCAGTACATTGGTGATCCATCGACGGTTCATTGGCCCCCAAGAAATTAAGCGCCCTGGACACGTGCATTATGGTTCGGCCCTGTCTGCAAGTTTTTCATTTTTTGTATGAATTCTATAAGAATTTCTCGCCAATATTAAGTGATTCGTATTGATCGTTTTATACAATTATGTTATAACTTATTGTAAACCATCACTTCAAATAAGCAAGAATTTGTATTAGTTGGTATCTCTTAACAGTAAAAGTTTACAATCAAATAGTTATTGATTAATGTTGTACTGTGATAAATATAATAAATTTTAATAATTTCTTATTAGTTAATTCGTGTTCATATTTAGATTATAGATTGTAAATAGGCTCATTTATCATCCCTTCAATAGTCAACAACATAAAACACGCACGTTAAAAACTCGAAGAATATTGCTCTAAACATGTACAATAAATTAGTTACCTTGTCTTTATTGTGACCATATGGAATAATGATTAGTATAATGTACATAGTTATTCAACTTGATTTACGCAAAATTTTATAGTTCCTTTTATATTAAATTGAATTACACAATTACCTTGTGAAAAGGTTATTTCGCACAAACGAATATACAAACAATTTTATTTCTAAAAAAAAATCAATGCCAAATGCTGCGAAAGATTATTAATTGTCTAATTTACTTAATTAAATTCAGTTTTTTTTTAGTAGAATGGAGTACAACCATTTTAAATATACTCATAAATAAATAATATATAAAAATAGCTTTAGAACGCCAATTAAAATGAATTATTTAAGAAATTAATAAAATTATAAGCAAAAAATATCAAAGAATAAAAATTAAAGAATTAACAGTTGTTTTTAGTATTTATTTTACAATTGATTCATTTTCGTTCAGTTTCTTTCTTTCTTTTTTGTTCTTCTATGTTTGATGATGATGCCTTTGGGCCTTGCTAAATAAGTCGGTATACATTAACCTCTTGCGGTTGGTTTGTCGCCACTGGAGACCTTCCTTTATAGCCTTTTGTGGGTCGGATGTTGCCAGTTTTACCGCAAAGGGTTAAAAACCTAAGATTATTGCATCCATTCTCCAGACTATCATCGGCAATTCTTATAAATATGTAACTAGTTTTTAAATCAAATTATTAACAAATACATTTTATTAATATTATACAAATTGATGGAACGTGGACGTAGTTGAATTATTTTCGTAAATCAATTTATAATTTATGTTATTAATGTAAATATTGTTAAGAAAGGAACGAAAAGTGGCTGTTCACTTGATATTATATTACCTAGTTATTCCAACGTTTACCTCTCGAGTGTTTCCTACTATGGAGCACTAGTTTAAAATACAAAAGAACAGGTTTTTAGCCAGGCTGAGAACCATAAAGTCTTGGATTATATATGTTGTAGAAAACGGCCGAGCAGAAATATGAAAAAAAATAGTAATTCTAGCTATCGGCCGTCGCACCGATCGTCTTATTGGAAATTTAATAACGTATGCAGTAAAGAGTTCAGAAGAAAAAACATCCTACAAGTTCTAGTTTATAATTTAGAGGGCTGTGAATGGTGGTGGTGTGTAGTGCCGAGGGGTCTCTCTCAGTGGGGTGCGATAAGGGCATCCGGATGGGACGGACCAACATTTCACCGGCAATTACAAACAGGAAGGAATAATGTTTGGAAACAAAAACAGAATGTAAAAAAGTAAATAAATACGTATAGCGTACACGTAGACATTTAAATGGCATCTCTCGATTTTTTTTTAGTGGGCAATAAAACTTGCTCAACGGTTTCATTCATTATGCATACAATTATAAAGTAATTGGTGAAGAATACACACACGACAGGTTACTTATCCTTTCGGTTTTACGCACGTAAGCATATGTGAATTGTTATATTTTTACTTGTAAAATCTGCCTGTCGAATGTTGCCTTTACTTTGATAGCAAGTTATTTGATTTCATTAAGATGCCGTATGTCTTAATAGTTAGATAATTAACGCTGCTCTAGCGGTTATTGTTAAGTCGGAACAATTGTAGAAGAAGTTTAAGTAAAATCTAAAATGTAATAATATTCATAGTGTGTGTGTGAGCGAGGAGAAATGTGTTTTGGTTGGTAATATGGATATAGACGACAGCTGTTGCTCATGTAAACGTATCAGCAACCACAGGTGAACCCCCCAGTCTGGTTGCACCCTCGCTACGGTTATTGTCCTCTTAATAAAAGCCCGTTCTCTGCCGCTCTTTCTGGTTCACTCCGTCTTCCTCTGCTTCACTTTCTCTCGCTCTTATAACTCGACAACTTCTAACTTCGTTGTTCCCACTCGTTGTAGGAACAATTTTAAAATATCATTCTTGAAAACCACAAAACTGATACAGGAAATACATACCTTTTAAATATATATATACAACGGCGGCGCATAGCAAATATCTTGACTTTATTTTTCATATTTCCGGTACAAGTCTGCACAACTATCGGTGTAGATAAATATCAATTAAATCAAATTAGTACCATTCGTAAGTAAACCACTAAATGCAGAGCAATTTTCTATTAAAGGCGTCATTTCCTATTTCCGGCTCCATTTTCGCTGGAATCGGTTCATTCTTTTTACGTTCAATGAACACAATTTCCAATCGTTTATCAGAATTCTTTGAGACAAAGCCTTCTTAGGTCGACACCCAGTTAATGATTTCTTAATTATTCGTAGATAGTATTTTTTTTTATGTATCAACTTCATTCCTTTGTGATTCATGAATACTTGGTTTGTGGTTGAAATTTATTCTATATCAAAAATTTTATTTTACATTTAAATTACACACATAAATCCACAATCAGTAAACCTTTAGTCACTATAATCTAACAAACGTATACTACATAAAGAATATTATCGTTTTGTATCTTTTAATATTTTCTAAATAATGAAACATATTTAAACGTATCGAAGCAAATAGTAAATAAATAGATATTAGAACATTACGTATATTCAAAAAATAAATATAATAATAATTTTATCAAAATCAATTGTTATAAAGAGCTATTGATTTTCTTATGAACTTAATTAATTTAATTTATAACTCATATAATAACATTTTCTACCAAATAATTAACAACCTAAACTTACTATTTATGTGTGTGGTAAATAGTGATATGTGTTTTGTTAAGAATACATATGCATTATATATGAATATCATCAAGTAAATATAATATTGTTGTTTACAAAAAAAGATATAATTACCAATAACATGTTATTAAGTCACGTTCCATGTGTTTATATTGTTGGGATTTAATTGTTTCAGATAGAATAAAGCATTATAACTGTATTTTATTACACCTGCTCAAGTGACTAGCGCCACGAAGAAATCATGAGTTGCTTATGTAATTATTTACCTATAAATTCGAATAAAACTATCATTTCCAACACACTTCTTTATTGATTCATTCCAAAATAGATAAGTTGATGTTGATATCAAATAATACGCAGGTTAGATAAGTTACTTGGATTATTGAAATTTGAAAATAATATGTTGGTTGATAGACAGAATAGAAGGAAATATTCCAACAAATTTAGTATTACTATACCAGAAATAATAATAATAATGTTACAGTTAATAGTTTCAACTTAAAATGTTATTATATAACGGATGCCGTCCGACAGTAATTTTATTAATTGACAGGAACGCTCTAATTGACTGAATATACGTACAACATATAGTATATAGATATTAGACAACACGCAAACAAGAATTCGTTATTGACAATTCGATCCTCTTTACAGTTAAATATCAATTCTTGTTTGAAACATAATATTAATAATTTTGTTATTAAGAGTCCGAAGAACAAAATGGAAGATTTTTATACAATGGAAGAATCGTTAACATTCTTCAAACAATGATTGACTATGCTTCTGTTATTTACCTAACATGCAGAAAATGTTACCGGGAATAATGAGATGTTATCTGTAAGATAAGAGTTGGTTTTGACTCTGAAGACCGCATATCCTCATTCACAATCTCAAGGACGAGTTTGCAACGTTGAAGCACGAAAAATACATTTTTCTCAATATAACCATTCTATAATATAATGCATTAAATTTTAATAATTGTTAATTGATTTTAGAAAAAAAAATAAATGTTCAAAGAATTACTACAAACTTCAAAATGGAATACTGATGATTAATAAATCTATTGCACAATGTTTCTGTATTAACATTCAATAATTATGTAATCTCATTTAATATTTATATGAAACCTACACGCGATAATTTTATATAACTGATGTTTGATTAATTACATACAATAGTTGTTTTATGATACAAATAAATTTAATAATTTAATCTATTTATTGTTAATTAACATAGTTATTAATTAAAGGTCTAATTGCGAGCAGCAATCTGATTACGAAGTTGTGAATTAACTATTAAATTGCTCCCTAATATATTTGCTGTTAAGTATTGATCCAAGTCCCGGTATTTTCAACTTTGCGCTATAGTAGAAAACGGATGAAGATGGGATTCTCATACTCGCAACCCTCAAATCGTAAAGGGCCCTGTGTTTCGCAAATTTCTCGCGTAAATCGAAAACGTGTAAATTAAGCTGAAAGACAAACAACTCGAATCCGTTACTATTCTGTATCACGTACAAACTGAAATCTATATATATTTGAATTACGAAATCATATACTTTGGTTTATTTGAAATCTAGGAAACACGTAAATATTCATATTTTCAAGTAATCGTAAACCAGTTTGATGTAAATCAAAATAAAAATGCTTCTTTTAAATATAAGAAAGCTTATTGTTATTGGTTGAAATATGAAATGAAGTCGCATAATAAGAAACGGAAACACATTTATATTTCCATTTCCTCATTCCATATTAAAACTATATATCTCCGCAGAATCCTTTCCACGTCATCCCTTGTGCGGGGTTCGAGCTGAATGGTAATAACAGGGATGCGGGATTCATTTTATTAACACCCCTTATAAAATTGAGGGATAAACATAGACGGAATGCCCTTATGGCAAGAACTCGGCCACTGACAACATGATTTACGTCGCGGGGGTGGTTTAGTTCACGCGAATCGATCAACAACCCTCATCTTCCTTCCCTCTCGCTCCATCCCTACCGTTCGCGTCCCTCCGCCTACTCGTATAACGGGAGGGAGCGAGACAAGCGACGGCATAATAAACCGAACCACTAAAGATTTTTTTTGTGCACGTTATCAATAATATCTTCATAGATTACTCCGGGCGGATGAAGAGAGTAAAAGAGTATACAAACAATTACGTTCAGGCAGCACGGCCCGACCTGGAGACCGCTTATTTGCGAAATAATTATTCTAATGAGGTGAACGAAGATGTTTTGTTTTGTTGGTTCTTTTTTCTGCTTCTCCTCCGGCACTCGTTTGAAGCGAATAATTACTTAAGTAATTGTTTCTTTAAAGGGTGAGCCACTAAAGAAAGTACCGATAAGGAAAATTGCTTAAATAGGGAAAGTTGGGACAATTTACACAACCGTTTTGACTGCCGGATTAAGATTATAATTATTACTTCCGGCTGCTACGGAAGTGACCCCAACATAGGATCATGTTCTTCATAAATATTAATCAATATATTTTGCTTTATTACACGTTTTATAATGATCATCATTAATGTCAGATGTTAATGAAATTACACATTACACTTAATATCACAATAAACGTCACGCACCGCAATGACGTTACATTAAGGTTTTTTTTTTGAAACGCAATCGATAAAAATAAAACATAGAAGAAAATATCATAATAATGTAAACTTATGAGTAATTTATAGAATATAAATTTAAGAGAATGAAGATGACTCAAAATAAGAATAATAATTTAAAAGGATGTACCTAATATCTATGTATAAAACATATTTTTATAAAATATATTATTATTTAAACAAATTTACTGAACCTTTCGTCTTTCTGCCCTAAAAATTATAATTAATTACAATTAATCCTTTTAATTTAAACAAAATAAGGAATAATTTTCAAATTATGACAATTTTCAGATCAAAACTTTAGTTATTCTCTTACATAAAGCAGAAGTGAATGGGATTATAGGGATCTTTATACTGAATAGTAAGTACTTGAAAGGCCTTTTGCAGAGAAGGGACAAATAACACCACACAAATTCATAGAATTTGTAAGTGTAAAAGACCTCTTCATTGAAGACCATTTATGTGAAATTGAACCCTTACTATTTATTACACAACCAATCTTGCAACATCCCACTACTTTATTTTTATGAATAGTAATACTAATTTTTACAATTATGTAATTAAATAAATGATTTTTCGCATATTTGAGATTACTGGAAGACTTTTATATTATTATTCAATTTTCTTTTATAATACGTGACAGTTTTCATCAATTAAACCAAAGATATTATGATGCTTGATATTATCTTAAATTGAGGATAAACTTATATAGATTTGCATTTAGTCTTATTAATATTGTATTTTAATTTAGAAATGAGTAAATATATATAAAATTTTACCAGAGAACAAGTAATTAATTTATAAAGTTATATTGAAACCTATTTGGTCTTAGTGCATGTATACATAGATGCGCTACAACTAGAATATCAAACGGACGACTCTAATATATATATAATATCTATGGAAGTTTCAAGGCGCTCGGTTTCTAACATCAAGACCTTCTCCATTAATACATCCCAGAAGTTATCACAAAGCGCGAATTTCGAAAACACGTATAGAGAACGCAAACATTTTAATTATGGTAATTTTAGAAATCATTAGCAAGGTACAAATATGCGGCATTTTCACATAAAATAGATAATAATTAATAGTATATACAAAATACGTTCAAGTGGTTCATAGGATAGTGGCAGATAAGCGATACGTTTATTGTTAATGTTACTAAATAAAAAGTAATTCAGAGAATGACACATCATTTGACTGTGGATAAATTTGCCAATTGTGATAAAATCTCCGCTACAATTTATCTTATGCTAATCAGATAAATTATACAAATAAATGTATTGATTTTATATAAAACCAGTTCTTATTTCTATATAATAATATAAATATTAATTTATTAGGGCAAAAGAACCTCATTCGATTGTACTTTGATCCAATTTGTAACCAATTAATTGGTTTAAACTTATTCTTGAATTTGCAAACTTAGACTAAAGTGTATAATATTTAATATATTTGAAATTGGAGTCTGAGTTAATGAATTGCTTAATAGAATACGTAATATTTCCAAGTCATAGTGAGTGTAATTAATAAAATGTAAGTTGTTGTTTTTAATTTAATTTGAACCGTTTATAAGTATTTAAAAATGTCATTAGGCAAAACCAAATAGCATATTTCCAATTTTAAAGTACTTAAGATAGTGACGTATTCTGTAAAGTAATTAGTAGTAATATATATTACTTTCTATTTTTAATATTGTACATTATTATTTAAAATAACATGTAAAATATAATAATTAAAGAAAAAGATTATATATTTAAAAAAAAGTAAACGTAATTTTAATGAATTTCAATAAATACGTTATTTTTTATATAAATTTTAATTCATAGAATTGAAGAGTTTTAAAAACGCCATGCTTCTGTATTCACTTGAGTTCCAAGGTTGGAAGAGTTCGGTATTTGTATTTCTCTTCTTTTCAAATTTAAATGCCTAATGTAAGCCAGCTGTTTGTCAGTGTAAACCAGGGTTCGGGCTCGACCAAATAGAGCCGTAATAAATAACTTGTTCTATTGTGGAGGAAGGTAGGTAGAAAGGTATATGGCTCACTTTTTACTCTTCCTTCGTATTCTTTTTGGCACACAGGCTAAATACATTTACTTTTACGTGTAGGAAATCAGCTGGTAAATAATGTGTAATCTCGAAATTCTTGTGAAATTAATTGATAGCGATTATCCACTATCCCAATGTTCCAGTTTATTACCTACACTAATCTATTTTTGATATATTCAGTACAATGTAAACGGTGTATTATGTTTAATTAGTCACCAAATCAAGACAATGGAATAATTACGTTCAATTTACAAGGTTGTTTATTGCTCATCATCGCATATGTTCAACATATTTATAATTGAGTATTTTCGTATTTTGATAATTGAACTAAAAAATACTCTTAATAATTGGTAGTTTATAAAAAATATGTATGTTAACGTATTTACTAATAATTACAGATAATTAATTTCCTCAGTGAAATAATATCTGCCATCTAACAAAGAATAGCTTAACCAATAGTAATTTAACAAGGAAGATCTTTATATTCAAGTTGACAAAACTATTACCTATTTTAATTTATACATTTGGGAACAAACAATTAAATATAAAATGTCTGTACTGTAACGAGACAATTATTTCTTTTGTAAATATAATATAATGTACATTTCAAATTAATTAAATTTTTATAAACTTGCTGTTCTTACCCGTTATTATTTTTTTTTATAATTTAAAAATAATTGAACTAAATACATAAATTGTATATTCTACCAATAGATTGAAACTTGATATTATTACAAAAAAAAAATGGTAAGAGAAAGCGGATGACAATGAAGATTTTGTAATTAAAACTGGAACGAAATAGTTTATTGTTATTTGTTAATATCTAACAAAATACAAAATGAAATATAATTTTAACAATCTCAAGATTTATTTAACGTAAACTATTATGTTTAGAAAGATCAATTTTGTATATCAAATAATGTGTGACGTAGGCAACCAACTAAGTTCTACCTTTTCTATTAGCGAATGCTACTGACAGAGCCATCTTTATTAATTCAAACAACATTATACTTTAAAACAAATTAGTCCAACTTGAAATCAAATAACATTATTTTTTTAAATTTATTGAAAATTATTATTATTTGCATAACTATTATTAAAAATTAGCACGTAAAGAACCGGAAAAAACGTATATGGGCAGAAAAGCATATGGCATATAGTCCTTTGCATCAATAACATTATATTTTATTTTTCTTTTCTTCCTATTCCTTTATTACTATTGTATTGAGTATATATTTTCTATAGTTATTATTGCAATAAATGTTATTGTTTATTTAGTAAAATAGGAAAAAAATCTCTCGGACGATGACCACTTTGAACAAGTTTTTACCAACAAATTTCTTAAAAATAATCTAGCAATATATAAACGTGCAGTTAAAATACTAGTTAATTTTATAGATTTATGTAATACATTTTCATCAAACACATTCCTATCTTTTACTGTACAAGAGGTAGTATAATTTGGATTTCTCCTTTTAGGATCTAAGATTTTAAAGATATTTTTATCTTATTGAGGTATATTTGTATACATATGTATATAAAATGATATATATTGACATTTTGTATGAAATAGAAGCTTCATTGATGATTCCTAGCGGGGTTGAAGGATCCCATGTATTGACGTGCCATGGTAAATCTGGAAATAAAGTGGTCCTCCAAGTGGGTACACCTTACATTTTAATTTTCTACCCTTATGTCAGTCAAGCTTTATATGCTTTCTATATATAATAATATGGAAAAGAATTAACTTCTTTTATTTATTTAATTGTTAATATTATTACAACGGGCTGTTGATTGTTAAATTTGTATCAATTAGCTCTAATCCACTCCAACAGTCCATTACTCAATAAATCTACCCTTATATTCGATTTTTCCTAGTTAGTTAATGTTGAAATATTTTTATGCCACCACTAAAGAATAACTTATAAAGAATGTTTAACAGACGAGTACATTTAACTTTACCAAATCCGAAGAAATAACTAAACAGATTTTCAAATAACATTGTACTTTCTTGTTACTTGATTATCTGTAAATTACGGCTTCTGTAAATGGCAAACTTAAACGTACTATGAAAAAGCGATCCGCCACATTTTCAGATTTTAAACAGGTGCACCCTCATGAAGGTAAATGTGTACGTACGCTCTTGCACATCAATTTAG